>OY744516.1:707500-820000 GCA_963556195.1 Sepiola atlantica | reverse complement strand
ATGTTCGTGTAAAACACTTCTTCAGTATTTCATTTTTTAATTCTTAATCGTTGTATTTCCCCAAATAAGGCTCGCAAAGTGTGCACATACTCACTTGATGACTTGTAAAGGTAAAATATCATCTATTTGCGATCGTTATTCAAGAAAGTATGATTATCAGAGCCACCTTACTGTTCGGTCGATTTTTGGTAAGTTTAAAGAAAGACCATATAATAGAATAATTCAATCTTGTTTGTTGTTTTGGCCGCTTAAGATTTCGTATGTATGTTTTACTACTATCTGTAGTTTTAGTGATGTTCGTGTTATAATATGGTTGCATTATCTACGAGAATATATAGTTATCAGACGCAGAAATGTTTTGTTTTTAGATGCTGGCTATTGCGCTAGTTTCAGATAAGTGGATTGTGGCATGTCTCCACAGATTTGTACCAGTCAATTGTACGTTTATAAACTGTATTATTGATTGTCAGAAACAGTCTTACAAGAGATATTTAAATCCATATATGAGGTTTGTCGCATCAAAGGGTCTGGTCGATGTGGAAACATGATTGGTGTTGATATCATTTATACGTAGTCTTGACTATTACAATCTGCTAATACATCTTACAATGAAGGTACTTCTCACTAGCGTAATAGCCCACTATTGAAAAACTAGACATTCATACTCCCCTCACAAATGCGATAAAATATCGTAGATAATACGATCATATTATGATATAAAAATTACAAAGTAAAAGTAAATCTATATGAAGCACTACATAAAAGTAAATCTATATGAAACACTACATATAACAACTAAAAAGCCAGCAATTAATCAAAGTTACTTCGAAAAAAAGTGAACACGTTTGGAAATGTCTTTAAAATTAATTACTTAATACTTACTACAAAGAATATCTACGTTTGCCACCAAAACCATCATTAACATATTTTAGAGATGTGTTTACCTGATTCATAACATGCTATATCGGTTCTAGAAAGAACCCGAAAGTACTGGGGTACCCAACCAGTATGGCAAGTTAATAAACCAGTCTTTGCATGAAATCCGAATACTTATCAGTCAACACGAAATAATCCAGTTGAACCAAATATGACGAGGAAATAAAATACTGCTTATATATTTATATATATATATATATATATATATATATATATATATATATATATATATATATATATATATATATGTGTGTGGGAGTGTGTGTGTGGGTATGTGTATGTGTGTATAATATTAACTAATATTTAATATTTTTTCCATACGCACGACTTCGTTTCGAGCTTACGGCTCTCATCAGCGCAGGATTATAACAATCTCAGACGGTCATAGAGACACCTAGAATATGTAAGCGTACACCTTTTCCCATTAGGCTACGAGTGAGTGTCACGTGATAACATACACATTAAGTGATGTTTACATCGAAACCGCTTAGCATAAATATCTAAACATGCTATAGTACTCAGCGACAGAGTAGAGCATTGCACTGTTGCTTTTAAGTGAATGTTTATTTTGAATATTTCTGACAGTGCTCGACTATCAATTTTAAATGAAAGAGGCTTCTAATAATGTAATATAAATAATATAGTATAATAATATAAATATATATAGAGAGAGAGATAGAGAAACATGTTTGCACACAGGAAAGTAATTCTTTTACGCGTTTCATACTTCTACTAATGGTCAGCAAGGCTTGCCTTTGACAGAGGTTCGAAACCACGACTATATATATATATATATATATATATATATATATATATATATATATATATATATATATATATATATATGTATATATATATATATATATATATATATATATATATATATATATATATATAGGTCATATTCATATAATATTCCAATAACCATGTTTTTATTTTATTATTTTTATTTTTTTACATTTCAAAAAAACATAACATTTTCTGTGATATATTTTTACGGTCCGTTTCATTGGTCTTGTGCCAAAGAACATTAGTATGTCAATATCGTATCTTCAACATTACAAAATCATCAGACAAATTAAAAAGTGTAAAAAGTTATTGGATTAAAGTGTCTTGAAAAAACTTACATAGAAAAGAGCAAACCCACACGTGGTGGATGCCATTAATACGACATTGTTTTAAATCTATTTTAATTACGTAACACAAGTATATAGATGAATACACCAACAATGTATTTAATTAATGCTATTCATAATGTTTATTTATATCATTATTATCGAGGAAAATATTTTAAATACATCTGCAAATCAAAAAAAAAACAATATATATATATATATATATATATATATATTGTTTCTTATTCTCTATCTTTCTTTATTTTTGTATTCACTTCTTAAGTGACCTCAAGAAAAGCAACAGCACATTGTGTACTGCCGGTTGTTGTAGCTCTTATTCAAGGTACTTACTTTTTCCTGATGATCTGCCAAGCAAGTATCTGTTTGGTAGTGAAACACGTGTAGGTAAATAACTCTTCAATTTGAAAAATAATGAACAAATCATTTTTTAATGAAAACATCTTTTGTGGTGTAGATTGGACACCTGAACGGAGTGCTTTTGGTAAGCTTTCAAAAAATCACATATAAATGCTCTGTACCCTGTAATCGAGTATCATCGAGCTTGTTTTTAATGGAAAAATATTCTTTTTTTTCTAGGTGGAAAATCATAATATATATATATATATATATATATATATGCGAGGTTAGATAACACATTTCTAAGAAGCAGTAAAGTGTTCAAGTTTTAAAAACATGTCAGAAGACTTGCTTTAAGTAACCTGAGATCGGTTTCAGAACCTGTAAAACAAAAGTTACTTTTTTGGCAATGAATAAAAAGATGTTTTGAAATGTTTGTTTTCATATCTATGTATATATATATATATAATATATATATATACCCATTTTAAAGCTTCCTCAAACATCAAGCGTCTTTCAAATTTGCATAATTAGTTTTTTTAAGCTTCTAATAGATTTATATTCACGAATATACACTCATGATTAGCTTTTACTAATTTCCAGATGTATTTAAAATATTATGATATCAATAAAAATTATAAATAACATTAATTAAATAGTTTGTTTTTTCATCTATGTACTTGCGTTACGTAATTGAATATGACGGAACAGCCGGCGGCCATTCCAACTTTTGGTTTCCCGCCTTCTGATTATTAGAATGCACAGAACGTTTTATTTAAAGAAAGAGAGAGAGAGAGAAAAAAGAGAGAGACACAGAGAGAGAGAAAAAGAGAGGGCCAGAGAGATAGAAGAGGGAGAGAAAGTGAGAGAGAGAGAGGGAGAGAGGGAGGGAGAGTGATGTCCACACATTTACGAGTCGCTTAAAATGATATATTTACTTTGATGTTTTTGATTAAAACATTTTGGGTTGTTGTTTAGCTACTCTAAGTCAGCTACGATCGGGTATGTCTTGGAATTGCCCAACAGCTGGCGTGACGAGACGAACACCAGACATAAACTGTCAAGCACTGAATGGAAAGTTTCAAAGAAAAAATACATAGATAAAAAGAAAAACATAACGAACAAACCGTAGAACTGTAAATAAATATATATATATACGGATTTTTATATTTGTAAATAAGTACTTTTTGATATAAGGTTAAACTTTTACTGTTTTTGGTGAAGGTAAATGTATGTACTTCCTCATGAATCGGCCTACATTTCACACGTTTTTCATAGTTGGTTTAGGGTATATTATCAGCTATCGGTTTTCTTCGTAATATTCTCACTTTGACAGTCACAGAAGATGATTCATAATATTCATAAATCATCTGGACATTTTCTAGTGAAACTGTTAATTATGTTTTATGGATAAATTAGAAAATTATATTGATTAACCTATTCTAGTATTATTTCTTTTTACAGTATATGTTTTATAGTATTGTGTAACTGTACTTAATGTTGACTTGTCATGATTTATTATCATGTTATTTATTCATATATTAGATCTATCTTCGCTGGGTTTGAAAGTTATTGTGTGTAGTGTCAATTAGAGTGTAAGTTATTGGTTGTAGTGTCAATTAGAGTGCTGTTGTGCACTTCTATCGTCTTAATGCACAAACATAAAACTTATGCATAGAATATATAAGTAGTAATAGAATGCATATCTAAATAGTTACAAACAAAATTAAAAGTCGAAGCATTCACTGTGTATTCATTTACTACTACAACTACGACGTATTTGTGGCTGTAACTATCTATAAATGCATGGGTATTATTATACTACTAGCGACACTACTACTAAAAGAAAAATAATGACAAACTAATAATGTCAAATGAGACCCAAGCAATGAAATAAAACGTGATAATAATGAAAAAGGAAGAAACACTAAGCCAAACTGTAGCTTTCACTCTCCCAACAGGTCAAAGCGTGAAGATTAATAGCACCAAAAAATGAAGCATCCAGATAAATGACAGGAATATTGAACATAAAATGATGTTCGTGATACGAATACTTGTAGGGGCACGAAGAACAGTTCCGAAAAATATGCAACACAACTAGGAGATATTTGAATCAATGAGAGGTTTGACACCATACAAGGTACATCACTAATTAAAATATTCGACACATTAGGGAAAATCATCGAGTGCCAACATAGCAAAGGAACGCCAACCGACACCATGTAATTTGAAAAAGAAATAGGACAGAAATATAGGAAGATGTTACACAAGCCCAAGGGAACTGTAACTCCCAGACATCTTAGAATCTGATATTCCTTTTCTTTAAACAAAAAAAACTGACACACATATAGTGGTCGTGAAGGGTAAGGGAAGAAGAAGAACAAGTGGTGCCATATTATAGGATTGTTATTCTACATCTACTCTTGAAGATTACATTCAGTTTATATTCAGTTTAGAACATCTCAACTATATTTTAATCGTGTTTATAAAATGTTATTTAATTCTAGCTTTAGTCAGCGTCACTTGATTTTCGTATTTAGTATTTTTTAAACTTTAGTTACATCAATCCTCTCTAATATATTTATTATTATAATTTATTATCTTTTCTTCTTTTTACTTCTTATTCTTCTGTTATTTATTTTTCTTCTGTTTCTATTTCTTCTTCTTCTTCTTCTTCTTCTTCCTCTTCTTCTATTTCTTATTGATCTTCTTCTACGTCTATTTATTCTTCTTCTGTTCATTATTATTATTGGATAGGAGTTTCGACTATTCTGTTAGAATGTTTGAGATTTTAACATCAACAATAGACACACCCGAAATAAACCCAAACCGAACAAATGAAGAGTGATATTCATGTTGGAAGATAAGGTTCAGAAATGCAAACAATGAGTATCAGAATAATACGACGTTCACCAACGATGTGCTTCCTGGGTAAATGGCGATAGGCTATAATCGGACCAACATCCAAAGATGAAGAAATACTCAAATGATTCTGACGAAATTTTCAAGCATCATTCAAAGGGCATTCAGTGCAGTGTTTATCCTACAGAATGAATGTGATAGAAAAATGTTAAGAGAAACATACTGATCGTCTGTACATTTCTATAGTTTTTGCTGTTGCGTCATCCTATTTATTTGCGAGTTCAAATGCCAACTTGGAAGGGTGCTTCATCTTTTCTCTTTATATTCCGAAATTGAAATACGCAGTAGCGTTTCCGAAGTCAGACAAACATCGAATGATTATATATATATATATATATATATATATATATATATATATATATATATATATAACAATTTCATGTATCCACCTAACATTTTATGAAGAGATATAATTTTGTATATATCAATTTACAGTATTTACTTCAAAAGTGCTCGATACGTAAGTAGATCTAGTTAGTAAGTTATGAAAATATATTTATGACAATTAAGATACACAGAGGATCCTGCGTATCATCTTCTGGGGGAATCTTCAGTCTAAAATGCATGGAGTTAGTTGTTCTCTAAGCCAATCGTTGGGATTCTCAAGAGCAAAGCTCCGGTTAGTTTTACTTCTTGTTTCCTATTCTATTGAAAAACTTCAAAAAAATGATCCATATGGAAATAAAAAAGCCAGGCCTAAAAGTAGAAGCACTGGCTAATATAAAACCAACTCACTTTCTAGATGTCACGTAAAACTTCAATAAAAAATACTTACGAACCATACCTAAAAGATAACGCCAATCCAATATACGTAGATCCAAAGTCTAATCACTACCCATCAATCATAAAACATATCCTGAATTCTATCAAACTTAGGCTTATCAATAATTGTTGCAACGAAAATGTTTTTAAAAAATCAAGCAACATTTTAAATACAGCTCTAAAACATAGTGGTTACCACAATACCGAAATTAAATATAAAAAAACAGGACATCAATAATTATAATACAATTAAAAATAAAAGAAACAGAAATATACTCTGCTGTACACCTCCCTATAACCAGATACAAAAACTAAACTGGGCAAGAAATTCCAAAATCTGATTGAAAGAAAAACACATGAAATATTCAATAAAAATAACCTAAAACTGGCTTACAGCTGCTGCGAAAATCCAGAATCAAAAATGCTAAAAGAGAGCAGCAGCGACGAATAAAACATTTAAAAAATACATAAAAAAGTGACAAATATAGATGAAATACCACTAAACAGAACAAAAAATATAATCACTACGAATAGAAATAACCAAAACCCTAATAGTAATCACCCGAATAGAAATGAAAAAGTTAGCAATGAAGTAAAAAGACTGCATGAATCGTACACTTTGTCAACTACAAAATAAATGCCTAACCAAAAGTATAATTTACCAAGCGACACTATTTGCCAATGGAAAGACCGAAGAACAAGAAGTACTACGTGAGTATGACCTCCCTTGATTTTAAAACCATATATTATGACTACAAAAGCACATTTAAAAAACAGAGCAAATAACTATTGGGAGCCTAAAGTAAATGGACGCTCACCAATAATTGAATGGAAAATAATACGCCAGCACATGTAGAAATTTAGACGACTATATTAGATTATGTCTGCATGCAAATACTAAACTTTTCAGACCCCCAAAATCTATTAAACTGCAGACGTGAGATAGCGAACAGCTGCCTGCACAGACTTAAATTTTCCGCAGGCTAACAATACATCAATAAATAAATAAACAAATAAGTAAAAAAAACTAACTAAACTAAAACCTAAAAACTTAAAATCTAACACTTAAAATAGAAATGCAAGATACCAGGTGTTAAAATGAGGTCACCCATTATATTGACACAACAAGGAAACAGGATAGTGGCCACTCTATAGAAAACAGCAGAATAGAATGAGAAATAGGAAGTCAAACTAACCGGACCTTTGTTTGTGAGAATCCCAACGATTGTCTAAGAGAACAACAAAGAATATTATTGGTTAACTAGCTAGCCGTGTATATAAAAACACCAGACAAAACAAACTCAATGATTTTAGCCTGAAAATTCGTCTGTGTAGCTTAATTTCCATAAATATATGTTCATAACTTACTATATATATATATATATATATATATATATATATATATATATATATACCGCAACTTCAAGCTACACTGATGAGTCGTAGAGACGACGAACCATGTGTGTGTTAACAACTAAATGTTATATATAGTCTCTCTTATAATAATTTCCACTTAGCATTTAGGCAATGTAATTCCGTAAAGATATTTGAATGTTTTCACTGACTTGTATAGTAAAGAGATATAAACAGAAATGTATGAAATCATGCGATAGAATTTCTCTCACTCCTATTAGAGGGTGTGTAGATCAGTTGTGCGAGCGCCGGACACCTTTAACCGGGGTCACAGTTTCGACTTTTACTTTTTCTAGCCGCACTAATGAATCTGAGATACGAAACACATTACTCTGTAGATAACTATATATATATATATATATATATATATATATATATATATATATATATATATATATGTGTGTGTGTGTATGTGTGTGTGTGCGTGCGGGTATGTGTGTGTGTGTGTTATTTTTGAAAGTTTACCAAAGCATTCCGTTCAAGAGCCCAATCAACACCACAAAAGATGTTTTTATTAAAAAATTATTTATTTATCATTTTTCAAATTAAAGAGTGTTTGTACCTACACGTGCTTCACTACCAAGCATGTACTTGCTTGGCAGATCATCAGGGAAAAGTAAGTACCTTGAATACGAATTACAACAACCGGCAATACACACTGTGGTGTTGCTGTAATTGAGGTCACTTAAGAAGGGGAAAATAATTTTAAAAAAAAATTAAAATAAAATAAAAAAAATAAATAAATAATAAAAAGATAAAAAGGAAAAAATAGAAAATGTCTTAGAAGAATATCTCGCACGATTTCCACAACATTGTTGCTACTAGACGAAACAGCAAAACAATTAGTCCCAAATGCACTCCAATATAACCACCCTTGGAGCAATTGCTACACAAATGTAGTAGTTGACCTGGTGGCCATGGCAATAAGGTTAATTCAGAGATGTTGAAGGTGGTGGATGAATCCATGACTGATTTCCTGAAGAATTGACAAGAGAGACAGAGAGAGAGAGAAACAGAACAAGAGAGACTCAGAGAGATTAAGAGAGAAATACAAAATAATTTCTGCACGATATCGTAACGCATTATATTAAAAAAATATCCAACACAATAAAATAAAACATAAACCAGTTCGGATGTTTAGAAATGAAACTGAACAACGTATTGTGTAACAGGTGTAAAAACATAGCAGCACTTTTCATTTCTAAAACAATTTAGACTCATATCAACACTAAATTAAACAGTTTTTATACATTTCGTTTTGTAAAACAATACTGTAACGACTATTACGGTTTATTTTCACCTTTTAATTTCGTTTTGTTACAAAACAATACTGAAACAACTACTACGGTTTATTTTTCCCTTTTCATTTTGTTTTGCTACAAAACAATACTGAAACAACTACTACATTTCTTATTCTACTTTTTATATTTTGATTTATTTTCTTTTTCACTTTCACATATACTGAGCTAGTATAGGGGAGGCGGTAGGCGGAAAGGTAAAGGCGATAAGAGGGAAGAAGACAGAGGGACAAGCTACGATAAACACAACATAGGAGAGGGTATGCAATTGATACACCGAACGCGAGCACCCAAAAATAATCGGAATATATCAGAAATAGGTCTGCTAGTTTGTCTCATATTAAGTTTTATAAAGCAATAAGAATCTTAGATGAACAGCCTAGAAAAATCTATTTTAAGGTAAAACTAATGTAAATGCTATTTTATTATGAGAAAAATGGGTGTTTAAAGTGTAAGTTGATATGAAATACATGTAAGAAAAATCCTTAAATAGGGTTAAGTTTTAGAGAGATGTATTAAAAAGATCTGATTAGCTATGAGACTTGATATTATCTCAACAATTTATATATATATATATATATATATATATATATATATATCAATAGTTAATCAGGGTCGCAGTGGTGTAATATATTGCATTGTTATAGTGCGATTTTTGCTAGGTTCCTGCTTAGGGTATAATATCTGATCCTGAGGTTGATGTTCGATGGTGATGAAAAGAGTATAGACGCGCTTTCAATGCATTTGCGGCGTGAGAGAGTGTGTTCGCTTTTGAGGAGAGTGCAGTCTGAAAAGATTAGATTGTGGGCGAAAGTGTTCCTGTGTATCACTAGAGCGTTAATGGAAATGTCGTGTTTGAGGTCCCGCTTGTGTTCGTATATGCGAGATTTTACGTTTCTGGACGTGTCCCCAATGTAAAACATCGGACATGCGGCACATTTTTGTAAATGCCGGCAGAGGGAGAGGTGTATTGGGGGGGGGGGGTCGGGAGCTAGCTCAGTATGTGTGGAAGTGAAAGAGGAAAAATCAATAAATAAATATATAAAAAGTAGAATAAGAAATAGAGAAGAATGCGTCACCCAATTTCAATGTCACTAAAAGTCTTCTCATATGGTCCAATCGGATCATCTTTTCCTTCTCCTATGTGTGTGATTTTCAAAATAAAATTATTTCCAAATTTTCACTTCTTCTGAAGACGTTCGCTAACACGAACGAAATCGGTTAAATCTCTTGTTTTTGTTGTTCTCCTGCACTTTAACCTGTTTTCCGTGTGTCATGTTCATGTTTCACACACATATATATATATATATATATATATATATATATATATATATATATGTTTATTTTTCCACAACGTTATATTAATGTCTCCATTTCACACCGTGTACACATATATTTGTTTTTGCAAATCTGACTTTTAATATATCCGCGAATTCAATGCTTTGTCTCATTGATCTTTACCCGGTTCTCAATATTAGTGTTCAATCTGTAAATGAAGCTATTGTATACACATCTATCTATATCGATAGCTATACATTTATCTATATCGATAGCTATACATTTATCTATATCGATAGCTATACATTTATCTATATCGATAGCTATACATTTATCTATATCGATAGCTATACATTTATCTATATAAATCCATCTATACAACCATCTATATATCTGTTTGATTCTTATATAATCTATATTAGCTTATTATTCCTATTAAACGCAATTGCACATTTACATGTTAGCGCACCCGCTCTGGTTTAAACATGACATATCCACCGGAAATGTCGTCACCTTCAACCTGAGGTTAAGAAACAAAGCACACGCATCGGCATATTTCAGCGCACACACAAACCCTCGCCAGCTTTCTTCTTCGCAATATAGGCTTTGACCTTCTCGATAACTGAGAGCTCAAATCACGAAACGCACCTGGACCCGAACATGGTTTGCCTTGTTTATTAACACATCGGATTGTCAGATATCTGTGTTGTTATGGGCCAAAGGGTGATAGTTCGCGGAAATATTGTTAGGTGTCTGCGTTGTAATTGGAAGGAAATGCGCTTTGCATGTTTACGAGCTGTTCATATGATATCCCGTTAGAGCATGTGAGGGTGATATTCGATACTCAAATGTATAAGTATGTGTGTATAGAAACATTTGATATGAAGATAATACATTCTTTAAAGCTATATGAACATATATTGTTCAGCTCGAAATATAGCATCGAGTTTTGTATTAAAACATTTAAACAGTGCTGAACAACTTCGGTAGGACAACAATGAAATATGTAATGCTGATTATCGTTTAAACTTATATCGAGATGGAAGTTCTCACACTGGATTGGAGTGAATATTAAAACGATAGATATTTTAGTTGGGTATATATTTATACGTATATCATTCATTCCTTGTCATTATGAATTTTGGAACACAACTTCTAGGGGTACAAGTGCGTAATGTTGGGTATATTTAGGTTCATTTAATTGCATGAAAAGGGGCCATAGTTGGAGATGATTACGTAATATTAAACGATTTTTATGAGATGTGAACAATTAGTATTAGGCATCAATTAATTAATATTCCCGAGATTTCGTTTTCTTTTAAGTATTTTCAAGAGATTTTTGGAATCATAATATGGGCAGTACCTCCTGTTGATAATACAAATATTTTGGATTTGCATTGGATTTCACCCATACATTCGCTGAAGTTCTATTTCTCCTTTAGATTCCTTTAACTTAAGCATTCAATTTGAGACATTTTTTTACAATCAAGATTGTGTAATGGATTTTGATCTTAATCTGTATCAAAATGCATCACACAATTCGTGAGATGTATTAGTATAGAGCCTTATATATTAAATTAGGTGTGTTTATATTTATAAATATATTTCTTTGTACATGATGCACCTTTAGACTAATGAACCCATCATTACTCATTTGCGAACATAGCTTCTAGGCGTAATTTCAAGACAGACCTGAAAATGATAAATCATTCCTACTTTGTAAGGTGGCAAACGCAGACAATAAGTTTCTTTTTTCCACTGTCTATCTATCTATCTATCTATCTATCTATCTATCTATATCTATCTATTTATCTATATCTATCTATCTATCTATATCTATATATCTATCTATCTATCTATCTATCTATCTATCTATCTATTTATCTATCTATCTATCTATTTATCTATCTATATATCTATCTATCTATTTATCTATCTATATATCTATCTATCTATTTATCTATCTATCTATCTATTTATCTATCTATCTATCTATTTATCTATCTATCTCTATATATATATATCTATCTATCTATCTATTTATCTATCTATCTATCTATCTATCTATCTTTCTATCTATCTATCTATTTATTTATCTATCTATCTATTTATCTATCTATCTATCTATTTATCTATCTATCTATCTATCTATCTATTTATCTATCTATCTATCTATCTGTATATATATATATATATATATATATATATATATATATATATATATATATATGCATATAGCGAATATATTTAACTTTTTGTCCGTGCTCCTATATATAAGTGTTTACAATCATCAGTAAGTAGAGAAACATTCCCAAACTTCATCAACTAATTACGAATATTCTTGGATCTGATTCATTTAGGTATTAGCTGAACTCAATGGATCACCCTGCACTTCAAATTATATCTATTTTGAATAACAATTACCATTTTCGAATGATTGCTTTCCTGTATTAGGAAATATAATAAAGCTGTATTTATAGAGGACACTATTATAGGTAAAGATAATTTAATATTCATTTATAAATATTGTTATACACCCCTTTGAGTAATTAAAGTTGAGCAGTGTGAAAGGGTATCATATACATATAGACACTTAGCTATAAGCAAGGTTTACATAACGTCCGTTTACCCTTCTAGATTGCCTGCTGCTTACTCCCAGATGTATATAAGCATGAATAGAACTTAATTTATGATGTATCACGTGATCATTTCCGATGGCTTTAGTATAAAGTGAGAGCGTGCAAAGTCTTAGTTGACTCTGTAAACCGAGTTCGCGCCATGTGAACGTCTGAACTTGTCACTTCCTACACTGATGAGAGCGACCCTTGAAACGCCGACGTATGTAAGTAAACATAATGTTATATTAATTCATAAATATTAGTATGAAGCCCGTTCAATAAATTAAAGTTCAGAACTGCTCGGATATATTAAAAACAGACTGTCACTAAGCTATAAGCAAGGTTCCAATAACGTTCGTTGAACCCTCAAGATTGTCTGCCCTTTACTGCCAGCTGCATTCTAGCATAAATAGAACTTACTTTCTCCTGTATCACGTGATAATTTCTGATCGACTTAGTATAGAGTGAAAGCGTGCGGAGTTTTAATTGACTCTGCTAACCGGGTTTCCGCCATGTGACCGTCTGAAATTCTTCCCTCATACACTGATGAGAGCAACAGCTAAAAACGCCGGTGTATGTAAGTAAAATAATTATATATATATATATATATATATATATATATATATATATATATATATATATATACCTAACTGATCCTAGACGGGGTAAATTAATTCCTCACGGCCCATTTGTATACATTTTGTAACTTTTTTTTATAAAAGAAATGTCTATTTCGGTTAATTAAAAACGGTAACCCTAACAATTTCTGCTCAATACACTTTTCGCATCATCAAGAAATGAACCTACACTGGTACTTTTGCACATTCTGCTTCAATTTTCTGCTATGGTTTCAGGTAATCTGCTCAAACATCGTAGGATTTACCTTTATTTAATGATAAATTTAAATGTGTTTGTTAATTTTACTGTCTGTATTTTTATGTGTATTCGTACAATTCTACTTTTCTATCAATCATGTTTGCAAGTCCAACTCAGTAATTGGAACACATTATAACAAGTCAAAGGATGTATACATAGTGTTCGGACACTCTGTGTATATATATATATATATATATATGTATGTATATATATATATGTATGTATACATATATATATACATATGTATATATATATATTGATATATATATATATATATATATATATATATATATATATATGTGGGAAGAGAAGGATGAAAGTAATCCGACGTGATGAGAAAATGAAAAAGGAAAACCAAAAAATGGATGTTTACATCAACGTTTCGTCTTTATTTATAAGACTTCATCAGGATGATAAAATAGAGAAAAAATGTCATGCAAGCACAGATACATGTAGGGTAGACATATTGGGAAAAATAGAATGAAATAGTGGCCAACTACTGGGTGGACGTCCGTATTTGTTGGAGAAATAGAAATGAATGTAGAAAAGAATGAGTGGGGAAAAAATGGAAGGATGGGGTGAGCCAGGACTACTGTAGCTGGTGGTAAGAGAAAGAGGTGGGGGATGAGCAGGGGTAAAGTGGATGGCAGAGAGGGAGGTGAGGAAGAGGGGGGAGGGGGGTGTTTGACCAGATGGCTGCGGTTCAAGATTGAAGGGGAAAAAGTAGGTTGGAATGTTTGTGTATGGGGGGTGTATGCAGGGAAAGGAGGATAGGTAGAGAGGAAGGGGGGCTGTGATTTTGGTGGATGGGCAGAAGTTATGGTCTTAGAGAGCGTTTTGAGAAAATGAGGGAATTTAAGAAGGGGTATGGGAGAAAATAGTTGAGTGGGGGAGAGGGGGGTTTGTTGTGATAGGGTGTGACATATTTGAAATATTTGGAAAATGATAGCAATGAGTGAGGGATTGGGGGGGAGGAGGACGGTGATTGAAAGGGTGGGTATGCAATATTTGAGATATTTGGAACATGAGAAAGTTTATTTGGACTGCAGTATGAAAAGTGTCAGGAAAAAGTAAGGAGAAAATGAAGATTCAATGAGAAAAAGAAAGAGAAAAGTAAATGGGAGAGTGTTATAGAGATTGGAGATGAAAAAAGTTTAACCATGATCAGGCAAGAGTCTTTGTTCTGTGAGGATGATCTTGCTTATTAAGGGTGATAGGTTAAAGAAACCATTACGTTGCTTGATAGTGGTGGAGGCGGTGATGAGGGCAGTTTCTAATAATCTTCGCCGAGATTTGTTGTGGATATATTTAGTGATTTAGGCTTGTTCAAATTTGAACGCATGACCATGTTCTAGTGCATGGGAGAAATATATATATGTATATATATCAATATATATATTTATATTACTTTTACTTAGTGTATGCGCACACATGCAATGGTACTGAGTACTACAAACTATTACTTAGTGTATGCGCACCCATGCAATGGCACTGAGTACTACAAACTGTTACTTAGTGTATGCGCACACATGCAATGGCACTGAGTACTACAAACTATTACTTAGTGTATGCGCACACAAGCAATGGTACTGAGTACTACAAACTATTACTTAGTGTATGCGCACACAAGCAATGGTACTGAGTACTACAAACTATTACTTAGTGTATGCGCACACATGCAATGGTACTGAGTACTACAACCTATTACTTAGTGTATGCGCACACATGCAATGGTACTGAGTACTACACACTATTACTTAGTGTATGCGCACACATGCAATGGCACTGAGTACTACAAACTATTACTTAGTGTATGCGCACACATGCAATGGTACTGAGTACTACAAACTATTACTTAGTGTATGCGCACACATGCAATGGCACTGAGTACTACAAACTATTACTTAGTGTATGCGCACACATGCAATGGCACTGAGTACTACAAACTATTACTTAGTGTATGCGCACACATGCAATTGTACTGAGTACTACAAAATAAATATCGACTGCCGTGTACTTTTTATGCAAACATTTTCATTAAATAATTAGAACAGGAATTGGATAAAAATAACATTTAAACGGATTGACGCGATCATAATCTTTCACCACGAACCAACATTTTTAGAATCATAATTTGCAAATCGTCACGCGTATTTCAAGTCTAGTCACTACAGAGTGCACCACTGTCACTTCAGTAGAGTCAGTTACTTATTAATATATACATATATTAGGAGGAATAAACTGTTGTAATCTAATAGAATTAGTCTAAAAGCTTATATAAGTATACGTATAATTTGTTTTAAAAATTAGATTTAGAATATAATCGCATAACAAAATTACAAATTTAAACTTAAACCTGAATTTACAATTTACCTTAAATTTAACCTAAATTAAAGACACAAAGTAAATTTAAAATTTAAAGTGTAAAAAAATATATTTAGAAAAAATATAATTTAAAAGAATTCGTAAAATTTTAGAATTAATAAATATTAATAAACTATAAATAAAAAAAAATTCATAAACAAAGGTACAATAATGATGACTAATAATAACAACTCTCTAGTTATTTCTTAGTTGTATTCTGTAAATCTCAATTAAAACGAATAGTGTTTCCCTTTACGTAATCTATATAGTATTAAACAACTCTAGATACAGACTGTGTTTTACACACACACCTCCACCTCCACCTCACTCACTCACACACACACACACATGTATATATATATATATATATATATATATATATATATATATATATATATATATAATAATCCAGGTAAAACATCCACAAGGTAGTAATCCAAAGAATTTCAACCGGGTTTATAAAAAGTGCTCAATATCAAATAAAGCTTTTATATATGATTATTTTTATTCATACAAACATGTACAAAATCTGCGACACTGGCAATCGATGTTATCGATCAACAGCTATTATAAACTGAGATCTCATCAGGCACAGTTAGAATACGATCTTAACCTGAGATCATATTTGGAAAGATTAATTCTTGCTATCGACACTATTTAAACAGGCGTCGTTTCATTGTTAAGTTCCACGAGTTCAGATGCTAATTAGTGACTGGTGTTATAATACCTCTTACTTCGGAATACACTGTAGAAAGACTACTATTCCTTTTCACTTTTAACTAATATTATTCACTTTTGATGACTTTAAAAATATGTTAAGACGGATGAAGATGATATATTTCATCTTTATTTTAGAAAAAATCTTCGATCATATGTAAAGTTCTATGTGTTATTGTTATTTTTCGTTTATTGTGGTTTCTTTTGTAGTTCTGTTTCACTTTGATATTTATTTTTGTTTTTTGTGTTTTGTTGTTTTGCTTCATTGTGATTGTTCATACACACTCATTATTATGTAAATATGTTACTTCCTTTGACGTGTAATCGCATGTGTAATTTTTGTACTTGTGTTCTTTCCTGTTATTTTTTATACTGAATATTTTTCCTATCTTATTATTGTTCTGGTTACAACATTATTATTATTATTATTTTTAGTATGATATTCATGGATTATTATTATTATAATTATTATTATAATTATTATTATTATTATTATTATTATTATTATTATTATTATTATTATTATTATTATTATTATAATTAATATTATTATTAGTAGTAGTAGTATTATTATAGTAATATTACTATTATTATTATAGTTAAAAGTATTATGATTATCATTAATATTATCATATCTATTATTATTAAAAATATTGTAATTATTATTAATAGTATTGTTATTAATAATAATAATAATAATAATATTATTATAAAAAATATTATTATTATTAATATTATTATTCATATTATTATAATAATTAATATTAATATTATTGTTTATTATTATTATTATAATTATTATTATTATTATTATTATTATTATTATTATTAATACTATTAATATTATAATTATTTATATTATTTTTATGAATATTATTATTATTAATATTATTATTATTAATATTATTAGTATTAATATAGTTATTATAATTATTATTATTAAACTTATTTTTTATTATTAATATTAGTATTATTATTATTATTATTATTTGTATTATTATTATTATTATTATTATTAGTATTAGTATTAGTATTATCATTATTATTATTAATAACGTTACTATATACTGATTACCTATATTGAATTTTTGGGTTCTAATCCATTATATTTTTCTCATTCCTTATTCTATTTTATTATTAAATTTTTGATTATTAGTATTATAAATGTATGTACTTGTGTTCGGTTTACCGGTAATAAGTTGATCTATATTTGTTAAATAATTAAATATTCTTTTTTTTACTTACATTTTTCGTAAAGAAGGCGTTGGCGAAGTGACATTAGTGAATAAAAGATGCTAAAATAAAAAAAATAAACATTATCATACGCGTAACCATTGTCGATCTTGTATTATTTGAACATAAATAGATAATGTGATCAATGTGTGTGTCAACTTACTGTGCCATAGCTCTGACCAGAAGTTTCCATCATTGAGCTGATTTTAATACGTGCACTATTTGAGGATTTCATTTCAATATTTTATACTTGGTTCCTTTATATTTAGAGTTTTATTTTCCATGTACCATTTATAATATACTCACGTCTATACGTTTGACTAAAATGATATACAACCCCTCCCCCTCCCCTCCCAGAATCAGCCATAGCCATTCAACTAACACTTTTACCCTCTTTCCACTATGTGTTTTTATCCCTTCTCAAACATCTTCCTCATTTGGCATCGTTTTCAACTAAAAGAGTGCGTCTTTCTTAGAATTGCTTAAATATTCCACTGCCAACGTTTAATGTACACAGTCCAACTTCAATTCCTCTTTCGGCCCACGGAAGTATTTTTAAAATGGCCCGAATTCTCAAAATTAATTCCGAATATGTGTGCTCCACCTACGACTTGAACTCAACATATCACTATTGTATTTACTTCATTCTTGAACTCTTTTCTATGCTGCCTTCACGAAAACCCTTCTTTTCTGTAAATCTCTTTTCATCTGACACCTCATCAACGGACAATTACCAACTAGACAGCCCCCACATCTTTCTTACAGGACATTTTTTCACTCTCCATTACTTAATATTTTTTGTCAATATTGAATTTGTGCTTTTCCACTACCAACTCATCTATCTATGTAATTTCTCTGATTATAGGATGTTGATCTTTGAAAAGCCTTGGCGTAAAGAAAAGAATAATAAACATAATTTTATTACCGAGTATACATTGCATTGAACAATCGAAGTTTAAATAAATTTGTCATTCGCACATGTTTATCCCTCTTCTTTCATCTATCCTTATATATATATATATATATATATATATATATATATATATATATATATATATATACATATATATATATATAATATTACATTATATTTAATATTTTACCTACATACGAGGGCGTTTCGAGCTTTCGGCTCTCACCAGTGCAGGGAAATACCAATCTCCGAGGATAGGGATACTATCTCGCTGACATCTATTTCTGCGAATTCCACACAGTCGGACTGTTTTTTTCTGTCCATTGTTGACAAAGTGAAGGTTTTCCTGAAATATCAAATTATTCTTAATCACCATCCGGACAGTACACACAGCTTACACCAACTTTTCTGTTATGTAAGAGTGAAAAGTTAAATCTATAGTAAGATACACTTTAATAATTATATTACGTTTATGTTCAGTGCGTTTTTATTATTATTATCCGCGTTTAATGATAATTTTGTTTTCAAGAATTAATTCATCCCTCAAATAAGTTATCATTGCATATATGGATTTTTTAGATGAAATATATTTTATCATGAAGACGCAGTAAATAGATGTGTACATCTACTTCCTGTCATAGTTTCTTGTATAAACTTCTAATTATGCCATGTCTGTTGCTTTCTTTTAAATAATCACGTACACAATTTACTATAATTTATCCATGTTTATTCCTACGTCTTTTTTAGATTTTGACATAGTTACTCTTTTTCTTTCTCTTTATTCTTCTAATATTTATTTTCCAAATTCTTTCTAATTATAATATTTCAAGACACTCCAGACTTTTTTCAAGATCTCATGATAATTGTTTTTCTCTTTTTTTCTTGCATATATTTTTCGCATTTTCCTGTGTGGTTCTGAGTAATCCGCCAATTCATTGAAACATGTTTCATCACTTTTATGAAACATATCAATATCTACTTAGCTGAAACGAGACTAATCACAAAAAATGGTTTCAGAATGGGTTATTGTCGTGTTATTAACTAAAATATGTCTTAAATCAGACAAAGACAGTTATATTGTTGTAGATTTTTGTAATTTGAGCTAGACTTTACAATATATATTGAAACAATTCGAGACCGTTCTTTAGGTGTGCGTTTCTTGGTTATATTTTGAAATTCTCTTCTTCTCTCTACCCTTTTTTGTTTATTTGCTTATGTCACCTGAATATGATTCGACGAAGAATACAATACGTGTGTGATACATACGGAATATAAATTATTATGTTTTCATTCTAACACAAAAACGATTCGAAAATTGACAAAATTAAAAAGGTATAATAAAGCTGATTAATACTGTAAGTTTTGAAAATGTTTGTCTTATATATATGTATATATATATATATATATATATATATATATATATATATATATATTTATATATATATGTGTGTGTGTGTGTGTGCGTGTGTGTGTGTGTTTGTTTAATGTATATTTCGTACGTAGAAGGCGCATCGGTTTTATTGGAATCATGCTGAATGAGAATAAGAAAACAATGCATTTGGGAATATTGAAGATTTCGTGATTCAAACATTAGCACCGTTTTCAATATATAATAGATAATATTCTCCTTGAAACATTCGAATATTTCTAATGTTTACAACATTTCGTCGTTTTGTTATGTTTTTTCACCGCTGATTTGAAGATTTTTGAAGTGTTCTATGAGTTTATAAATGTGCGGGCAACTGCGGTAATAATCTGCTGCTGTTTCAACCAATGCCATATTTGATTCTATCTGATATTGGACGAGCATGGACGCTAGTGCGTTATCAGAAAGTGTCTCATGTAAGTGGAAAACACTTAATTATAGAAGCACATATATGCTTTAAATACATCCATTTTATCTGCGTATACAAAAATCACAATGCTATTTCAAACTTAAGCATGTCATATCAACGTCGGATTCGGCTTTTTGGCTGAGATTAAAGTGTAATATTTTTTGTGATACTACACATTCATTCAGTCTAGATACATGACAGACCAGTTAAGTCTGTCATGCATCTAGACTGAATACATTTTTATTTAGGTCACAGTTACGAGTTTCCTATTTTCGGACGTTGTATTTTACCCACAGACCGTGTGTCTTACTTTACTTTCGTTGAGAGGCAAGTAAAAAGGTCGTTAATTTAAGACATAGTCTATTAGAGGGATTTGTCGGCATTTGTATAATGTTATGGTTAATGGCGAGACACATAAGAGAGATACTAAAATATAAAAAAAGAGTGTAATCTAAAGAAATGAAAAGATAAAGAAGATCTGATTGGCTCTGATTAGTTCGTATCCCAGCGGATTGATTTGTGCTTAGTGAATCACAAATATTTGTGAGGAATTGAAGCTAAGCTATGAAAAACATAACATCATGTGTTACGTTCATCGCATGGAGTGAATCGATGAGATATGATATTTTGTTGCAGCATTAAATAACTCAGGAAAATGTCGATTTGAGAGTAAACAATTAAACGAAACCACTGAAAGTAATAGAAACCAAAGAATGAAACATGTAACCACATCTTAATTCCAAAAAAGGAATAACAACTTGTTTTTGCAGAATTTTCTGTAAGATATAAATGTAATATTTAATTACTTCCAGCCGGGAACAAGGAATCCTCCTAGACCCAATACATTTTTATTTTGTGTTTTTAGTCTTGAGTGTAACGTTTCTGGTGCTGAATTAAACCAACTTCTACTCTGTATCCCCCTAAAGAAAAACATGAGACTTGAATACAGAAATAGAGTACGATAGGCCAAGATTG
Organism: Sepiola atlantica; assembly: GCA_963556195.1. NCBI lineage: Eukaryota > Metazoa > Mollusca > Cephalopoda > Sepiida > Sepiolidae > Sepiola > Sepiola atlantica. Next base: position 798,388 of record OY744516.1, on the reverse strand, counting down.
ATATAACGTTAACCAAATATACGTCAAGTGAGAGAATAAATGTTAATTTTCGACAGTTTTACTTATATTTATGTCTCTTATACGTCACAGCAGATACACCCCGGTCAAACAATACAATTCATAGACCTTATGCTCTGTTCGTGTTGTCATTGACAGAAGCGGTACATCATATGGTTTAAAGGAATGATTTCTGGTTCGATTTAATTAAACTGACAAGCATTGTATCGATATAAATGAGAAAATTAGTAAAGTGTAAGGAATAAAAGCAATGAAATGAAAAGAATATCATAGAAATATCTTCATAAATAATAATGACAGTAAATGAAAATATCATTTAACACCAGGTTTTATGATATCATTATTATTCTGATGGATGTGAATCCATGAATATTAAACAAAGTGATTAAGTCATTAAAGTTAATCATTTTTTTTTATTGAAAAATCATCTTTGTGAATATCCTTTGTGACATATATAGGCACAAAGATCGTCTGTATTTCTATTTCCGAATTGATGTCAGAATAATTGTTTTCTATTGTATCTTCTATATAAAGTTAAAGGATTTTTCACCCGTAATTTTGTCATTTTTGGATTATTTTCTCCCGCAAACACTATATATTACATTTGTCCCACTAACCCATTCCTTCTTTTAAAACACACGCTATATAGGTGATAGCAAACACTTTTTCCCGCAAACACCTAAGTACTATCAATTTTCCCATTGACACTAGAGGAATTAATGTAATATGTAGTATTTTTACTGAATCATACTTGCGCATATGACGTCACAGTAACGTCCTCTTCATAACTATTGGAAATATCATAATTTATCTTCGGACGACAGTGTTTATTAGTTTTCTGTAAGCCTCCTTTTTCATATTTGTGTGTTTCAGTAGTGCTCAGGAGCCATACTATTTTCCCGTTTTCTTTTCTCACAGAAAAAAGTGTATTTCTATACAAATATAACGGGGAGATTGCATTAATCTGGCTCTGTAGGCCTCTTTAATTTTAAAAGTGCCCATTATAATAGACAGAACTGGTGTTTAATCAAAAAAGAAACATTCTCTGGAAATACCGGTACCATGGAATGTACATCTGCGTTTTTTTTTGCTTTCTCGTTTTCTTCTTCCTCTTCTACAATTCCAAACAGACAATTATTGTAAACATGTAATTCTCCATACCTATTTGCGTTCTATCGCATGCTGACAAAATTTTAATCATTCTTTTACACTTCTCCCTGGTAACGCCGGGCGACGTGCCCAGCTATATATATATATATATATATATATATATATATATATATATATATATATATATATATATATATATATATATATATATATGTTAATTCGTTCTGTTTAGAAGCAATATGTTTCCCAAAACACTGGTCGCATTGGTTTCTGTCTTTAGATATTATGATCATGAGCAACTTTGGAAAACGTTTTTAAAAAGGGAGTTCAAACAAAGTTTGTCAATCTATCAAAATTGATGGATAAATCAATTAAAATAGTCTGATGAAACGCAGCTATTATAATGGGTCCAATGATACAAACAAGAATGTCAAATAAAAGCTCGTTATATAGACAGTTTTATAATATATAAGGGCAAAACACAATTTTCATATAATGCAGTGATCCGGGAGATTTGATTAATATCAATATTCCCTTTTAATATATATATATATATATATATATATATATATATATATATATATATATATATATATATATATATACATATATATATATATAAAGCATTCGGTTTAACATAATCTACATGCCCTGAATACTGCATCAGCATAAGAGTCAGAGTCAAATGTTTGATTCAATGTCTGACAATGTAAAGTTTAATATATATATATATATATATATATATATATATATATATATATTATTCATTCTTCATCTTTTTGTATTATATTTTTCTAGATTATTTTCAAAAAACATAATTTCTTAAAGTTCAAGAGAATTTCATATATCTATTATTTGATAAAACAATCGGTAGACCACTTCTTTTTCCTAGTCACCGTTAAAGTACGCATTCAAATTCAACCGTATGTCAAAGTATGAGAAATTACGTAACATCCCGTAGTGATTCATGGCAAGATTAGAGTAGAGCCTCAATATATTTGACACATAATAACATAATATACATACAGCAGTTCGTGTATATATTCGTAAGTACACGTTTTCGTCACGTTCTAAGATGTATATCTAATTCAGATAATATTGCTGAAAATGACGCTTATAGTGACATAAAATATCGAAATGTGATTGGCTACAAATAAAGTTATATTCAAATATGAATGTTTCTATAAGCAAGAAATAACGCTGCAATTAAATGGCGGTACATTTTAAAAATTAGAAGAAAAAAACTACCGATCTTACGATTTTACCGGAAATTGTTTTATTTTTTTCCTACTTTTATTTCATTTCAGTTTTTAAAGGAACACACATTTTTGTTTATTCTTATAATTTCATCCATTAAAATATTGTGTATTTTTTAAATTTGTATTAGTGTTTTGTCCCTTTTTTGCATTAGCTCATGAGTGAATCACACAATTTTTAACAACCGATTCAAACCTAACTAGTTGTCACGAAACTGATAATGCTATATAGGACTTAGGTTTAGGAATTGGCTTAATGAATGTTGTGAATTGTACCGATTCCACATTAGCTTAAACGGTGGCATAACAGACGTTAATTTCTGTCCTTTCCAATCTGTCGTCAGGTTGACATTTATTTTCTTCAAAATATAGAGTTCAGGACTGCAAAGTAGGTAGTGACGTTTAAAATATTTCTTCGTACTAGGAGGGAAATAACTGATCTGAAATCAGGTAAATTGCCAATTCAAAAGTATTTTGGTTAAGGTGTGATTCTAAACTCAATTAAAAACGATCACTTCATTGACACAACTTATTTAAAGTATGATGGATTTCAGCATTATTCACAAACAGCATATTTTCACTTAAATAACGTTTTAAAGTTCAGTTTGTTCAGTTCGTTCCACGGAAAAACAACTTTCAATAAACGCACAACTGACATTCTGTCTAACCTTCTGAAGTAATACAAAACACAGCAAGAAAAACACTAGATCATAGGAAGGTTAATCGAACCGGTGTGCAAATGATGTTAAAAACTGACCGGAAAATATAGTTGCTATCTTCGTAAAACAATCAATATCTAGGCTAGTTAGGAAGAAGTACAAATATTTTTTTTTGGGGGGGGGGGGTGCTGAACGATATCGAAATCAGTTTCACTCGATGTAATTTACGTGACTGAAATAACAATTTAAAGGAAATCAATATTATCGCCGAGCTTCACAAACCCTTATCGTAGGTCAAATAAAAGCGATTCTTACCCGAGTCATGTTTTACTTACCGCCTTGTTTGGTCCAAGTTAGACACAAGGTCGAATTTATATGTAAGAGTATCCAGCTCTCACAAAAGAGGCACCCTGAATGGTTAAAAAATACCCTAGTCAAGAAGGTTTCTCTTTTTCTAAGCACAAAAAATATGTCATATTATGTTCAGTCAATTTTAGAGAAATAACTTGTATTTTTGATGAGTATTATCGCAACCTTATACGATGTGTGTATAATACTTTTCTTAGCTGCATTCGTGTCTTATTTCTGTCAACACAAAGTCCATAGTTCGTTGGTTTCTTTTAGATTTGAATTTCATCGAGAGAACCTCCCCTGGGGAATCTTGAAATAGCAAAGTTAGGTTAACTTCCTGTGTAGGACATTCTTTTATTTCTCTTTCTCTTTTCTCTCTAATTATCATTTTCTATTCGTTACAATCGTTTATATTTGTAATTCTCATCATATTATGTCAATTTCAGAGAAATGGCTTTTGGTATTTTGGGTGAGTATTATCACAGTCTTACACTTGATGCTAATACACTCGAAAAGAAAATTAAGATTATACTTTTTAGGCGATTATTAATGAAGGTCATTTAAAGTGAGCTGCAAAAAATGAAACAACAAAAACAAAAACAACCACTACCTCCCAATTCGTACGTAAATATATCGGAAACTGATTACCCACTTACTAATGGATGCAGTTTTTGAAGTCTTTACACTTACACCAGCTTTCTACCATTGATTTAGATAATCAGTCTTCCTACATTTTGCAATTCGCCACAAAATTGCCGCTTTGTCTTGCTCAAATCTGTTTATAATCTTTCACGTAATCAACCAAAATGTATATGTAATTATTTATTTTGTGTGTGAAAACCTGCCTCAAACACGCTTACTTATATGATGATTTTATAAAGATAAAGTTACTTGCGTCAGAGTGCTGGAATGATACGGCACATTCGTGACTGAGCCAGATCGGGAGTTGAAGCATGTAAAAATGTGTGTTCATGGTAAGTGCGATGCTTTGTAAAATAAATAAAAAAGGAAAGTTTTCGTCTCAAGATGTGGTTTACCTCCGCGCGTCGTGTACCTTGGATCTGTTCGCTGCATTGGGTACTAAACCATAATCACTTACCAGTATAATTGGGGTAACTGCTAACAAAGACGGTTAGACTGTCGTTGAGAGTTGCATGTTCTGGAGAAAATAGGTTTACTTGCTATACACTATATTTGATAGACAAATCTGGTGACAGTAACATCGGCTTTTCTTTGTAGAATATATTCTGTTTCAGAGGCAGTTATTACAAGTGAAACTGCCATTGTCACGTAGCAAATTAGTTATGAGCCGTGAAACACAGGATAAACTTAGTTGGCTGTTAAAGAAAGAAATTTATATTGTCGACTTTTCTAATGTGCAAATATTGTTTTCTTATTCAGAAAGTTATTGCGGGAATAATCATTAACAAGTGTTCATGATTAAAAAGCCCAGAATATTTGCTGAATAATTAGAATCATACACAATTAAAAAACGTATCTCGCCTTCTAACATATATATATAGATATATATACATATATATATAGTCATCCACATACAGCCTGTTTCGCTGTTTCACAGCTCATCAGTTAGTGTCTCAAGCCGGGATAAAAACGCAACCGTGGAGCTGACAGTCGGCGATGCTAACCCCTACGCCATCATGCGACACTGACTGAATGTAAGTGATATCTCAATGTAACGAAATGTAAACATTGCAAATGCCTGAGCTCGAAATTAGTTTTACCTAATGAGCATTGCCTTAAACCTAATGGCCGTTGACGATACCCTTACAAAAATAAGCTTTACCCGGAGGGTGTGTGGGTGTGTGTGTATGAATAAAATGTTATATGTAAACATATGCATGTTATATATATATATATATATATATATATATATATATATATATATATGTGTGTGTGTGTGTGTGTATATACAAATATATATTATTTGTGTGATATCATTTCTTTGTATAGTATATAAAAAACACACAATTGAGAACTCTAGTATATTTATGTACTGTTTACTGCCTTTCTCAACATTAACTATACGTAGAGACGCTTCTCTGCGTAGCGTGTTTGTGTTTCTACTTAGTATCGGTACATGACTCTTCCGTAAAGCGATTTGAATGTCGCTTATAATTATCGTAAAGAACGAAAATAAAGGAGCGATTTGTTTAAATACAGTATAGTTATGGCAACCATATATAGCATATTTGAAAGTTCAGTGAGTCAAACATCGAATACAACACACCGAAGTGTGGGTTTCGAATTTTGTTGCGATTAACCATATTTATATATCATAATAACGACGAAACAACTGTCTGCGTATATATATATATATATATATATATATATATATATATATATATATATATATATATATATATATATATATATTAATATCAGGGTGCCGTTCTCCAATCGAGAGGCGCTGGAATATAGACACCAATATAGAAGGTAGTCAGAAACACGTGTCAATTGATTACTTTTATGAACGTATGCAATTAATAAATATATACATATTAACACAAAATACGTCCTGTAAAGTTAAGGGCGACTTATAATGGAATTGTCTGCAGCTTAATGACTTAGGAAGTGAACCGGTCGAACTAGTAGCTGTAAGCAAAAACTACAAAGGTTGCAATGACGAATAAAAACAATTACATAAAAATACATTATGCATATATATATATATATATATATATATATATATATAACTACACACCTACCTATATGTTTTATATTTTATATATGCAAACATAACTTGAACTGATTGCAAATGTATACTTTTTGTTTCATTTTACTTCGGCCGAAGTTCTCTGAAATCAAGGGCCCCTTTCCTTGGGTCAAATACTTTATCTTTATATGAAATACATAGGTATGTGAATATTCTCTTAAAGTTTTATTTCATTTCTCTAAATTTGAGTTAGTAAAGAAGTTACGAACATTAGTTTTCTTCTCCCCAAATAGTCAGTTTATTATGGTGTAATAAATCTTTCTCGTTGTCTCTTCGTATTACCGGATTCCAGGACACTAATTAATCTAGTTACGTGGTGTATCAAGCTAAGTGGGGTTACTTAATGGGAGGAAATCTTACGTGTGCTTTGAATAATATATTAGTTTATATGTTTGGGCAAACTAAACCTTGATTTAAAGTTCCTAATCTGATAAAATTAAATCTTAAATTAAACTATTAAATTATTAAATTCTAATTATTTTGATAACTTCGTAATTGGGAAAATTAAATCTTAATAAGGAAAAATTAAACCTTAAGTCAAGTTAAACTTTTTGATTGGAATTCCTGGGCTGATAGGATTGAATCTTATTTAATAATTCCTAACCTGATAAAATTAAATCTTAAATTAAACTATAAAATTATTGGAGTTTGATGACTTCATAATTTTTAATTTCATAAATATTCTAGATTATTTGATAGGGCTAGATTTGTGAAATCGGGTTTTACTGTAAGCTAGACTTTAAGCAGTAATCTTAGATGTGAACGTGATTGCATGATCTGACCTATAGTTTCTTTTAACTTCTTAACCCCTTTCCCCTTTGACATAGAATATTCTAACTTGACCCAGACAGGGAGAATCTAATGTGGGTGGGTTGGATGGCGGGGCTGTATGTATCTCTCTTTAGAGTCCATCAAATGGGCTTAAACAGGATGTAACACAGACATAATTTCAGTTATATTAAAATCATTCAGAGATGTAGACAATTTAATATCGCCTACTGCTCTTTAAGGATTTGTCATGTCTGGTTGTATCGCTGGTGAGAAAAGATTAATTATTTTTCGTTCTGCTAGCAAGATGAGATTGGGATTCAGTCTTTTTTTGCTCAATTCGGATTTAACGGGTTTTCTAATTAAACAACGAACTTTGATTTGACTTGGGTTGCACATTTCGGGATTTTGGAACTTTGATTGGACTTTCTATATTATTTGATTTATTTATCATTAACATTGAATATTGACACATTTCGGGACTGGATAACTTTGTCGGCACCTTCAATTACACGTATTTGGACTGCTGTTTGTAACTTGGAGTAATTGTCTTTCCTGATTATGCTTCTCAGTATGTATGAACTGGATGGACTATATGGATTCAACAAAACGTATGTTTTTGGGTTGATATGTTTTGATGTTATGTATTTTTGTGTATTTGTGTATATAATTTTATATATTTTCAAAGCGTAATCTTATTACCTGTAGTAGTATAACAGCGGTAATGGTCCTCTGAAGAGAAGAATTATCTTTTAAAACTCATGAGCTGAGGACTTAAGAATACTTTGCTTGAACTTTGAATTCTAATAAAATTTGATTGACACCTTATTTTATTACCTCATTTTATATTATAATATTAATGCTCTATCCAGTATATTGAGCTTCAGTTTTTATCCGGATGTTTCACTAATTATAAGATATTAGTTGACGTTTATATCTTTTGTTGGATTACTTTATATATATATATATATATATATAGGGGTAGAAGAAAAAAAGAGTGATAAATATGAGACGATTGTCCAAATTTATTTCAAATTTCAATTGTTCAATGCAAGGTGTATTCAGTAATAACCAAGTGTGTATTATTCTTTCCTTAAGCCAAGGCTTTTCAAAGATCGAAATCTTATCATCAGGGGAGAAATACAGATGGATAAGTTGGCTTTCGAAAAAAACCAAAGTTCAAATATTTGAAAAATATGAAAATTATTATTAAAAGAATCTTTGTTAAAAAAACGCAGTGAGTGAAAGGAGAAGTTCCGTGAAAAATATATGCAGATTGTCCGGGTGGTAAATTCTCGTTGAAAAGAAGTTAGATGAATTGTAGAATATATATATATATATATATATATATATATATATATATATATTCATAAAATGAATAAATAAATAATAGTAATAAATAAATTAAGTAACAAATGTATTAATACATAAGTAATTTATATAAAAATAAATAAATATATGAAAAAACAAAAAAATTAAAATGTAATAATAGAATAATAGAACAGAATAGCAAAAGAATATACTATATAGATTCACTTTTACCGTTCTACAATTGAATGACATATATCCAAAAGTAAGGTTAAACATTTAGAAATTTCAAATAAGTCTTGAAAATCCTCTGAAATGAATTATATATTGGAGATTTATATTTGATTTAATTTAATTTAATTTAGTTTAGTTTTATATTTGTGTGTATAAGAGAGATAATTCATTACTATTTTACAAAAGTTATTCAAACTTCTCGGATTAAAAAGAATACATAAAGAATAGAGAATTGAGCTGAACTTAAATTTAAAAACAAACAAAAAAAATCCGTCAGTGAATAAAACCATGAATTTTAATTACATTGTACTAAAATGATAACAGCATTAAATAGTTTCAGATTAAGTATATAATGATAATATTTAAAAAATAAACTAAACAAGAATTGAAGAATTAGTTTCGTTCACTATGTTTACTGCGTTCTACAAATGGTTTAAATCAACACCTATTTAGCCGTTAATCATAAAATACATTTGAAAAAATGTTAAGCATCAAAGCGAGTCGATTAGATTTTTGAAAAAATATAATCGACTCGCTTGGATGTTTTAATAAGGCCGTAGGGATGAAATAAATTATTGCATCGGTTATTATGTAATTCCGTGTTACTTGCCTTTATTATATATATATATATATATATATATATATATATATATATATATATATATATATATATATATATATATATATATATGCATATATGTGTGGGCGGGGGGGCTTCATTTGGGTCGACTTTTTATAATTATCTGTAATTGTCTGCTTAGATTCCGAAGTTCGACTATGAATCTTGAGCTTCGGTCATAATGGCAATCTCTATCGCTTCAAATAAGCATCTTTCACGCTACCGATAATTGACCGATTTAGTATATTTGTTGTTAAGAATGTGTAAATCTAATTGTCATGTGCATTCTTACCGGCCGAGGGGAACAACACCAAACTGCAAATCAGTGGCGATTAAAAAAAACGGGTTCCAGCATAACTTAACATCCCTACATTGAAGTTTGCGTAGGCATGAAGCATCGATGTCTGTCAGTAAAAATAATCAATATTTACTTTAAAAAATATAATTATAGACCCTTTTACTAGGATCGGTGCACTCTGAGAGAACTTATAAACGTGCAGTAAGAGATTCCGACCTCGTTTGTTGTTGTTGTAGAATCACTTTTAACTGCTTGCTATAAGCGCTCGCCGATCCGATGTTTATAGATTTAAATCCCTCCTAATTGTCATGTGAATTCTCGCCGGTCGAGAGGAACAACACTCGGCTGCAAATCAGTGGCGATTTAAGTTTCAGATATTTTTATTCAGTCTCTCTGTGATAGTGATTTTTACTTTCCTGCAAATAAAAAGTTTTTATTTATGTCTACACAATGAACCATTTTTAATGTGTGGACGAACGATTTTCTGAACATTGTAATTATCCAACTATTGTTTAAATGAAGTCAATTTGTGTCAAGTATGTTTGGATTCTTCTTTGAAACATAGAAATGATTTTATTCATTTATGGCTATATAATAAATTTTAAAATATTTTTTTATATTTAACCTCAGTTTAATTCTATTCCTATAAGACTCGATCTGATCTATATTTAATAACTGTTTATATATATATATATATATATATATATATATATATATATATATATATATATATATATATATATACATATATATATATATATATATATATACATATATATATATATATATATATATATATTAAACTAATACAACTATAAATAGTGTATTAAAATTATTAAGACAGTAATCAGAAATAATATATTCTCCTATGCTAACATGAAGTGGTTTCAAAAGATGCAGAAGCTGCGCAGACATTGTATGGGCAAAACGTATGCTGACCTCAGTAGTGATGAAAAAGAAATGGGGCTTCTACAAGATACGCATTGATATGTCGCGAGCCTTCGATACCATCAAGCGACAACGCATCCTAGATGTCCTACTGCAAGCAGGCTGCAATTATGACGAACAAAGACTTGTACGATCTCTGTTAGCAGGGACAAAGCTAAGAGTCCGAGTGAAAAACGAGCTTTCTGACTCATGTGAGACCACCATAGGCTGCACTCAGGGCAACAACCCATTACCGGTGCTCTTCACCTGCTACATGGCTGCATAACTCTCATCTGTCCGAGAAATCTCTAACAGGCCCAACCCACCAGTCTCCAGCCTGGGTCTGCCATTAGAAATGGAATATGCAGACGACGTTGATTTCCTGGACGTGGAAAAGAAGCCTCTGGATCAGCTCCAGCCAATAGCGGCAGAGAAACTGAAAACGGACAATCTCTTCATGAAGGAAATGAAAACAGAATTTGGGCATGTACACCTTGCAGAAGCCAGAGAGGGTGACCCACAATGCAAGACCCTCCGCGGCAATGAGAGCTGGCGCAAGAACAAGACTCTGGACTCCCTGCTGTGCAGCACTGCAGACGTAACAGCCCGCTGTATACATGACAATGTAGCGTTTGATTCATTACATAAACTCTGGAGCCGACGAACCAAGATCCTATTGAAGACTAGACTCCGTCTCTATAACGTGTACTGCGTGCCCATCATGCTCTACAATAGCAACAGCTGGGCAATAAACAAAGTCATGCTTGACAAGCTGGATGCGTGTCACCGCAGACACCTCCGTTACATAAGAGCAACAAGGCACTATACGAGCTGTGCAACGAAAATCCCCTCGCCACAAAGGTCGCTGAACAAAAATGGTCTATGTTAGGCCATGTCCTACGAAGGGACCTTTAAACCTCCGCACAGAGGGCACTAGCTTTGCCGTTACTGGCTCGCAAGCCTACCAACCGCGACTAGCACGGCACTGAACCATTCTGCTGGACACACTACGTAATGACCTCAAACAGGCGGAACCAGGACCACTACACACAGCGAAAAACTTCATTCCCTACGACTATTTACGCATGACAAGACCAGCTGGCCTGGGAGTAGCATGGAAGACTGATTGGAGCTACGGGATGTCATTTGACTACCGTAGCCGCAGAACACAGTTTTTAATTTAAAAAAATTAAAATAAACATGAATTTGCAGACACAATAAAAAATGCATATTTGGATAATAATTGAGTTGATTTTATCTCTAGGAAGCTTACTATTACTAAGGTAAATATATTACCAATAGGATTCATGAGCATCGAAATTGTTTTTTAAATGATTAGAAATATAGACGTATGTTGAAACACCAAGCGTTAACATGTTATACACAACAAACAGAAAATATCTAATTAGAAACTCTGAAAGTCCATTAACTGATTCACAATTAATAGTAAAAACAAATCACCATCAGGGTTTTTAATCACCCCTAGAAAATAAACCCTTCCCTGGTTACGTCCACTTTATTGCTAACAGCCATTCAGGGTATTTTGCCGTAATCACCATGCTAGGCTATTTGCCCATAGGTAGGTGTCTATATACAACGCCTGACATTGCCAAATAGTCATCCATCTTCTACTGACCAAACTAAACTTCGGTGATCTAGCGGAATCGGTGTGTCAAAGTGATTATGGCGTCAACAGAAATCGATGCAGTAAATTTAGATGATGCTGTAAAAATCATATTCATTTGGTTTTTGAAGAGAGTAATTTAAAAAGAATACAATATTATGTAAATACGGACAAAAAGAGCTGGAAAAAATTTAAAATGTATTTTTCAAAAACTCGGAAGTTATCTTTGTTTGATTATCTATCTATGCATCTATCTGTCTTTCTCTCTCTCTATCTCCCTCTCTCTCTCTCTCTCTCTCTATATATATATATATATATATACATATATATATATATATATATATATATATATATATATATATATATATATATATATATAATAGGCGTTCGCTATGATTGAACGAGAGGCTTCATATTTCTCTTCCAAGACGTAAAGATCACATTTATATTTTTATTATTGGTTATATATGATTATTCTCTTTTTAAATTGTAAATAAAATGAAATGAATTAAAACATTTTCTGAAATATTTATAGATGTCGTCACAAATTACAAGGCGAATATATTTCCGTACAAATTCTAACTCAACAGTAATAATATCATATTTTACGCATGAAAAGTTGTTTTAATATTGATGGAGTTATTGTTTCTTCTAATGTCCCACTGTATTACATAGATATAGGTAGAGGAACCAAAAATAGTCGTAATATTTATATATATTAATATATTATATAAATGTACTCTGCTCATGAATTGGCACCCTGACTTTATTGTGGAACGTAAGGACAACACAAAATTCCTAAAACTAAACTGGATGATTTGTGAGATTTTTCAGAAACTAATGAGGAGAGTGATAAATTACTCACCTTTGATCTTTGATAATAGCAAAGATAAATGGACAGCAAGTAATGACGACACATCATATCATTATTATTATTATTATTATTATTATTATTATTATTATTATTATTATTATTATTATTATTACATACATTGGAGGTTTATTATTATTATTATTATTATCGTTATCATTCTTCTTCTACTTCTTATTATTAATTCTCTATATTGTTTCTTTCTTGTCTGTTATATCATTGATTTTAAGAATGTTCACTTTAATATTTTTTATCAGAATTTCAATTATTCTTTTTTTCTTTGTGTTTTTGTCTTTCGCGTCTGTTTCGATTGAACATGTACCTTCTTTTATATATTCTTTCCTGCATCGTACTAATCTTTATATCTATCACAATTTCTGAAAAATAACGTCTTCTTCTATTTGTTAATTTTAAGGTTGTCTTACTTTTCTCATTTTTGTATATATTTATTTCACACTCTTATTTACAGTTTTTATCTTATATTTTTATTTTTATTCTATCATTGCTGTTTTACGAATTTTACGTTGTGTTCACGGCTTACAATCATACCCATGTGTAAATGTTGTGGTCCACGTATGTGTATGTGTCGGTAAATGTGTGTAAGTGTGGTAGTGTCTTAATTCTATATGTTGGGAACTTTTTATTTGCGAATAGTTAATCGCAGTTTTAAAATAAGAATAAGAAGAAAAGGTTTTAATAATACACGAGAAAATGTAGAGATTAAACGAGAAAGTCGATAGACCGAAACAATACATCGACTCCACACATATGATGAAATCTTTCAGCTGTATTATAAAACATCTCATTAAAATACATATATATATATATATATATATATATATATATATATATATATATATATATATACATATATATATATATATATATATATATATACATATATATATATATATATATATATATATACATATATATATATATATATATATATATACATATATATATATAGTCATAGCAATTATACCATTGGCACAACACTTGAAAATTACTATATGTTCATCGAGTCGATTCAAACCAAGAATACTGACCCTGATAAAAATGGTGCCGTTAACCGAATAAAGTGTTGATCCTTCGGAATTGCATGCGTAAGTATTGATGATCATTATAAAGATTTATAAATACATTTTTCATTGAAGAAAATTAGTAATAAAAAAGGAATTGTAATTTTAAATGAACTAACGTTAGACATATGTATAAAGGTTTAATACTTCATATCACATTAATAAAGCTTTAATAAAAATAAACTTTAATTGAATAGACACTAACAAATGTGTGTCTCCATCTGATATAAATGCCCATCATCAATAATGTAATAATGATTGAAAGTACAATGTCCTCTTAGCACTCCTTCATTTAATACAAATGTTTGGTTAAGATCAAGGTGTAGTGTATGTTATGATACTACACTTCATGTTCGCCCTTATCAGTCTGTTTGCGGAGTTGGAGTTTACTCACATCGAAGACCAGCATTTTATTTAGTTCTGCTCTCGTGGGGAAGGAAGAACGACTTATAATCGCACGCTACTAACCATTTACTAATCCAATCCTTGGAGTGTTTTATATTACAAGAAATAAGTATATTAAGATCAAAATGAGTTAATAAAAATCATAAATTTGAAATATGATCAATATTATCGCATATTATAAATAACTAGCACGTACCCGTCACCTGACGTTTCCCGGGAGAAATATAAAAGAATTAAATGTGTTAACAGCAAAACGAACGCAAATAGGTCACAGTGGACAGTTTTAATGCAAATAAGTCAAAACGGATACTTTTAATTTAAATAAACGAATGTCGATTTTGAAAAATCTATGTACGGAAGAAAATGTTTACCTTGGAGTGTGACAAAAATAGAAATTGGCACAGTGTAGAATCATTACTCCTTCGTTGATGTATGTTTACTCTAATTTTGTTTCATCCCGAGTTAAAAGATAGAGTTTCTTCTACAGAATTTGAACCGACTGTTGTCAAACAACACTTAAGGCTCAGATTATGATACATATAAGGTAATTTTAGTGTTCCAAAAAAATCGAGAAAAAACAACAAGTGCACTAAGATTTTTTTTTAAATAAATAAAACATATAATGATTTTTATATGTTGATCATGGTTTTGTTTAATTTTAAAGCGAATTGTTATTGTTGTAAATTATAAAAAAACATGTTCAAATTCTGTAGAATACCAACAATTTTCATTTCTAAATAAATAAAACATTCAGAGTGTTCAGAGTCTGATCAAACTGTAGACTGTCGAAGTACATAAGGCTTTATTCTTCAACTTCTCCATGTTCTAGCCATTAACGTCTGCCAGCTTTGTTTTCATGTCGTAATTTCTTGGACAACGAGCGTGGAAAGCACAAATAACTGCTTGATGTCATGTGAAAAAACAGTTATTACGTAAACCAACATAAATATATAATATTACTAAAGTTGCTATCATCATCAGTATTATCTTCTATCACAATTATTTAATTAGTATTAGTAGTAGTATGAGTGTTATCCGTAGTAGTAGTAGTAGTAGTAGTATTGTTATTCCAGCTCAGTAATATTCTTGGCTTGTCGGGAACCGTTCGATAATATGTCGACCAATCTAATTTGTAAGCTACAATGGTTTGTGTGCAAGTCAGCCGCCCAAATGTTTTTTCGAAGAGATCAGTCAAGGTGTCAGTTGAATTATCACACTTTAGAGAAAACAAGTTGAAATGTAATTGTGTTAAGGACGCGAGCGACGACAGGCCATCATGGCGAATCCGTAAGCGTAACTAATGATATCTGGCATTTTATACGGAGAAACGTTACTGTGAGATGAGAGTAAAAACATAACTAACCAAACTAACCTAACTAACGAAAATACCCCAAACAATTTTCGAATTAGACCAGCTATATATTTACTTAAAAATTTGCAGTGTTTCTGTAAACCTTATCAGAAAAAAATAAAGCAACTCTTAAATGACACTGTGTAATACATATATACCCTATTCAGAAAACATACTTCCACGCATCTATATACTAAGCGCCATCGGTCGGTTTGTCAGTCTAAGTTCTACAAAAAATTACTAATAATATAACTGAACCTCATTAAAGATGAATGCCTACATCTCAATAAATCTCCTCTGGTAAAAGTGGATTATAAAGGTATTTTTGAAGCAGCAAATTTTAACCATGTAAATGAAACTATCGTACGCCTTATGAATATGTAACGTATAGTTTTTCAGTAACTAATTCGTACTTTGGCTATTACATTTTTACGATCAAGCACTTTATTCATTACTTTTGAACATACTATCTTTATATATATATATATATATATATATATATATATATATATATATATATATATATATATAAGCGACGTACGCTTAGTCTTGCGGATTTGTTGGTTATTAAAAAGGTTCAAGTCATGTTCATATGTAGATGGAGTTAACTTGTCAAAAAATGTCATTCACAAAGCAGCACGATTTTAGAAGTTTGATAGTTGTTAACATGATTTCCATATACGGAGACTGCGTATCAAACAGAAGATATCAAGACAATCAAATAATATAGACTTCAGGAAAATACAAGTGAAACAACAAACAAAAAACGCACATAAGATGTGAAATCAGACACTACTTAGAAAGCAAAAGGATGTATGTTAATTAGATATGCGTAAAGTTTGGAATAGATTCTAAAAAAATTAATGAACATGAATTAGATTGACTACAACAATCAGAAAAGAGATGAGTAAATATATCGAATTGAACAGAAAAGAAACTGAATTACAAATTACATCATACGGTATTATTAGACAAATATTTCATACAAGATCTTTCTTAGCTAAAACAAATATATATATATATATATATATATATATATATATATATATATATATATATATATATATATAAGAGAGCTTGTATGTTTGTTATTTCATAGATATTACTCCATTTTCACCCCAGTGCTTATAAGATAGTACTCAATAACAGGTGCATTCTGTATTATACTATACAATTTTTATTTATAGAATAATTATTGACTATATTGGTGCATACATGTTTTATGAAACATGTATGCATATATGTAGCCAATAATAGTTGTATACATAAATACAATGGTTTTATATATATATATATATATATATATATACATATATAACTATATATACATATATATATATATATATATATATATATATATATATATATATATATATATATATATATAAATGTTGGAGAGAGAGACCAGAGAAAATGTTAAAATGTTGGAAATGGAGATCGACATATACATGCATATTAGACAACGTCTTATAGACTGTCCAGAAGAAAACAAATCGATATCGAACTGTATATAATTACAAAACGAGATGTATTTCGCTCGGGGAATACTGTGAACAGGATAAAGTATTTTTTCACTTTTGTATCAACGTTTGAATATGTCATTAAGACTGAAATCTGTTAGATTTATATTTTGGCAAATGTATTCGGATTCGCATGTATTCGTATTGTTGTGTGTCTGTGTTTGTATTGGAAAAGCCTGTCTCTTGAGGAGAAGGCACATTTAAACGTACACAATTTGGAATCGGAAAATGAATTGATGGTTATGTTTTGTGGAAGTCAATTGTCAATCCTCCATCGTACTTAAATTCACATCTAAACTCTGATGTTAGCGAATTTTACCCCCTCCTACTCTTTTTCTATCTATCTAGTTTTTGGTTTGAAATTTTAATCATGTGCCTGGAAGATAGAGAGAAAGAGAGAGAGAGAGAGAGACAGAGAGGAGGAGGGAAGAGAGGGCGAGAGACAGCGATAGGGAAAATAACGATGGAGAGGCTGGAAAATATAAGTTTGTGATAAGCCGATGGAAAACAGATTTTATTTTCTGAAAGCAGACGAATTTTATATTAAAGATATAAAGCTGAACATTTCGAACTAATGGAAAACATACATTTTATACACTTCGAAATGCACGCTTACCTTAATGTGTTGTATGTAACATTTCAACCGAGACAAACACTTTAAGTCCGGCTGTCAGTAGATTTATTTAAAATGTAATCTTGTTTAAATAATTGTTTTGCAGATACATTAGTCATAGTACACCATTGAGGCTTAGAGCGACTCACGTTCACTAACGACGGATTCAAGGCGTCAATCAGACCAGATTTCCGTATTACTGAATGTTTGGCGTAAGTCTACCGAGTGTTCTGGACAACCTGAAGGTAACAGAAGGGGTACAGATTTAGGTCGTATGAACTTAATTTGTAGGGGGGGGGGGGCACAACGAATAAGTTCTCTATTTTATCGTTATATAGAACGAAAGTGATCATTTTTAATCATTATAAGTAGCTGCTCCATTAATATAATTCGCCTCATTTATCGCGCATTGGCTGATATTTCTGTAAGAAACTCGACCACATTTTGCAGTGAATAGACTTAATAATCTGAGATGATGTCAAAACTGTCCTTCGAGCTCCGTGGGTCGGTATTTTTGAAACTGTATTCTATACACTTCGTTTTTCATCACAGAAATGTGTTTCGCATATTGTTATGAATAAAGTTTAGTTAAGCTTATTTATAAACATCTAATGTTAAATTAAGAAAATAATCGACTCATATTTAAACATCACGAGTATGATTTGTTGAAATCTACTTCATTTAGATGTCTGATAGACACATGCACACACACACACCGACATACCCATCCGATTTTCACACGTCAATATTTAATTAGCTTGCATAATAGTATGACGTGTAGATTATCGATGGCCTCCGATAGTTTGAAATAGATAAGAATCGACGTGAATAAATGAATAGACTCCTACGACCTGATAAATTATTAATGGAAATACCTAAATAGGAACATTTTTAAAGAAAACAAAAAAACAAACACCCTTTTGATATTTATCGGACCTTATCGGCCATTACGAATCTTATCTGATTAGGCCTCCTAAAGCAAGTCGCATACTTTTCTCTCATTTATCTGGTTTACTAAATAGATATCGTTGATTATCAAATACAGGTTTGCCAAACATCTTATACGCATATTATATATACACACAAGAACATGCATGCACACATATACACTAACACACACATACACAATCACACACACATGCATACATATATGTGTGTATGCGTGTGTGTAGATCATATGTATATATTTTAGATGTGTATCTGTGTAAAATAATAACAAAAAATAAAAATGCTTGTGTTGACGAACATTTTGACAAAAACTACTTCAAATTCCATGAATATCATATTGTATGGGACCATGAGATCACCGATGAAACCTGTGTTGACAATATCAATCAACTAAGGAAGTGTATCTGCCCTGTCGCCGACATTCATACAGACTGCGATAATGTAATTATATCTACAAATATGTATATATATATATATATATATATATATATATATATATATATATATATATACACACACACACATATATATATATATATATATACATGTGTTGTTGTGAGTGTCGATTAAGCTACAGAATACCACTTGTGCTCTGTGTATCTGTCAATGGCGTAATTAGATTAAGCTACACTATGACATACTTGGTTACACAAGGGTGTTCCATTCCATAGTTGGTGCAACACTGTTAAGTAGTTTTAGGGCCAATAACCAACCAACAGACTGAGAAAATGTAAAATAATTAATATTAATAACATGCACTTTTGTGATAATTGACGTTGAGCTATCTAAATATAAAACATCCCATTCAGAAAATATAACTGTCAACTTTTTCCAATGGTGCCTTTATTAACGTATCGGTTTGCTATAAAGATTTCTCTTTTAGAATATTGTCTTTTCTGACAGGTGTTCAACAACTTCAACAACTAAAAAGGCATCTCTTTCTTATGTTACACACATTTTCTTGTAATATTTTCCTACCTTTCTTTGCCTTTTAGTTATTTTTTCTCTTGGCGTTCTTTCAACTTTAGCGCTGTGATCCAAAAGAAGATCGGTATCGACGGACCTTTTTTCCATCTGTTTTGGATAATACCTTTGACCTTAAAATATCAGATCATGTTTTTAAACATCAAAGACAGTTCATGGTTCTTCTCATACCATTGCCTTTTATCTTCTTGTATTTATTTACTGACTTTTTCTGTTTGCTTAATTTCTCATTCTTCCTTCGACAGGTTATTGTTTTTTAGGTATTTCGTGGCGTTTTCTTTTCTCCATTTTTTCCAAACAATTTTATTATATAATTGACCGAACTTTCTATTGCTTACTCTGAATTTTCATATTAATCAAAGCCAATAAGTTATCGTTCATAAAACCATTTGGTTACTCTGGAATTTAAGTGCCAACAAGTCTCCCAAGATGTCCAATACTCTCCTTTCAATTGCATTACTAGTGTAACCTACTTAGTTTTCCGACGCCGGTCCTTTACCAATAATGTCTTGCTCATGAGCATCATGTCTTGGCACGACATTATTATTATCGCCTTTTATAAAAGTTATATGACGATGTTATAATTATTCTTATTGGATTTCAAACAGATTCACTTTTTATTAGATTGAAAACATAAGCTAACTATATAGGTATATGGTGTATTTATAACTGGGACCAGTACGAGGTTGTTTTAATAGATTAACAACTCTACAGATACAATTTTATTTTTACAATTGTTTCAATTGTTTCAATAATTGTATCTTCATTTTATGGCGAGCTTAACTTTTGTAAGTGCAACATTTTCTGATCTCATATCTATGCAATCTCATGTTCATGGCTTTACATAATATTCTGCATGCCGTAAGCGACAGAAAAGTGTAACAGTATTGCTAATTTGTATTGAGACGAATATTACTACTAGTTTCCAATCATTTCATTTCCCCACGCCCCTATACACATCTCGACTTTTCTAATAGTTTTTTCTTGAGAACCTCGTTTTTTTTCAATTCATACGAACTGAACTATTAATACGAAGTAGTTAACACAGAAATTACAGTGAAATAACGACAAACAAGAAGTGTTTTTAAGATTAAGTCGAGTATAACGAAACAAAAAGAATATTGAAAATGTGTATTTGTTAATTGAAAACAATTGTTGCACATATAAACGACTGTATACTGTCGTGAACAATCGAACATGTGAAGTAGAAAAGTGTCGTGGTTTTTGTGGTTAATATCGTTGGGAAAGTTTCACAGTTGATCTTCTATACACCATTATCTGTAAAATATCGACTTTTTAAGCCACCCCATCTAATGGGTCATCAACATACGAAAACAAATGACAAAACAACTTCCATCACAAAACTGGACTCACCTTTTGAAACAAGATTGCCTTACAAAGTAGACTGAAACATCAAACTAGACTGCCACTGAAATAGCCCCAAAAAGCCGGCAGAAATACAACAACACATTTAATTGCAAAAAATTGAAAGAATCGGCCAACCAACAAGGTGCCGATTGTTCATGGTGCACTACTCGTCCTTGTGTATTGATGTTGATGAACAATCATAAGCTTTAGGTACTGGGGGGGGGGTCATCAGATATTAGCATGTGGATACTATATATGTGTATTTGTATGCATAATGGGGCGTATGTATATATTTACATACACGAGTTGCTGTGCGTTTATGTTCCGTTCTATCGATATTTCTTCATAATATTTTGTGTAAATATATATATATATATATGTATATATATATAAATATATACAATTGTAAATGTGTGTACACATATGTATATATATGTATGTGTTACTATATGTACGTATGTGCATGTTTTTTAACGCATGAGTGTATGTAGGTGCATACCTGTTTGTCCTTGTGCGTACCAATGTATATTAGATATCAGCGTTTGTATTTGATGTTATATATATATATATATATATATATATATATATATATATATATGAAGTTTGTAGACTTCGAAATTGATTGGAAAAAGAAAAAAAAGAAATAAATTCTTTCATGCATTGTTAAAAAGGGCTTCTTACGTCATTTTATTACATTTTATTCAATGCTTAAAAAAAAAAAAAAAGAACGAACAATATCTTTATAACTCCCGGCTTGCCCCTGGCATAATCGTTCTTAATATTTTTCACTTCCGCCCTTTTCCATCTTGGCGGAGAGCGTCACACCACCTCGATGCTACTTATAAACAAAAGTTTGTTTATTTTATAAAAAAAAAAAAATACATCCCTGAAGATGAAGTTTGTAGACTTCGAAATTGATTGGAAAAAGAAAAAAAAGAAATAAATTCTTTCATGCATTGTTAAAAAGGGCTTCTTACGTCATTTTATTATATATATATATATATATATATATATATATATATTATAATATAAAATAAAGTAATAAAATAAGGTGTCAATCAAATTTTATTAGAATTCAAAGTATCCTTAAGTCTTTAGCTCATGAGTTTTCAAAGATAATTCTTCTCTTCAGAGGACCATTACCGCAGTTATACTACTACAGGTAATAAAATTAGGCTTTGAAAATATATAAAATTATATACACAAATACATAAAAATACATAACCTCAAACATATCAACCAAAAAACATACTTTTTGTTTAATCCATACAGTCCATCCAGGTCATACAAATTGAGAAACATAATCAGGAAAGACATTACTTCAAGTTACAAACAGCAGTCCATATACGTTTTATTTATTTTATATTATAATATTAATGCTCTATCCAGTATAGTGAGCTTCAGTTTTTATCCGGATGTTTCCCTAATTATACGATATTAGTTGACGCTTATATCTTTTGTTGGATTGCTTCATATATATATATATATATATATATATATATATATATATATATATATATATATATATATATATATATATGAAAGAGAATGGAAAGGAATTAGAGAAAGCAAAAGCTAAATCAAAATTCAATTCAAAAGTTATATATATATATATATATATATATATACATCTAGTTACTTTTTTTATGTTGAGATGCATGGATATATTTCTATGCATATATATGCATCCTGATATACTTATATTTTATATGTTACTATTGAATACATGCACATATGCGTCTGTTATTACATATACTATTCAATTGTGTATTTAATTGGAATAACTTTATATATGTATAGATGATTGGGTGCGTTTGCGTATATATATATATATATATATATTAATATATATATATATATATATATATATATATATATATATATATATATATATATATATATATATATATATAAAGATATATATATATTAAGTAAGGAAATTGACAACATCTTTGAAGCACGGATTAGAATTATTAAAGTGAAATATTTTGAAAATCAACAATCGTGCAATTCATGTATTTAATTTTTTTTGCAAGCCTTATATATATATATATATATATATATATATATATATATATATATATATATATATATATATATATACGTGTATATTTGTATGTGTAATGTGTGTATATAGGTGTATATCTATCTATATTATATATTTTACTGTGTGTATTCTGATGTGCGTGTGTGTATGCGTGTGATTGTATATGTATAAATGTATGTTCATATATATGTGTGGATATGCACACACGTAGGTAGATGTTGGAATATGTTACTATCTAATTCAGTAGATAGGTTGACCCGAATAAACATTTTAATATTTCATTGGTGTACGGATTTAGGTAAGGAAATATTCATCATAAAAATACTTGTAACTAAACAAGAATCATTGGTTGATAACACATGACATTAATTGGTATTTCGTCAAAATAATTAATATTACTTTTACATTTAATTAAATACATTACAGCAATGTATTATTTCCATAGATCTTACTCTAGTGTGTCTCTAAAATTTCAAATGTTAGTATTTTATATATTTATTTATTTATTTTGTATTTCTCTTTTATATGTTCATCTTTTTCTAAAATGATCGTGTATATATATATATATATATATATATATATATATATATATGTATATTAAAGTAATATTTATTTTATTTACGAATGTAATCTTTTTTATTTTCTGTGTTTTTTCTTATATCTGCACGATAGACATAGGTGGCTTGCAATTAATCGCTTAGTTATTTGAATTATCCGCATTTTTTGGTGTTTTTTAAATTGTCTTATTTGAAACTGTACCGAATATAAGAATATGTTCAGTTCTGAATGTCAAATGTAATTTTAAATGGGACTTCCCATTCCATCAAACTGAATCATGTATTGGCTTTTCAGTTTCCGTACAATGCAAACGAATTATTTTCTGAACACTCGAACTTAAGTGATACGCATGTGGCTCAAAGTGGTTGAATTCCTATTTCACACTGGCTGTTCGTTGATTTCAGGGACATTTTAGGACTTGTTGTATGAAATCTCACGATTTTTTAACAGATTTTAATTTTTGTATTACAAAATAATGCTCGGATGGCCGGAGTCTTCCGTTTACTAGTTACACTTGTTTCGTTTTTCAAGAAACACGTGTAAGTTTTCCCTTTACTTTGCGGATAATAACACTACACCAGCTAGTATTTAGTCCGCTTTATTTGATTCATCTCTCTCTCTCTCTCTCTCTCTCTCCCCCTCTCTGGGCGTATCATAATATTAGTATATAATCCGTGCAAATATAACATAAACAAAATAACAGCTTCATATATATATATATATATATATATATATATATATATATATATATATATATATATATATATATATATACACACACATATATTTATATATATACAAGACAAAGGAGATAATATATTTAAGAGTGACAGTATTTTACGACATTTGACGACAGTAGGTTGTGTTTACGGCAAACAGTTGACGAGGCTTGGACTCGGAAGGAAGATATTCTTTTTAGTGTCGGCTTCAAAGTAGAGTAGATCAACCTAGTGGCGTTTGAGTCAGCGTTTTGAGCTCGGCAAGGATTTAGCAAGTGATGAGTTCACGACTTGAGTAACGAACATGGGGGGATCGACTGTCCGCGACGGTGTCACACAACTATACACAATGTGTTTGTGATTGTGCTTTTTTTCGAGAGTTGTGTTACATTTATTTAACTTTTGAACCAGTGCTGTGCCATCGACGATTCGTCAGTAGATAGACGACTTGGCTAGACGATGAAGACAAGAGGAAGGCCACGGACACACAACGTTGGGGTTAACGATCGTCGGGTGGGGCAGCATTGTACCACAGCTACATATGCGTACACATTTCTCAGCTGCGATTTCATTCAAATGATAGCTTCTTCGCGTATTTTTTTTGTTAAATGCTGAACTACGTAAATAGATAACATTACATTCTTGCATAGTGTTTTAGTTGGAGGGGATAGTGCAAGTTTACAGATAAGCTTTACGGTCATAGATTATCATTCAGCCATGAAATATAAAAAAACACACCTCGACATCCCTAAACTTCCAGAAATAAATTAGAAACACTAAAACTAAAAATAATTAAATGGAAAATAAGTAAGAAAGCTAATCCTTCTCAATCTTGTAACCTAACTTGTATTTTATGTCTTAATGAGAAACTTGAAATTATAAGATTTAAAGACAAGAGGCACATTACTTAATGTTATACATGAAACCACGTTTAATGTTCAACACATCAAATAGCATACTCAGTGCATATTTAAGGCAACGGGTATCGGTTTACCATGAAGAACAATGAGAGGTTTTTGCCCAACATCCATCCATACTATTTTTATTTTTATTTATTTGATATATTTTCATTGTTTTGTCTATCTTTATTTATTTTGATTATTTTAATTTAAAAAACTCTTGTTTTAATTTTGAATTTTGAATTTTGAATTGTTTCATTGTTTTAATTGTTTTTCTCTAATTTATATACTTTTCTGATGATATACAATTTGCGCCTTTTTAATGTCGGCGCTTTAAATTTACCTAATTTGGATATTTTAATTATAATATTTTAAATGGTTTAATGTAAATGTTGTATTATTGTTATTTGCATGTAAATTCGCATACCTGTTGATTAAAAAAAATAGTGCATTAATACACTGGTGTAAGGTGTATTGCCAATTCTCATTGTGTATACATGTGTTTACATGTATCCACATTGAAAAATCAACCTGGTTAGTGTATGTTGGTGATTGCATATATGTATATATGTGTGTGTGCGTACGGTAGGAGATTAAAACACGTATTATATTTTTTTTACTGGGGATGGGCTATCTTACTAGATGTTAGACATTTCTTTTAGATTTTAACCGTCTCGTTAAGTGCAATTGTTTGTATCTCCTTTGCACTTGATTGATTGGGTATATTCGCCAAGTAGTTTTCGAAATTATTTTTAATAAGCCGGTTGCTCCTATAATATCTGAAATGATGGATATCTTCATAAGATTCCAGTTTTTTTTCATGTCGTATTTAAGACTTTGGTATTTCAGGTATGTATGTTTCATCATCATTAGGGACACTGACTTACACTAGGGTTACTACTTCTCCCTTTTGTCGTATATGATTATGATCAGTTTTACAACTACTTTTTGTAGATATGTAGCTGTAGAGATGGCATAGTCATACGGGATGGTGTATGGCTTATTTCAAACTTTTTTTTACTACATGCTTCCAGGACTTGCTGTTAAACTCGATTAATTATATGACAATGGCCGGTTTTACATCTACTTTTTGTAGATATGTAGCTGTAGAGATGACATAGTCATAAGGGATGGTGTATGACTTATTTCAAACTATTTTTTTGTATATACTTCCAGTACTTGATGCTAAACTTTATAAACAGTATACATATCGGTATATTTTCAAATAGAACTAATATATTGATTTGGTAATGTAGGTGTTTATATTTATTATTTCTTGATTTGTTTAAGTTATTTTTGAATTATTTCTTAATTTATGTCTTAAGTGTACTTAGATACTTACATGATTTTAACTCAATTCTCACCACCAGTTGAAAAACTTTCAACCGAGTATATTGATGATGTTAATCATACTTGATTGAGTTTCTATTATGGTAGAATGTAAATCCTCATCTCTGTTCAGTCTTGATAGACAATGAATAACTCTTGTAAGGGTTTCTGATCGTGTTGGTGTGAAGTAAGAGTAGCGCAATCACAAACGCACCTCACCCGAATCGGCACCGATTGAATTCTGTAGTATAGAGAAACCCGAAACCTGGTATTATTACATGATCACTGATAGGGTCCTGACCTAGCTCTAAGTTGCTTAATTTCGACGATCTAACGAAAACCGGTGTGTCAACGTAAATATGATGTATGCATGGAGCATGTATACGTATACAATGTATGTTGTTAATAAGTGTATATGGGTATGTGCGTTTGTACACCTATGTGTATGCATGTGCATGTGCATATGCATATATATATATATATATATATATATATATATATATGTATCTATGCCTTTTTATTTGTAAAGCGCGATTGGGAAAAATAGCTAAGATATCAGTGTTTGTTTTTAGTGTTTTATTAAGTGTTGTGTATATTTGTTTATATGTATACACATATATATGTGTGTGTATATATATATATATATATATATATATATATATATATATATACATATATGTATGTATGTGCATTTATATATATACATATATATATATATGCATACATGCATATACATATATATGTATATATATGTATAAGTGTATATTTAGGCATTTGTATATGTATATGTATGTACATGCACACACACACATATATATATATATATATATATATATATATATATATATATATATATATGTATATACATATATATAGGTTTGCAAATGTATGTGATTATTCATATATGTAAGCGTGGTTTGGCATCTATTCATTTGCTTATAAATATGTAGTGTCCAAAGACAGACGTAGACATCAGAAAAGAAAAGAACGCTTTCAAAAGATGACTTGTATGAAGATGAACTATGAATATAAATTAAAAGATAAGAACTCTATAAGTTGGAAAGGAATTCGGCTGATAAAACTGAGTGTGTCAGTATTAATGTATGAACGCTTGAGTGTAGATGTGTGTGTAGATTAATGAGAAACTGGTTCTAAGCGCATATATAACTTTGACTTTTATACTATTTCATTCTCCATTCACACCAAATCTATATGCAAGTATGTAATTTTATCTATTTCACTTTCGTTCAGTTTATAAATATTTCCGGAAGAACCCGTATTTTGAATAACATCACAAGTAAACCTGTATTCACGTATGTGGCTAATAATGTGTGTATACATAAAACAAGTATCCCAAATGCAGATCTACCTGTACTGATATCTATTGTAAGATTACTGGGGGTTCATTGTAATACATTCCTGAAAACAACAACAATACAAATACTATATATATATATATATATATATATATATATATATATATATATATATATATATATATATATATATATATATACTGCATATGTGTCTGTACGATTAAATGAAATAGGTAACAATATCCTTCTTACTATTTTGTAATTATCATTTTTCGTACATAAAATTGTCCTATGAGATATCCTGAAATAACGGATCATTTTATCAGTAAAATCTCGATCAACTACATACCGACAAATAAACTGTAGACGTGTAATCTTTGGGCAGATTTTATCTGTTTTTTTTTTTTGTTGTCATTTTGACTTCACTTTAATAGAATACTTTAGCTGAATCTGAAAATATCCACTTCATAAATAATATACATACGTTCATTAGAAATATTGCAACTGACAAACAGATCGTAACAATTGAAAACATTTTTAAAATATTTAGAATCCTGAGTAGACAACATGTCAGGATGGTGTATACGTTCGACATACATTCAAAACTGAGTTCGTTCAATCGGCAAATATGAAATACGCAACCAATTTCAAAATGTATTGTTATCGCTATAGTAACAAAAATCTCCCAATTCTATTTTAAAGTGAAGTGTTCAAAACCCTGTCGTTTCGTTGAAATACCTACGAGGGGAGTTCAATAAGTAATGTTCCTGCCTACTTCCCCATAGTAGTAGATTAATAAAACTTGGCACAGTTATTATGCTTTCTCTACATAGGAACCACCCAGAGTTATTCATTCCTCCCATCGTTTGATGCAGCGTTTTTGTAGAACACCCCAGGTTCATCCTCCAACCACATCGTAACTTTGGAAATCAAAACTGTATCATCTGTTATATATATATATATATATATATATATATATATATATATATATATATATATATATATATATATATATGTAGATATATATGAAGTAATCTACAGACATATTGGTTCGATGTATCATAGCTCTTCAGGATAGCTAGATTGGTACCCATCCCCAGCCAGAAATTGAATCTCCAATCATCTAATTGATAGTCAACATCTCTCATAATTAAGCCACGGGATAGATATGTATAAATTATATCAACAAGATTTTTATAAATATTGCTAACCACTTTACAGTGTAATATTCGTTTATTGACAAATTACTTTACATATGTTTTTCTGGGAATTGCTCGGTAAAGGCATGAAAACACATGATGTAAGGAGCTAAAAATACAACTTCAATGCCAAAAAACTAGCCAGAAATAAGTGTTATATTGTTAGATACCTACCAAAATCCCTAAAGCATCAGCCCTTTGTATATATATATGTATATATATATATATATATATATATATATATATATATATATATATATATATATATATATATATATATATATATATATATATATATATATATATATATATATATATACAGCTATAGCTGTGGTGAAAATTTAGAAAAAATAATAAAAAAACATAACAACAAAATTCTAAATGAAAAAACTACCGCAACTAAAACAGCAAATACCAAGGCCTGTAACTGCACAAACAAAAAAGAATGCCCATTACAACATAATTGCCAAATAACCCAATCAGTATATCAAGCGACCATCTCTACTAAAGAAAACCCAACCCTGAAAAAATTCTACATAGGTATGGCTGGTAATACCTTCAAAGAAAGATATACTGGACATAAGTGTTCTTTTAATAACCCTACATATCAAAAAAGAACCTCACTTTCTATATATTACTGCGAACTATACAACAATAACCTATCACCAACAGTAACTTGGAACACAATTAGAAGAACTAGCACCTGTGGTTCCCTAAACTCACCTTGCTACCTTTGCCTAACAGAAAAACTTGAAATAATTAAATTTAGTGATAGGGGCAAACTTCTAAACAAAAAACAAGAAACATCAATTAACTGTAGGCATAATAGATTACACCTTCTTAGTAATCCACTCATAACCCCTTAGGCTGTTACTATATAAAAAAAAACCACCTCCCCACCAACTGAAAATTTTGTCAACACAACTATCATCTTATACCTTTTATTAATTATTATTATTTTTATTTTTATTAGTAGTAGCATTTTTGTTTGTAGTATTATTTGTAGTAGTACTGTAAGCGGTAGTATTGGTTGGTATTATTATTGTTGTTATTATTATTATTATTATTATTATTATTATTATTATTATTATTATCATTATTATTATTATTATTATCATACCCACAACGATTAACACTAATGGTCATCTTCTGTATTTTTCTTTACTCTTAAATACCCCCCTTTTATGCTTATCCATTTATTGATTAATATTTCTATATTTCTTAGATTATTTTTTAGATTATATTTTTTAGATTATTTTTAGATTATCATTATCAATTATTTATTACTACTATTATTAATATCTTAAACTTAACTATTTGACATTGAATTATTTTCTTCATTTTTTTCATTTTTTTCATTTTTTTCATTTTATTCAGTTTTTTTCATTTTTTCATTTTTTCATTTTTTCATTTCTGTACTTTTTATCAAGATAATTATTGTTATCAGTGGTGACATCATGTCTGACGTTACTATCATAGTTATTGTTATTTGCAGCAATGAAATTAACAGTATCACTATTATTATTAATAATATTGATATTGCCATGTTTTACCGTTACCTTACTTTTGCCTCCACTGCCATTTTTATTATTATTATTATTATCATTATTATGATTATTATTATTATTATTATTATTATTATTATTATTATTATTATTATTATTATTATTATTATTATTATTATTATTATTATTATTATTATTATTATTATTATTATTACTACTATTATTGCCACCATTATGACTACTTCTATAATTTTTCACTATCATCATTACTATTGTTAAGATTACTGGGATCACCACTCTGATTACTGTTGTCTGTTAAACCACTATTTTTATATGATCAGCATTATTGCAACCATTAACCCATATCATAATATCGGCAAACATTATCTTATCATTATTTAATATTATTATGATAATCACTACCCCCTAGGATTCCTAATATTTCTTAATTATTCTATTTCTTTCCTAAACTATTATTTTTATAAACTCTAAAATATTATTGACCACTATTATTATTTTTATTATTATTATCACCATTATTATTATCATGATTATTATCATGATTATTATTATTATTATTATTATTATTATTATTATTATTATTATTATTATTATTATTATTATTATTATTATTATTATTATAATTATTATTAATTAATAACGCCAGCATTTTCCAGTTATTCTTTTAGTTATATATTTTTTAATTTTTTTTTTTAATTTTTTTATATTTTTTAGTATTTTTTAGTATTTTTATTATACTTCATTTATTATTATTTTCATTATTTCACCTCAATTATTAGGGGTATCTATTATTATTATTATTATTATTATTATTATTATTATTATTATTATTATTATTATTATTATTATTATTATTATTATTATTATTATTATTATTATTATCATTATTATTATTAATAACTAATAACGCCGGCATTTTCTAGTTATTCTTTAGTTATTTTTAAAAAGTTTTTTTAGTAGTTTTTTTAGTAGTTTTTTTGTTTTGTTTTTTTTTTAGTATTTTTATTATCATTTTATTATCATTCATTTATTATTTCAATTACTTTACCTCAATTACTAGGGGTATCTATTATTATTATTATTATTATTATTATTATTATTATTATTATTATTATTATTATTATTATTATTATTATTATTATTACTACTATTCCTGTTACATTTAACGAATATACTTATTTATTCAAATTAACTCCAGACAAATTATAAAGACATTATAAACCCAGAATCGCGACACATTTGATCTCCGCCCCACCACCATAACAATCAGCCCAGTTTGCCCGCACGCATACACACATATACACAATATTACAGTTCACTTGGAAAAATACATTTATAAACTCGACGGTTTTTTGACACCTGATTCGTGCATGTCTACCACCCCCCTCCTTCCCTCCCGATCTGAATCAACAGACGCCCTCTCTCTCCTTCTGTTTCCTCTATGTGTCTCTCCCCTCATCATTATTTGTTCCTCTTTCCACCTTATATTTTTATTTATTTATTTATTTATTTATTTATTTATTTATTTGCCCTGTCTGTTTCAGATTCTAGATTTTTGATTTTTGTTTTTTTGTTTTTCGTTTCTTAGATTTTAGATTTTTTGATTTTTTAATATTTAATTTTAATTTTTTAACGGCTTTAATTTTTGAAATGTTAAATTTCTTTCCTTCTTCTTCTCTTTCTCTATCCCTCCACTTCATTCTCTCCAAATATGATCTGAGGTTAAGATCGGATTCTAACTCTGCCTGATGAGATCTCAGTTTATAGTAACTGTTGATCGATAACATCGACATGCCAGTGTCGCAGATTTTGTACATGTCTGTGTAAATAAAATTATCATATATAAAGCTCTATTTTGATATTGAGCACTTTTTATAAACCCGGTTAAAATTCTCTGGATTGCCACCCTGTGGATATTTTTCACCTGGATTATTACCATTATTATATATATATATATATATATATATATATATATATATATATATATATATATATATATATATATATATATATATATATATATATATATATATATATATATATATATATATATATATATATATATATATATATATATATATATATATATATATATATATATATATATATATATATATATATATATATATATATATATATATATTGCGAGATCACACACAGTTTGTAAATCACTTTCACTGCTCGTGCAAAATACCCGCCGACTCGGTATTTACAAAGTTACATTCCTCCTAATTATTAGCAATTTGCGGTGGTCAAAGGGGGAACGCTCTTGACTGCGAATCAGTGGCGATTCCTGATCGGAGTTCGAGCCCACCGACCGTCGGAAATTAACTTCATGTACTGAAGATTGCGTTAGCATGAAACATCGATGTTTGTAGGTAATACATAATTTGTATTTATTTATAAATATTATTATAATCCCCCTTTACTAAAGGCCGGGCACTCTGAGTTAGTTTAATAACAAGCAGTACTAATAGCTACATTGCGAGTACCAACACAATTTGTAGATCACTTTCGCTGCTTTACAAAGTTAAATTCCTCCTTAATTATTAGCTAATTTGCGCTGGTCAACGGGGGAACATTCTTAACTACGAATCAGTGGCAATTTGTGATTGGAGTTCGAGCCCGCCGACCGTCGTAAATTAACTTCCTGCACTGAAGATTGCATTAGCATGTAACATCGATGTATGTAGGTAATAAATAATTAATAGTTATATATATATATATATATATATATATATATATATATATATATATATATATATATATATATATATGTAAACGGGTAAGGCTACCAACATTTGAGAAAAAGTTATTTTCAACATTTCCTTTATATCAACATCCGTCAAGAGATAAAGACCCCGAATTCAAATGTAGCTTGCAGGCCGGGTTTTGGAAAAGAAAAAAATAAAGAGCTAAGTTTAAAATTTCCTCACTGTCTTATCTTAAATACTTGCATATAATTACGTTGCTACGTCTAGGTAAAGAATATACTTTTTTTTCGCAGGTTCTCTTCGTTTCTTTCCTGTTGTCCACGACTCTTTGTGTGTCATTCTTTCCTTTTTTCTATGTTCTTGCTAATATTTATCGTTGCCAAGTCTAGTAAAATAATTTTTTTCGCTGTTTTTTTGTTCGTTTATTTTATTTTATTTATTTATTTATTTCATCTATATTGTTCTCTCTGTTGTCCACGACGCTTTATGTGTCTTTCTTTATTTTTTATGTTCTTGCTAATAATTCTGCGAGTTCTTTCTCTGGAGGCGGCAATGGGTTCGAAGATTAAAAGGGGGGATATCCACTATTAATGTAGTTTTAAAAAAAGGGGAAACCCCACTGTAGCCTTCTTGGCTGTGTTTTAAAAAAATACGTGTTGATCCATTTATATCAACGTCGGTCAAGAGATGAAGACCCCAAACTCAAATGTAGCTTGCAGGCCGAATTTTAGAAAGGAAAAAATAAACAGCTAAGTTAAAAATGTCCTCACTGTCTTAAATACTTGCATATAATTACGTTGCTACGTGTAATTTTTATTTAATTTTATTTTTTTCTCTTTCCTCTTTTCCTTAATTTTGGTTTCCAACTATCTTCTAGCGATTTAATCTATAAATAGCAAACTAGTTGGTTCTTAAAAGGCTGCAAATGTTCGATGCCCCCCTCTTTTTAAAAGCCCCCTCGATCGTTCCTTAGTACTCGATATGACTTTGTTGTTAAGTTCATTTCCAAAGCAGCCAGTTTGAAGTCTTCTCAAAGTTAAGTTGTTCTGCTTTACCATCTTGAATGTATTTGGCATTTTTACTAATTTCAAACAATGCTAGTATTTTACCCTGTAAAACATTCATTTTTTTATATATATACCGTATTATTATTTGCATATCCAGTTCCCACCGAAGAAGTTCTTGAAATCTTATGC
This sequence comes from Sepiola atlantica, assembly GCA_963556195.1. NCBI lineage: Eukaryota > Metazoa > Mollusca > Cephalopoda > Sepiida > Sepiolidae > Sepiola > Sepiola atlantica. Next base: position 763,837 of record OY744516.1, on the reverse strand, counting down.
TGGCCTAAACTTTTGCCTTTTTATTCCTCTTATTTATGCCTACTTGTTAGAGGGAAACCTATCTTTAACTTTCTTTTCCCTTTTAGTATACAATGAACTTATTCTATCCACATATGTACATATATATACGTAATATTGGAATTTTTTTTACCTGCGGGGGGTAGGAAATACCCGACTAGCAAACGGGCGCAGGATATTTTCACCCTTCTCGGAGTGTTGAACCCGTAAACCTTGTAAGGCTATCCATCTAAGAGAAGGAAATCTCTGACAAGAAAACCTTGCTACCAGCTACTTACGCCGTGGCAGTAAACCGTTGGGGAGGGAGGCCTTCTTAGTCCTGATCGACAACCTTCCTAGAGTTGGAATCTCGAAGAAAATATCCGGTTTGCAAACCTACAATTGCTTAAGGAGTAGATAGGTTCTGCCTATCGCTGGCCCTTGCACTCCTTCCTTGTCTATTAGTCAGGCGCAGAGGTAACAGTGCTGGGACGCCTCTAAACACTCAGTGCCTAACCTTGTTTCCTTACTAGGTCAATGAACGCCGTTCTCTCTCTCTGTCTATTTGAGCAACTTGGGGAAAATTTCTGCGTCATTAAGTCTTACATGACCCATCTGGGTCTCTCTGGTTTCGACAGGTTGAGGGTAGAGGTTAGACAGCTTGTATGGCTGCTGTTTCCGACTGACAGGAAGGAGCCCGAACTCTTGGGTAGCACCAAAAACGGCTGCTCCATCATCAGTTGCATAATACCGTGGGTAGTTGTATGTGCCATGTCGCGCATGGAAAGGGACCCTGCAATTATCTCCGGTGGGCTTTCCCGAGGCCACAACCACCATGGACCAGGTTGAGACTAATGGACTGGTAGTGTGAGCTTATTGGCACCAAACAAGTACCCACCTTGGCCAACCCACTCTATAATCAAAACAAACATGTCATTACAAAAAAATAAAAGCAAACCTAAAGCAGACACCCAACAAAAAACACTTTCGTGTCCGCCCTCGAGGCTCACATTCACAAATATCAACGACGAAGAATCATTTCTCCTGACAAACTCCCCGGATATCCTTGCTCAAAGTCAAACTAACCTCCAATCCTCAATCTCCTCCCACCACTTTGACATGACTGACTGCCTCCCACTCTACTGTAAAGACTCTGACATACATATGCACTGGCTAGGAGTTTATGTTCGGAACACCCTCCCTCTGACTAGAGAACATAAGTTAGAATCAGATGACCACGACCATGCTTTAGATTGACGTTACATCACAGCGTAAGTTACTAATATTTCTTATACCGTTCCCCGTCGACCCAGGACTGTACTCTGCTAAAGTCTGCCTCTGTATCAAATGCCCAGATACATGTATTTGGGGATTTTAATGCCCACCACCGTGACTGGTTGGGATTCTCCAGCCTTACGTACGCAGTCGGCAACTCTACGTATAATTTCTCCTTAGCTCACTCCCTCTCTCAGACTGTCGATTTTACGACCCGCATCCCCGATCGAACAGACCAACAAGCCTAACGTCTAGACCTTTTCTTGACCTCAATGCCCGAGGCTTGTGTGACGAAAGCTCATAGCCCACTCGGGAATGCTGATCACATTGTGCTAATGATACATATCACCCTAAGAAGTCCTCCAAAAGCTGATCAACCGTTGCTCAAAACAACAAGATACTTCTCACTTCCTGCCAATCAGTGTGCAAACGAATTAACTGAATGGGTCAAAGCAGGCATTGAAGCCTATGTCCCCATGCGAAAATGCTTTAGCAAGCCTCACTCTCCTCAATGATTCACCTCGAAATGTGCAGCTGCCATTTCTGAGAGGCAACAAGCATTCCGTAAATTCGGCCGCCATAAGTCAGCTACTAATAGAAATAAATTTATAGAGTCAAGAAATAATTGCAAGGCCCTGATAGGTGAAACGTAGAGAAGGTTTAATGAGTTAACAAAAAACGCATCCAGTCACATAAATTAGGTACTCGTGATTTCTGGAAAATCTACAATAGTGTAGTGAATAATGGTCAATCAACGATTCCCCCACTATCAAACCACAATGATGTTGCTTGCACGGCCACTGATAAACCTGATTTACTTGCCCAGCGCTTCGCTTCTAACTCGACTTTGGACTCAGATAACCACTCCCTCCCCAAATTCCTTTCGCTGACCGAAGCCACACTAAATGACCTGGTCCTCACCCCTATCCCAGGTAAGAGACATCATAAAAAACCTTGACACCTCCAAAGCTTGTTGGCCTGATCTTATACCTACAATAGTAATAAAGAAATGATCTGCTGAACTGGCCCCTGTCCTCTCCAAACTCTACAATAAGTGTCTAGCTGAATCTTGCTTCCCCGATAGTAGGAAAATTGCCTCTGTAGTACCAGTCTACAAGAATTCTGGAAATAGAACCGATCCCCAGAACTATCGCCCAATCAGTCTGCTGCCGATCTTTGCTAAAATCTTTGAATCCTTAATCAATCTAGCGATAGTACGACACTTAGTTAATGCTAAACTTCTTTCTGACCGCCACTATGGATTTAAACAAGCACGATCTACTGCAGATATCTTAACGGTCATCTCTGAACGCATGTATCATACACTCGACAAGGCAGGTAGAGCTAGGGCAATAGCGCTAGATATATTCAAAGTTTTTGACAAGGTATGGCATAAAGGGCTCCTCCTGAAAATACGATCATACGGTATTACTGGGCAATTACTTAATATAATTAGATCCTTCCTAGACAAAAGAAACATCCAGGTTGTCCTCGATCGCCGTTCATCTAAGCAACATGACATAAATGCTGGTGTACCCCAGGGATCTATCCTTGGACCTCTGTTGTTTCTGATCTATATGAACAGTCTCCCTGATTGCATAGAGTCTGAGATTGGTTTATTTGCTGATGTCACCACCCTTTACTCTCGCCATGTTGGCAAAACCGACGCAATCATAAACGAGGCAATGGCCGAATCTTTAGAAAAGCACCTGCAGGCTGTATTGGATTGGGGTCATAAATGGTTGGTAACTTTTAATGCCGCAAAGACAAACCTTCTTTCCTTCAATAACTACAAGGAACCTTTTCAACCACCGATTGTCATGTCAAATAAAACCCTACCTGAGAGTTCATCATTCAAACTCCTCGGCCTAACCTTCACATGCAACATTATTTGGAACAAATACATTGAAGACATTGCCAAGGCTGCCACAAAGAAGGTTGGCTCCCTCTACCGTGCTAGTAAACTCCTCACACCTGACATTATCCTGTATCTCTACAAAGCCACCATCCGCCCATGCATGGAGTATTGTTGTCACATCTGGGCTGGTGCATCATCTACTAGTCTCTCCCTCCTTGACAAGGTCCAAAAAACAATCGCCAACCTAATAGGTCCCTCACTGTCAACCAAGCTCCAGTCCCTGTCCCATCGCCGCAATGTGCTTGTTTTACAAATACTTCAATGGATTATGCTCCGATGAATTGGCTACTCTGGTGCCCCCTCGACGTAAATTCACTAGACTAACTCGACAATCAACTAAATCTCATTCATTCAAATAGCTTCTTTCCTTGTACTGCTGGCCTCTGGAACTCCCTCCCTGCCCCATGTTTCCCCAACAGTACAGACATGTAGAAATTTAAAACTAATGTAACAGACACCTCGCTGCGCAGATTGCAATCTAGGTTGACCGCCCCCTACCTTGTCTTCTTTTTTTTCTCAGTAGCCCCTTACGTCTACAGTGGCGGCCTGCCTTGTTTGGGGTTAACTATGTTAAAAAAAATTAAATTTTATAATTTTATATTTTAATATAACGCGTAGCAAGCGGTGGTCCGCTATCATCAACTATGGCAATCCATTTGAAGACATGTCTTTCACTTTGAAAGAGTGTTGTTTCATTCGAGGAAATGCGATATTGTTTGGTGCATGTATCGGTTTGCGGGTGTGTGTGTACGTGTTTTGATATTTTTATATTTTTTATTCATTTATTTCTTCTGCTTCTGTTGGTCACGCCGTGTGTGTTTATTAAGTACGTGTTATTTTGAACTTTATTTATATTTGAGTACTTGGATTTTCCTTTCAAATTTATCATTTTTTATTGCCCTGTTGTCAAATTGGATGTTGTGCCCGCGTGTGTGTGCGTGTGGGTGTGTATGCGTGTGTGCGCGTGTGAGCGTGTGCGTGCGTGCTGTTATTTCTGAATCTTGTGCATAGCTCAGCGATACACATACATACCCACACACCCATATATGTGCACACACACAGGCGTATTGTTAGATATATGCAGAGAAATTTGATAGAAGTGCGGCCACTTAGGTGTGTAGTTTGAGTTACGATCTGTTATATATGTATATATATATATATATATATATATATATATATATATATATATATATATATATAGGATGACTTTATTTACACAGACATGTAAAAAATCTGCGACACTGGCATGTCGATGTTATCGATCAACAGTTACTATAAACTGAGATCTCATCAGGCAGAGTTAGAATCTGATCTAAACCTCAGATCATATTTGGAGAGACTGAAATGGAGGGATAGAGAACAAGAAGAAGAAGAAGAAGAAAAGAAATTTAACATTTAAAAAATTGAGGCCGTTAAATACATATATATATATATATATATATATATAAAATCAATACATGAGCTCTTACACATACTGCATACTCAAAAACAGATAATAAAATTACTGCATCACTCGACGTTGAAAGTCTGTTACAAATGTCCCTGTATACAAAACAATTGATATAATTATTAATAACATATATAATAAGCCATCCCTCAATCCTCTAAGAATTTATCCTGAAATACTTAAAAAGTTATTATTAATTCGCACATCTGAAGTTTCTTTCCATGACCATAAGGGCAACATATATACCCAAATTGACAGAGTTTCTATGGGATCTGTCCTTGGACCGACCTTTAGCAATTTTTACATGGCCGACCTCGAAAATAAAATATTTAATATTATCACTAAACCTTCCATCTATGCCCGCTACGTTGATGATATTCTTATTTTAATAAATAGTATAGATGAAATAAAAAACTACAAGATACTTTTAAAAATAATTCAGTTCTTAACTTCACTCATGAGCTTAATGTTAACAATACAATTCCGTTTTTAGATGTTCTCATTGACTCCAACAGTGATGCATTCACCACCTCTCCCTATAAAAAACCTACATCTATTAACATCTGTATTTTAAAAGTGAATGCTCATATAGATATCAAATTGCTATGGTCAAAAATCTATTAAACCGTGCAAAATTAATCTCCTCATCCAAAAAAATATTTTTAATGAATTAATAAACATAAAGCAAGTCCAAATTAATAATCAATTTCCCAATTATATGGTTGATGAACACATAAAATTAATGATTAGAAATTTAGATAATCCTACTAATAATAAGCTAAATAATTCTCACTACATAAATCTATTCTATTGTAACCAAATGTATCCAAACTTTAAATTGGATGAAAAAGCTCTTAAAAATATAATACATCGCTATGTATAACCCACCAATTCTGATGATAAAATACGATTCATCATTTATTATAAAAAAATGAAAACATCAAACTATGTGGTTAAAAGTAACACTTCTCAAACCCAAAATACATTAGGAATAACCAATGTAATATATCAGTTCCAATGCCCTATGGGAGAATGTATCTCCGACAACAATAAAAAAAATAATTCTTACATAGGTTTAACTTCCACAACACTATCCCGAAGACTCACCCTACACTAGCTCTATATGCCAACACCTAAAAAAACATAATTGCAGCCCCTCCCAATATAGAAACATCCTTGTTAATAATACCAAAATAATACACCATGATACCAATATCAAAAAATAAAAATACTCGAAGCCCTCTACATAAAAACTAAGCATCCTACAATTAATAATGTCAATTATGAAACTAGTCGCAACATTTTTAAGTGTCTAGCATAATAATTAACATTACCAAATTCTTAGCCATTAGGTAGTTATGCGTTTGAATTGTATGCACTTTCTTTTACGTCATCAATTTCTTAACGGTTTAAACAGTCAAACTTTAAAATCTCTCATATGTGTAGAACGCCATCACTCTCTCATGTGCATTTCAACTTTACAGACGCGTTTTCAAGTTATTAACTACTTGCCGTTATAATTCAAAAATGAGCACAACAGTAAAGTCATAATTTGTAAAGACACGAAAACTAATACCGCCTGAAGATGAGTTGACGATTCAAATCGAAAGTACTTGCAAAAAAGAAAAAAAGAATGGAACAAGAAACCCGTGGATCATATTTACATCAATTTGACCGAAACATTAGATGGACAATTCGGAAAATTGAAAAAATAAAAGCTAAAACAATAAAAAAAGTCGCATCAAACAAAACCACTCCGTGTTATTTAATAATGTTTTCCTAAATATATATATATATATATATATATATATATATACATGTGTGTGTTTTTCGAATTAAATTATACATTAGTTCGATTGTTCATCGATAGCATCGTTTTACTGGAAATACTGAAAATCTACCAAATTTGGCTATAGATAAAATAGTAGTCTACAGCAGACTTTCAAGTATTAGCTGTGCACCCACTCTAGGTCATGGAACATTCACCAATAGCATCGGTCTGTCTCTTACTAGCATTGTTTATTTGCTACGAAAATGCTGAAGAGCACTATTTTCTTCATCACATATTTCCGTAGTATGCACACTAAGAAATGACATTCATTGTCTTTCTAGGATTAAACAGGGATGCATCCTATGAAAATATATTAACACTGTGAAACAGGGTTTCTTCTAAATAATAATTACTAATATGCAATTTTACAATGTATTTAAGAAAATGTATAATTAACAAACGTCTTAATAATTTAGGGATTTTTCAAACACTCGTGTTTAATAGATAATTCCCCGTTATAATTGTTTCTTTTTATGTGTTTATATTTATTGATAGAATCTATAAATACGTGAGGAACAAAATCAATAATTAGTGCAGTAATTAGTATAATTATTGAACATTCTAATGCAGGCGAGAAAAATACAGTCTAGCTTTGAAATTACATGATAACTTCCGTATAGTTTCTAAAAGCGTCAGCCATATTATGGCCTCGTTTCTTATGATTGTCTGTATTACACTCGGGAATTCTAAGAGATGATAATTGAAAGTCAGTTATTACTTGTTTTATTTGATCGTATGCATAGCGAAACCCCAAGTCATCTTTAAATTATAAAGAGACTCTTATTAGCAGCTATGACACTGTTGATATAAGAGATGAGATGATGAGAATTAGACAGACCATAGTTGGATCATATCTTACTATTTTCAAGAGTCTTTAATTATTCAGATTGATTTATATTAACATGTTACATGATATCGATCTAGTTATTATTCTGATAACACATCAGATTAACGCCAGATAAGGTATAAAAATAACTAATTGTCACCCCCAAAATAGTACATTATTTACATACAACACAATCAAAAATGTAATGTATTGTCACTCTCAGATTATTTATTTATTCACAGTAATATGGAAATGTATACTTCACTCATCAATTATCGGCATCTTTTGTATGCATTGCTAAAGTAAAATCCGTGAAAAAGTAAAATATTTAGAATTGTTTAAAAATTAAATAAAATATATTCAAATAACAAGCTCTAAATCAAAATTAAGTTAAATTAAAAAAATATGTCGTTCCAATAAAAAGGAAAATTCAGTCAAAATACAACCGCTATAAATCATGAATTATTACTACTGATGATAAAACGAGTTTATTTTTTAAAAATATTCACACATTAAACAGCGAGGAACCCATGAAGATCAATTACTTTAATGTGAGAAATTTGGCGAAGATCAAATATTGAAAGAACTTAAGGGAACAATACTGATGTAAAAATAGGAGAGGAAAACGTAGGAATAAATGGAAACAATATATTAGAAAGAAAATATGGAAAGATAATTAACCCTTTTGAATCTGAATGCAATGTAAACTATGTATAGATAATAAAACAGAACTTTGAGTAACAACACCCACACACACACATACACATATATAGAGCAATTACTTGAATGCCTACTAGATGGTGCCCTCGAGTGTATGAGCTATCTGTGTATATGGGTGTGTCAGGACAACCTAGAATGCAGATACTTTGCCCTACAAGTCAACCCTTGGGGGAGTAATGCACATTTAGTCGCTTTTAAAAGACCAAATTTGATTTAAATTGGATACATTTTAATAGATTAAATTTGCATTGACTTTGATCCATTTTAATAGATCAAGTTTGCATTGACTTTGATCCATTTTAATAGATCAAGTTTGCATTGACTTTGATCCATTTTAATAGATCAACTTTGCATTGAATGTGATCTATTATAATAGATGAAATTTGCAATAAATTTGATCTATTTTAATAGATCAAATGTGATCTGTTTTTTTTATGTTCGCATACCATCATAAGGGTTGGGTTCTGGGAGCTCATCAGATATTGACCGGTGCTCACAATAGTGGCGCACTGTTGATGGTCAATTTCTGAGAGACCCCCCGCCCCTGTTCTTATTGGGAGATATATCCTTGGTAGACACTGGTTTCTGTACATTACTCTGTACATTGTCAACATGTTTCTCGTTTTAATGTCTAATCTATTAATGTCCTTTTGTGGTCAATCAATAATGCTAAAGCTTTATGTTATCACTGGCATCGCTAATTAGATAATGGAAGTTAATTTGCTTTTGTTTGTTAGCTGTGTTTTGCAAATTTTTGTAACACGGATTATATATTCTCGGCCAAGTTTCCCTCTTATCTTGGCATGTTGAATTGAATCGTTTTCTTCTAATCCAAGGTATTTGTATTGTTCCTGTTTTTCAAGGTATTTGATGTCAGTATCTTCATCAAGCTGTATGTTTTCTTTTTTGATCTTCTTCCCAGCTGTAAGGGAACACTTGCCACATTTGCCCAGGTCAAACTTCATTCCAATATCTTTGGAGAAGGTATGTACAACCTGTAAGAGTCGGCTTAAGTCAACATTTGAACTGGCATACAGGTTGAGGTCATCCCTGAAGAGCAGGTGGTTGACTCTTTTGTTTAGATCTTGTTTGCGGCCCTGGCTCAGCTGGTAGGCACTCTGGCTTTTGTTTAGTAATTTGCTTAGTGGGTAAATTGCCAGACAAACGAATAGAGGAGATAATCTATCTCCTTGGAAGATTCCTCTTCGGATCTTGACGTCAGGGATTGTTATTGTTCCATTAGTGTATCCTAATGCAATAGTTGTTTTCCACATATTTATTTGTAATGCCATGGTTTTCTTGATGGTTGAATGGATATCATATAGATCAAGGACGCGCAGGAGCCATGGGTGGGGTACACTATCGTATGCCTTTTGCTAATCAATCCAAGGCATGCTAAGATTTATCTGCCTCTTCTTTCACTCTTCAAAGATTGTCTTATTGATCGACAATTTGTCCTTGGTATCTAAACACTTCCTCCTACATCCTGCTTGTTTTTTCCAGGTATGCTCCAGAAGTTAGGTATTCGTAGATGCTGTCTGCAACAAGACCAGTGAAGAGTGAGTAGGTTGTAGTGAAGCAGCAGATCGGTCTATATTTTGTCGGGTTTTGTGTCTCACTCGTATTGGGTATGAGGGTCGTATTACATTTTAATAGCCACGCTGGTGTGGTTACTCCACCCTTCAAAAATCTGATGAAGCAGTTACTATAATGGCTATGAAGTGGTGTTAGTTTTTTCAGCCAGAAATTGGGTATATTGTCTACGCCAGATTTTTTGTGATTCTGAAATTGATTCAACATTCATTGTATCATTGCAGATGTTATCTCTGTCTGGCATTTTTGGCTTGCTTTTATTACTCCGAGCTATATCTGAAATTCACTTGGCCTATTGGTTACATAGCCCCTCATTTTCAAACAAAGGCCTCCAGTAATTTTCTAGCTCCTTCTCTTCTGGTGGCTTTTCTACCGTCATATACTCGCCCACCAAATTTCGGTAAAATAGTCGTGTATTCTTTTTTAAATGTCTGTTCTCAACTTTCGCCCTGTGCTAGTTATCCTTTTCTATAATTATGTTTGCAAGTGCTGGGATTTTGTCTTCAACTCCCTTCCCACGTGTTCAATTTCTTCTACATTTTTTTTTTATTTAAAACTGAGTATGCAGATGGTGTTTCACAGCCGTCTCCTCACCGTAGGAACAGCAAGGAATTGTTTAATTTGAGAAACTTCCGTTCTGCAAAGGTTAAGTTGTTTCTGAAGCTTCAGTTTCCACGGTGGTGCTGTGACTCGTGCTTCGGACTCCCATTGCTTTTTGAATTGAGGAAGTGTTTTCCCCCCGATGTAAAGTCATGCAGCGTATGTTACTTGATTTAGCTCCGTGAGTGATATGTTGGATCGAACAAGTCTTTGGGGAGCGATGTTTATGTTTTGTCTGACTGCCTTGGTAGCTCTTGAGACTTATATTTTGGGCAGTTAAGGTATTTCCTCCAGCCTCATCATCTGGACTTCCTCAATTGTATTCCCAGGCTCTTCTTCAAAGGCGAATTGCTCATAATCTGGTTTCAGTAATTTCACAGGTAATGATGGGGATTCAGGTGTTACCAGTTGTCTCGGTAATAGTGGTTAGGAAGAACTTAGGTTAATGAAGGCTATCTTCGGATTCTAAATAGACAGCTGATGGTGGCGGTATACTTGTCGGGGAGCCCTTACTAAAGGGCATTCTGGAGTTGATGTGACTTTATGGTGGTTTGTCATGGACACAGACAGGTTGACAGCTTCCTTCATGGGTGAATGGTAATGTGATTTCTACTGTACCTGTGGTATTTCGGACGATGATGGGAATTGTGTAGATTTTTTATGGGTCTTTCAAGTGGACACTTTTTGGTTATCATGAGGGCTGCATATATTCCAGTTTAACTTCATTGAACAGGCTCATGCGGTTATATCTTTGGCAAGCTATTATTTTGTGGTGGAACATTATTCTTGCCCGGACAGAAGTGGAAGAATATTTCCCTCCAGGTTTCTCTTCTCTTTTTTGGGTGGTATATTTTGCTTGAGAATATTTCATAGCCCATACCAGTGCCCACTTTCCTTCCGCTCTCATCTAGACTCTTGTCTCCGTCAAATGTCTTCTTCCCTGATAGGATGGTGGTCTTCTTCACCCTCACTTATGGCTGCATTTTTTATAAGGGTGCTCTCTTCTTCTGTTATATATATATTCCCATCTGGGAAACAAGCGACCGTAGGGGGGCAACCGGTGTATTTTTTTTCTTCAGGGAAGGTAGATTATTGGATTTAATCAGCTAAAATCTCATTGTGTATTTTGCTCCACTTTTTAAACTTTGAGTAGTGGTAGCAAGCCTCTTATGTTTCTTTTTATTGTTGCTGCATTTGATGGAGAAAGGGGGCAGGACCTTTTGTCTCGAGGCCTTATGGCTGACCCTTGTTGGCCTCTGTATTGGCTAGGGCACAATTTCCAGAGGCAGGAGGGTTTACACAATTGTTTACATCTTCCCGGTTGATGGGGCCTTTTTATAGGGGGTGCCGGTCTGCTAGTATTTACTTTTGTTTTTATTCATATTTTTTATCTATTCCCTCATTGTCAACGGCGTCTAATTGTTTATTCGAAGCTGCCCTCTGTGAGTATAGGCGGTGCCCCCGTCCGCAATTCGGGAGACGTGTAGATGGCTTGAGGAGACAGCGCGCCATTTGTTTTAATTTGTTGGTCAGGGTTTACTTCAAGTAAAAAAGTATCCTCATGTCAGAGTGTCTGACAACCCCCTGTACAGAGAGACCGCAGACACCCGCGGGTGGTGTCTAGTAGGCATTCAAGTTCTCCCCAGTAGGCATTCAAGTCCTCCCCAGTAGGTATTCAAACCCTCTTCTCTCATATTTGTCTGCATGTGTGACAGAAAAAAGGGATAATTTTATATAATTTTAAAAGTATATCTTTAAAAGTATTCACACTCCGCTTCTGAGTCAAATTATCATTACTTACCAATTCTGTTTTTTTTCTCGTTTCAAATGACAAAATTCTTCGTCCAGTTTTCTTTTGCCACATTAGATCTACTTTTGAAGCAATTTAAATGTTAAACCACACACTTATATATATGCCCAACATAATGAAATACATGTAACGGCACTCATCATGAAGATACATATAATATTATAATATTTGAATTAAGCAATAATCAATGTAGAACGAATGCATTAATGAGAAAAGCAAAACTAGGTAAGAATACTATATGAAAAGGTAAGCAAAACAGAATGAGTAGCCATACAGTATAAACAACGCGGAACGTAAGAAAGATGATGAAAAATAACGTATGGTATATGTATACATTCATTCATCAATATATATTATATAAATATATATATATATACATGTTTATTTATACATATATATATGCATAAACATGTTTGTATATATATATATATATATTCATATTAATATATATAAATATATATATATATATATATATATATATATATATATATATATATATATATATATATTGCCTCTGAAGCGAGAAACAACCAATTGCAGGGCATTACAGTATAGAGAATGAGGATAGAATGAAGATATGCAGAAATAAAGATATAACGAATGGAGTTACGGCGAGAAAGACAAAAGGCTGTAGCGAATGATGTTAATATTAAAATGGAGAGAATAAAGAAGAAATAAACCAAGTAATAAAAACGAAGATACAAATGTCAAAAGAATCGAAAACATAATCATGTTGCTAAAGAGGCAAACCAATAAATATGCAGCGATTAAAGATTAAAACAAAATAGAAAACGAAAACATGGAGAAAAATAATGACAACATTGCGTGATAACATTATATAAACGATGAAAAATAAAAAGTAGTAAGAAAACGAAAACCAAATGTTGTCATCGCTAAAGAATAAAACATTCAAATAATGAAAGTAAAATAAGAATTTAAAACATTTAACATGAACAAAAATACTAGTAAAAAGTATCGTAGATATTTTATTTATCACTTTGATTATTTCATAATTCTGTCTTTTCTTCTTTTTATTTTAAGAGCGACCAGCTGGACTATTCATAAAATATCTGCAAATCTTGAATCGTGTTGTGTTTCACACAGGTAGATTTTTACACGACATGGTGCACAAAGTAAGCAGATGGAATATTGAACACTCTACAGAATAAATAGAATAAGAACTAAGAAGTTTTCTGAAAAGCTACTAAAATTATGCCTTTTCGGAAATACGTTTATTATATAACTGTCTTGCAAATGCCAATATAATGAGCATTACATACTTCTTTAAAGACATCGCGTGAAGGGAAGTCGGCCGTACGTACATGGAAGTAATACTCGTGATTGTTAAACTGAATACACCGACAGGGGAAGAAATGCTAAATAAAGAAAATGTGAAATGTAATAGGCATGACATACTTCATGAAGTAAACCCGGTCGTACGTGCATGGAAGTAATACTCGTGATTGTTAAACTGAATACATATTGTTTAAGTGATGCATAAGAATGGAATATGTTGTTAGATGCTTGACTGGAGAAAGGAAGGAGGACACAAATAAAGTATATATATATATATATTTATATGGCCAACCCAAGACATTTATTTGCCTTTGAGCTGAATTAAGTATCTCATAAAAGGCTGCACCCGTGCGGTATGTTCACGGATTGTCGCTATGATGATTATCTGCCTGGCAGTTATTTCAGGTTGAGATATAACGTGGCTAAATGCATGGGTGACCCATCGATTACCAGTGAACAGGAAGAAAGAGACAGGAGGAATGAACGCTGTCCCACTGGCCATGGAAGGAAGTTGCGGTTTGCTGGTATATCTGGCGATTGGTTGAAACTGGGGTGCCGGGCAGGCAGGATGGCCCTATCTATGTATCTAAGCTAAAAGACGGTGCTGGACTTGTGTTCTATTTCACCAGGATAGACAGATCTCATTTTGGAAATTGCCATTCGATGGGGAACACGAGTTTCATTTGTAACCTCGAACAAATAAATACGTTACTTGTTTATAAACTAAAGTTGTGACTCTACTTAGCATGAGCGTGTTGAAGCACAGCTTGGTAGCTTACAACATCTTTGGACGGGCAAAACGTGTGGACATGACTAAAAAGGGCATATGACCAAAGAAACGGAATCTTTACTGATGGCTGCACAGAACAATGCGATTAGCATAAATTACATTAAAGCTAAAATAGATGAAACCCAAAGAGAAGAAACAGTAAACCATAAAATAAGTGAATGTATCAAACTCGCCGAAAGAGAATACAATAACAGACATGACTGTGTGGGGAAAGTAGTACACTAGGAATTGTGCAAACGATTGTATTTCGAATATGCAGACAAATGGCACAAATATAAACCAGAAACATTACTGGAAAACGAAACACACAAACTCTTTTAGGATATAGATATACAAACAGATATACTCATATAAGCAAGGGATGTTATTATAATTAACAAGAAGGAAAAATATTGCAAAGTAGTAGACTTCGCTGATTCAACAGACCACAGAATTATGATCAAATAGACGGAAACCCGAAGAAAATACACAGAACTAGCCAAATGACGTCAAGCAATATAGAGCATGAATAAGAAATGGAAAAAAACGAAGCAAATACACGGAACTAGCCAGAAAACCTAACGGAATATGGAGCATGAAGAAAGTCAGTATAATACCAATAATAGTAGGAGCACTAGGAACAATCCCAAACAACCTGGAGAAAAAAATTGGGGAAATTGGAATAAAAGGGGCTACCATAACCATACAAAAAACGTAAATAATCAAAACACCTGCAATCTTAATGAAAGTCCTTGAATGCGGTAACCAACCCGCATGAGCTACGAAAGGTAACCAGCCAAATAGAATTTACAACAGGAAGAAAACAAAACTCAAAATAAATAAATAAATAAAGCAAAAATACAAAAACAAATAGACAAATGGTGCCGGCCTAGGTGGACACCAGCCAAAATATGTGTAGAGGGTCGAGGAGAATGAAGAGACCGAGATGCGACAGCCCAAACCAGACGTCCACTGGACGAGTACGGATAATGTTGAGACCTTGGGGAGGCTTATTGCCACCCAAATCCGAGAGAAGGCCGATGGTTTTTACCAGCGAGAAATCAATGGTAAGCGGGTGTTGAGATACCGCAAATTTTTTTTGCAGTGGTTATAGTAAAGCAGTGAGTAATACTGGGAATATGTGGAGGCTTGTAGTAACTCAAACTCCAGGAAACACCGCTGGTGGTTGTCAGTGAACAATCATTGACGATGACCTGTGTGAGAACTCCTAGGGAGTACACATAATAATAATAATAATAATAATAATAATAATAATAATAATAATAATAATAATAATAATAATAATAATGATGATAATAATAATAATAATAATAATAATAATAATAATAATAATAATAATAATAATAATAATAATAATGATAATAATAAGTTCACTACCGAAGCGGCCGCATCAATAAACCGCACCTACACGAAAGATGTTACAGCCTTCCCTTCAAAGCTAAGTCTTTTTCATGATTCGCCATTTTAAATGTATTTAGCATTTTACTAATCTCAAACAATGCTAGTATTTTTCACCCTGTAATCCAATCTTCTTTTTTGGTTTGTTTTAATTTTTCTTTTAAGTGTTATTTCTATCCTTTTTAATATTTATTTTTATTCAATTTTATCCTAGTCCCTTTTATCCCTCACTTAGGTGTCCAACAATCTCTTAGCGATTAATCTATAAATATCTCGTGGTTCTTAATAGGCTGCAAATCTTCGATGCCCCCCGGTTTTGTTAAAATATCCTTCGACCGTTCCTTTAGACCCGATATGAATCCGTTTGAGAAGGTCAGCACCGAAGCGGCCGCCTCAAAAAACCGCACCTACACGAAAGATGGTACAGCCTCTCCTTCAAAGCTAAGTCTTTTTCATGTTTCGCCATTTTAAATGTATTTAGCATTTTACTAATCTCAAACAATGCTAGTATGTTTCACCTTGTAATCCAAGGCTTTTTCTTCTTTTTTGGTCTGTTTTAATTTTTTTCTTTTAAGTGTTATTTCTATCCTGTTTAATATTGATTTTTATTCAATTTTATCCTAGTCCCTTTTATCCCTCACTCAGGTTTCCAACTATCTCTTAGCGATTAATCTATAAATATCTCGTGGCTCTTAATAGGCTGCAAATCTTCGATGCCCCCCCCCCCGATTTTGTTAAAAGCTTTCCTCGACAGCTCCTTAGTACCCGATGATAATAATAAAGAGATTTATTGCTCAAACTTCTGGATAAAAACCGGCCCCTAATTAACATAATTAAGTCTTAATTAACGAAGAATCCGTAGAAGCGGAAATCGAACCCCCCCCCATTTCCTAGCACTACACTCAAGAATACATCGGTAATACACAAGCATAAAAGTGGAGGGGAACATATCGTCTCCCTGCATCTGCTAACATGGAGTTGCCAAGAAAACTTTACTAAGTCCTTATATAACATATATATATATATATATATATATATATATATATATATATATATATATATATATATATATATATATATATATATAATGTTTTTTGTGTGGTAGTGCACAATATCACTCATTAAAATGAATGTGACAATCACTATCCCTGTGACAAAACCACAGGCAAAATAAGCCTGGGCCTGGTGTGGCCACACACACCAAAAATATGAATAATGTCCAATAATATAAATACAAGCCGTGGGACTCAGGAGAAAGACCTGAGTATCATGATGGGCAGGTGCTCCCTCGTTAGCCAACATGGGGGACCCGGTCCGCATCCTGCGAATGTTGGCCCTTCTCATTTCAGAACCAAGACAACGGACAAGAACCAGGTAAGTAACCTCTCTGATTCCAGGTACGACAAGGACACAGACCAAAGACAGGAAAACCAGAGCAAAAACAGCAAACTGAAATGATATAGAAAGAAATGAACCACGAAAGAGAACAAACTGGTGATGGAGTGCTATTATAAAAGCCGCTACCCTACAGTAAGAGGCTACCGAAAACGAATGAAACATATCTGAGACATTGCTAGTGACTACCATACAACAGAACAAAGGATAGCAGATCAAGCAAGACAGATCCTCAAGCGAGGATGGTTCTCGGAGATGGAACTGACGGAAATCAGACAGAAGGCTAATGGCGTAACGGAGCAAGAAACACCACCGAAGGAGAGACCACAGAAAGAGGACGAGCAAAACATACACACTGAAACTGAAAAGATTGAAGACTACGGAATCACAGAACCAGGGGAGATAGAAGACTGCGGAACCACAGAACCTGCTGAGATAGAACTCAAGGAAAAAGAAGCAAGTGAAGTGGAGAACATTAGACGATACATGTTAGAAAACAAAACAAAACTCCCATCTCTCAGGAATGAAGTAGCGAAGAAGTTACAAGCAGAAACAGAAAGAGTAAACTAACTCCTCAGACACATCCCAACAGAAACTATTACAGACCTAAACAACCTGATATATGCAGGGGCAAAATCGGTAAGTATGAAACTAAGAAACGAAGAGAATAGACAAAAGAGAGGACCGACAAAACCTGGATGGGAAATCAGACTGGAAACCCAGATCACCAAACTTCGGAAAGAAGGTAAAACCGTGAACAGAAGGAAGGAGGACATGAAACGATTAAGAAGCAAAAATCAAAAACGCAAGGAACAACTAAATGAGAAACATGAAGAAATAAAACAAAGGATAGAAGCAATAGAAGAAAGACTGAGACGATACAGGTACAAATCAGAACAGAGCAAACAGAACAGGACCTTTGAAAACAATGAAAGCCAGTTCTACAAAAACGTAAATGGAGAAAAAACAACAACAGAGCAACCGAACCCAACAGAAACAAAACAATTCTGGAGCAAGATATGGGAAGTACCAAAAAAGCACAACAAGAATGCCCAATAGTTGAAAAACATGAAAGATGAACTGCAGGAAATCAGAAGAAAGAAACCGAAACGAAAATCAACAAAGAAACGATCAAGAAACCCTTAGAAAAAATGGCAAACTGGAGAGCACCAGGCCACGATGGAATACATGCATACTGGTTTAAAAAATTCACTACCCTGCATGAAAGAATAGCGCAGAAACTGAGCGGATGTATCCGCAAAACAGACGTACCAGAATGGATGACGGAAAGAAAGAACAACACTAATACAAAAAGACCCCAAAAAGGGAACGACCCCCAGCAACTACAGACCGATAACATGTCTACCAATAATGTGGAAAATTCTCACTGCACAACTGAGAGAACAAATCTACCCGAGGAACAAAAAGGATGCCGGAAAGGACAAAGAGGGGCACATGATCTACTATACATTGATCAAAAGACCCTGAAGGAGGTGAAGAGCAAACAAAAGAACATAAGCATTGCCTGGATTGACTACAAGAAAGCCTAAGACAGAATCCCCCAAACATGGATAATTGAATGCTTAAAAATATACAAGATACCAGGCAGGATTATTAATCTCATCCAGAAAGCAATGGAAACATGGAGACTAAAACTGACAGCTGGAGGACAACACCTGTCTGAGATAAAAATACAGAGAGGCATTTTTCAAGGACACTCTCTATCACCACTACTGTTTATAAAAGCCACGATGCCACTCAACTACATACTCAGAAAGTGTGATGCCGGATACAGGTTTACGGATAGAGAACAAAGAATAAACGACTTGATGGACATGGATGACCTTAAACTGTTTGCAAAAAACCAAAAGGAACTGGAAAAGCTGATAAACACAACCAGGATATTCAGCTAGGATATCCAAATGGAGTTTGGAATAGAAAAATGTTCACTGCTAGAGATCAAAAGAGGAAAACTGGAGACGACAGAAGGTATAAAACTCCCCAACCAAGAGAAGATGAGGGCGCTAGGAGAACAAGATAGTTACAAATACCTGGGAGTTCTGGAAGCAGACACACTCAAATATACAGAAATGAAAGAGAAGATTGGAAAAGAATATCTACGAAGAACAAGGAAACTCTTAGAAACTAAACTATATAGCAGAAACCTAGTAAAAAGGATACACACATGGGCTGTATCACTAATAAGATACTCTGGACCATTCATAGGCTGGACCAAAGAAGAACTCAGGCACCTTGACCAAAGAACTAGAAAACTAATGACTATGCACAATGCATTGCACCCAAAAGACGACACGGACAGACTCTACGTGAAAAGAAATGAAGGACGTAGAGGACTGGTAAGTCTAGAAGACTGTGTGGAAGACACCAAAAAAGAGCTGGAGACATATGTAACCCAGAACACGGAAAGACTGATCACCACAGCAAGAGACACCAGCCCAACAAACAACCCCGGAAGCACTGAACCCAGAAAACAAAGACGAGAAAGGAAAAGTGGGAAGAAAAACAACTACATGGACGCTTTATAAGACTCAAAAGCGATGAAGCCAATGAAAACAGCTGGGCATGGCTAAGAAAAGGACACCTGAACAGAGAAACGAAATATCTGCTGAGGGCCGCACAGAACAATGCGATTAGGACAAACTTTATTAAAGCAAAGATAGATAAAACCCAGGAAAACAGCAAATGCCGATTGTGTGGACAAAGAGACGAAACGATAAATCATATAATAAGTGAATGCAGCAAGCTAGCACAAAGGGAATACAAGAACATACATGACAGCATGGGGAAATAAGTACACCGGGAAATGTGCAAACAACTGAATTTCGAATATGCAAAAAAACGGTACAAACACAAACCAGAAACTGTACTAGAAAACGAAAAACACAAAATCATATGGGATATGAATGTACAAACAGACAAACCCATAACAGCAAGTACACGGATATGATAATAATCAACAAGGAAGAAAAATCCTGCAAAATCGTGGACTTTGCTGTTCCAGCAGACCACATAGTGAAGATCAAAGAGACGGAAAAAAGAAGCAAATATACTGAACTTGCCAGAGAATTGAAAGGAATATGGAACATGAAGAAAGTCAGTATAACACCAATAATCATAGAAGCACTAGGAACAGTCCCCAAACACATGGAGAAAAGACTAGGAGAAATAGGAATCAAAGGGATAACTGAGACCATACAAAGGACAGTAATGATCAAAACAGCTACAATCCTGAGAAATGTCCTCGAATGCGGAAACCAACCCACATAAGCAACGAATGGAGAACAAACACATGGAAGCACAAGACAACAGAACCGGGGAGAATACAACCGCACGAGAGAGGCGCAAGCATAGGCTGACGCCACGAAAATTATGGACAGAGGGTCGAGGAGGAAAAACGCAAACCAGACCTCCACTGGAAGAGCGCGGACAGAGCTGGGACCTTGGGAAGGCTTGTTGCCACTCGGGCTCCAGAGGGGACCAATGGCCCTTATCAGCGGGAAATCGTTGGTAGGTGGCTGTTGCGATTACCGCAAGGTCATCAGAAGTGATGAACGAAAAGAGGTGGAGCATACTGGAGGCCTGAGGAGACTTGTTGTCACTCGGACTCCAGGGAATACCACAGGTTGTCGGCAGTGGGCGATCACTGACGATGACCAGTGTCATAACTCCTAGTGAGTAAATAATAATAACAGAAATATAAGAACTCCTAGTGAGTACAAATAATAATAAATATATGATGTCATGATGCTGATGATATTTATATTAATATTTATGTGAATATATTTTTTCTAATTGTTTTCTAGATGCTTTTTTTTTCAATATAGTAAAAATTGCTACATTTCTATCAAAAGTCCTTGAATGCGGTAACCAACCCGCATGAGCTACGAAAGGTAACCAGCCACATAGAATTTACAACAGGAAGAAAACAAAACTTAAAATAAATAAATAAATAAAATAAAAATAAAAATACAAATAGACAAATGGTGCCGGCCTAGGTGAACACCAGCCACAATATTTGTAGAGGGTCGAGGAGAATGAAGAGACCGAGAAGCGACAGCCCAAACCAGACGTCCACTGGACGAGTACGGATAATGTTGGGACCACCTTGGGGAGGCTTATTGCCATCCAAATCCGAGAGACGGCCAATGTTTTTTACCAGCGAGAAATCAATGGTAAGCGGGTGTTGAGATACCGCAAAGTTTTTTTGCTGTGGTTATAGTAAAGAAGTGAGTAATACTGGAAATATGTGGAGGCTTGTTGTCACTCAAACTCCAGAAAACACCGCTGGTGGTTGTCGGTGAACAATCATTGACGATGACCTGTGTGAGAACTCCTAGGAAGTACACATAATAATAATAATAATAATAATAATAATAATAATAATAATAATAATAATAATAATAATAATAATAATAATAATAACAGAAATAAAAGAACTCCTAGTGAGTACAAATAATAATGATAATAATAATAAATATATGATGTTATGATGCTGATGATATTTATATTAATATTTTACAGTATGATGTGGATATATTTTTTCTAATTTTTTTCTTGATGTTTTTTTTTCAATATAGTAAAAATTGCTACAATACTATCAATTTTAAGCCACATATTTTTGTGTTGGAATTTTTCCGCAAAAATGGTGCAACTACATTTGAAAGATCACTAAAATCAAAATAAGTCTTCCATGTATCAAAATGAGACGTGTAACAAATAATATTCTTCATGTTCAAACCTTTCATAGTTTTCAAGAATATCGAATATAACATATAATACGAATATAATGATTTATTTATTTATTATAATTAGATTAATAATATTATAATAATTATTTGGATATTATATATCATCTAAATCTGTTATATTTTCTAAGTATTACACTGATGATGATGATGATGATGATGATGATGATGATGATGATGATGATGATGATGATGATAAAGGTGAAGCTGATTATGATGCAATTAATGCTTAACATTAATGTTTAGTCGTTTATTAGATTAAATATCCATCAGTTGAAGTCGGACTCCGTTTAACATTTCAAGAATTGCTTTAATGTCCATAATTTAAATTATTTTTTTTAAGAATAATGTTTTATTGAAATGAATAAGAAAGAATTGTATTTCTTAATTTCCCGAAAATGTAAAAACTTTTCTACTTTTAATCCGCATTCCATTAATACTTTGATTTCTTTTAAGAGATTTCCCATGAAGCGACATGACAGTCGAAAATTGACTGCTACACACTTAAAGGGAAAACATTAGTTTTCCATCGCCGGCTTAGAAGTACATTTCTTAAACTAGGCATACATGCTATTTATTTTGCAAACGTAAAACATACCATTATTTATCTTCGCGACAAATTAACCATAACTTGCGATTAATCAATATGTACCGGAGAAAAATGTTTGTTTGCCGTCAGCAAATTGAAAATAGAATGCACATTTTCATCAATATAAAATTGTGATTAGTAGTTGTTTAAATGATGGCAACTGTCTCATTTGGAGTAGACATGTCTTACTTGTTCGATTGCTCTTAATCAAAATGAAAATAGTACACAAAGCGACATCAGTAAGACGCACTTTTTAAAAAGTGAAATGGAATTACAATGTTTCTTTGCAAGTTTTCTTTGAAATCTTTATTATCTAAAATCATTTATTCAAACAAAAATAATTGCGTTCGAGGCCCACGAAAATTAATATTACTTTTGTACCACATTTTGTCCTGATACGAATATTTTAATGGAGATGAAATGCTACGTAGACTTATGTCTAGAATACTCATTCGAATTTTGTATTGAAATGCATTCAATGATATTTGTTCTAGAACATTTATAAGATGTAAGACTTAAGCTAACTGGAAATTCAGGGCATTTTACTTAATTGAATTTACTTGAACATTCTCTTGAACACTAGTACAGCCTACTATTCTACTTCCCAAACTCTATTCGAAGGAACATTTTAATTTTAATTTTTCAAAGATATTCCCGATTCTATCAAACCAATTTGTAAATAATGCTACAATGTTAAGAAACAAACGTATCACATTTCATCTATTACTTAAACACTACGTTTTACTCATGGTAACATGTGTTACAATCTTGTAAGTGTTACACTAATTTCTATATTTCACAGTAAATTAAAAAGTAAAACAGAAAAAAACACAGCCTACGTAATGGAAACTACAATGGCACACGCATACATTCCAAATGACACATACTAGTCTTTTCACTCGTTTCTTCTTAAACCGTTTTTTCTGTGATCATTCTTTTGTGTTAACTTCTTTTTGACACTATTTTGCTATTGTTTCTATTTAAAGTACTAGTGAACTGCTAAATGTCTACCTTATTTAAATCTATATGCATCAATTGTTAATAATTTCTGGGTATGTATTACACTGGGATGATTATATGGTTAGATAAAAAATATACAGTTTACTTAGGGATTCATCTAATTTTCAATAAACCTGATGATTCTTTCTAAACATGCGATATAATGATTTTTATATGAAGATGATTTTTAACTTCATGAAAAAAGAGTCGTCATCGATTAGTATCATATATCTGTTGTTCTTACATCAGGATTTCTTTAAATGTAGATTCATTCATTTGAATGTACAAATTCCATTCGACTGCCAAATAGGTGGATTTAAATCAAGAAAGAGACGTCATATTATTAAATAATTGTTCTTAAAGCCAAACAGTGTATTAGTAACAGATAAATAGTTTAATATTATTAGTTAATTCCGCATTTGAAATCCAACGTGTTAATTTTACAGTTGGCATCTTAATTTGTAGTTGAACTTCACACTAAATTAAACGTTAGTGTTTTTTTGTTTGAAATTAACTTAACATTTTTTTAAAGTTTATTCTTTAATAGATTTCAACTGAAGTTATTTCATTCACATCTTTTTTTAAAAATTAAAACTTATAATTGTAATTTAATGTTGAGGTTTTAGTTTGAACTTGAGAATGTTTCATTGTATTTGAACTCTTAATATAATAGTGTATATTTTCTTTCATTTTGAAGTACACACCTTTATTATTTTAAAATTGTGGCTCAAATGGTGTAGTAGACGTAACAGACTGGTGTGATTATAAAACGATATGCAAAGAGAACATATGATCAAAAACGAATTGTTGTGAAACAATAGCGGAATGATTTCGAATCCGCCAACATGTTATTTATTAATCATAAAAAATGACCATGTTATTTGTTTATGGACTAACATTAAAATATAATTCCCTGTTCTGTTTCAATAGTAAGCTTTAACTCCATCGGTCCATTATTTTCTTGAAATGGTACATCAATATTTATAATGGCCACTATTTTCGCTGCATGATTTCTAAGTTTACTCGGTGTCACGCAAAGCCCGCTGTAGGTCTTCGACTTCAAACAGTAGAAAATAAGCGGCACTAATTGCTCATATATATTCGGTCATTGTATAACAGAGCAGTATAAACTAGGACTTGCTACGTAAATACACATAACACGCACAAACACACACACACACATATATATATATATATAAATATATATATATATATATATATACACACACACACATATATGTATATATATATATATTAATATATATATATGTACATATATAACATCAAATATATCAATATATTTGATGTTATGTATTTTTATGTATTTGTGTATATAATTTTTATATATTTTCAAAGCGTAATTTCATTACCTGTAGTTGTATAACTGCGGTAATGGTCCTCTGAAGAGAAGAATTATCTTTGAAAACTCATGAGCTAAGGACTTAAGGATACTTTGCTTGAACTTTGAATTCTAATAAAATTTGATTGACACCTTATTTTATTACTTCATTTTATATTATTATATTAATGCTCTATCCAGTATATTGAGCTTCAGTTTTTATCCGGATGTTTCACTAATTATAAGATATTAGTTGACGCTTACATCTTTTGTTAGATTGCTTCATATATATATATATATATATATATATATATATATATATATATATATATATCAATTTACTTGATATAAACTGTGCGATATTTCTGCAGTTATTTTAAATACATGCGACTTGTAATGTAGTATATATCCATCAATAAATATGCGTATATCGACCAAGGCAATTTCTCTCAAAATTGTCGCTTATTTTATACGGAAACGAATTCGACGATAATAACTGCACTTAGTTGGCAAATATTACAGATTCATTTAAGTTGAACAAATTGTTGACTTCGACATAAATATGTCCGATGTTCTCGTTTTTTACATACGGTAAACAATCCGTCTGTTAAAGCTATTTATATATTTCCGGATGTTGGCCTATTATTGTTTATCATATTCACCGTTTCAACCACTTTTAAAGACAGGAGCATATATATATATATATATATATATATATATATATATATATATATATATATATATATATATATATGCAAATATCAGAATATCAGACGATACACAATGCTACCTAGTTTATGATGGAGACTCTCTTATTATTACCCTCGAGATATGGCATTCAAATCAAATTGTAGTCCATTAAAAAACTTGAGAACCATCGTCCCAAGGTTTTATAAGTTATTGAAATACATTCGTAAAATATGTGAATGTATTATCCACAAATAAAGTCGAAAAACATGTTTTTGTAACATTTAGGGTCATGGGTACCCTTCAATCCCCACAAATTGCCATTGGGTTTAGCGTCGACAACAGCAACTGTGTCTCTCTATGACACGCACGCTGGTCGATGTCCAGTGGCCGTTGTGAACACAGTCTCTCTATCAGCGTGACAGTAGTCGCTATTTGTGATGATATAACTCGTCTGTTTCTTTTCCAAGTTTACTGTAATAATTGATAAAATAAAAGAGAAAACTCAAACAAGCTGAATAGTTCATGATTGTTGCTACTTTATTTTTTAGCAAAATTAAAGTCAGATTCCGTCGCCCGCTCCCTAAATTCGAAGGGAGGGACAGAAAAACAGATCATCGCAAAACAGTTCATCGCAAGACAGATCATCGCAAAACATTCAGATTACGGACGAGAAGACGCAGACGTTGATCTCTCTTCTGCTACGTCTTTAGTTTGGGCTTCCTCTCCGTCGTGTTTCATCAAACATCTACTTCCCAAACTCTATCAGAAGGAACATTTTAATTTTAATTTTGCAGAGATATTCCCGATTCTATCAAACATATTTTAAATAATGCTACAATGTTAAGAAACCAACGTATCACATTTCATCTATTACTTAAACACTACGTAAAACACTATTGTAAAATGTGTTACAATCTTGTAAGTGTTTCACTAATTTCTATATTTCACAGTAATTTAATAAGTAAAACAGAAAAAGCACAGCCTACGTAATGGAAACTATATATATATATATATATATATATATAGAGAGAGAGAGAGAGAGAGAGAGATAGATAGATAGATAGATATATAGATAGATAGATAGATAGATAGATATATAACATTACCAACATGTCTTCATTAGGTCCGATCAGTATATAGCAATGGCAGATAGTACGATATGGTCCCCAAAGAATTAAAGAGTGTAACGCTAACCCTTGAATTGGACAGAATATACACAGTGAGGTACAAGGATAGGACCGCAACTTGCGACTTAAAACATTCCAAACTAAAGATATCTGAAATGACTTTTTGTAGTGAAAAGAAGAAAGATAGAGCTGAATTCCTTTGTAAAGGTTTTATTCACAAAAGTAAAACACGAAATAAAGTTAAATGACGTAGCATTTATAGTCAACGCCTGACGGAAGAGTTCATTCAATGGGAGGAGGGTTAAGAATATTACACTTTCCCCTTGAAGTTTTTATTCTTACCTTTTTTTAAAAAAATGTTTTTAACCTTTTTATTTTTACCCTTTTTTTAAAAATTTTTCTTACCTTTTTTTACCTTTTTTTAAAATGTATGTTATTCTATTATTTACTGTTTTTTTTCTAATGCCTTATTTAGTAACGAAGTCCTTTTATTTCTCAGGAAATTTCCGTATTCTGCCAGATCTTCGCAGTTGCTCGGATGACATTTTGCTCTCAACTGGCTCCACACGAGGTGTTTCTTCTATCTGTTCAGAATATTGTATATTTTCTTTTTCACTTTCTGGCTTACTTACGGGTGACACACAAACATCCTCTGGCGTGTTGTCTCCATTAATTGAGTTGGGAACCACATCTCTTACGTTGACGGTAGTTTCGATGCCAGAAGGTAGTCGTACATGGGCATAATATGGATTGATCTTCAGTAACGTAGCAGGTGTAACCGGAGGGTCATATTTACTCGACCTAATAGAATATCTGACGTATACTTGGCCAGGGTTTGCCCACAGGGGAATTGATGTACCAGAAGTGGATTTACGGCTGTACTTAAATAGTCTATCGTGAGGAATCGTATTCGTAGCTGTGCAGAGAAATGATCGAACTGAATGTAGAGCATCAAGTAGAATATCTTCCCAACAGGATAGTCTCATATTGCGAGAATGTAAAGTTACTTGTATGGCCTTCCATACTGTGCCGTTAAGTTTCTCAATTTGAGCATTGTCTTCCGGGTGATATCTACTCGTCTTCGAAGTCGCAATGCCTTTCCCATGTAAGTAATTTGTAGTTTCCTCTGCCAGAAAATCAGTCGCTCTATCTGTATGAATCATATCGGGCATACCAAATATCGTACATAGTTGATTCAGGCATTGTGTGATCGTTTTGCTTGTCATATCTTTACATGGAAATGCAAAGGGAAAACGAGAGTATTCGTCGATTATCGTAAGTAGATAGTTGTTACCATGTGTGGACGTAGGCCTTGAAATCCATGTTTAATCGCTGAAACGGTAGTATTGCTTTTATGGGAGCTCCCTTGTTACCGGTAAAGAATTTGGCTTTTAAATACTGGCGAGACGAGCACGAATTAGTTACACCTTTTATTTGGTCAAGTGAGAAAGGAAAGTTTCTTTCTTTGCAAAAATGGAACAGTCGTGTAATGCCTGGGTGGCATAATTTACAGTGTAGGTCGCGGAGATCTTGTAAGGAATAAGTGAGAACAGATATCCGGGAAAACGTATCAGCAACAGTATTTTCTCTTCCAGGACGGTAGATGATGCTAAACTTAAATTGGGACAGTTCAATGCGCCAACGACATATTTTATCATTTTTGATTATTGATTTCCTGGTATTATCAAACATAAAGCTAATATTTTTTGGTCTATAATTACAGTAAAGTGTTTACCAAGGAGAAAATGTCGCCACTTTCGTAGAGCTTCAACAATAGCAGCTGCTTCTTTTTCTACCGCATGATGTTTCGTTTCACTAGGGCTTAGTGTTCTGGAATAGAATGCAACCGGACGGTTTTCTTTATTAAGGGTAGCCGCAATACAGTTGTTACTAGCATCTGTTTCTACTATAAATTCTTTTTCGGGGTCAACCGTTACGAGCATAGCATCTTTCAAGTCGTTCTTCAGCCTTATAAAAGAGTCCAATGCCACAGAAGATTATGGGAATTCTCTATTGCGGTTTAGTGCTAATATTTTCTCTGAAAAATTCTGGATAAATTTTCTGTAGTAGGAGAACATCTCAATAATCCGTCTTTGTGATTTTAGATTAAGAGGAGGTGGCATCTCAAGTAGAGGTTTAAGACGATCGTAGTCGGGTGATATTTGGTTGTTTTTGATAGTGTACCCAAGTAAAGTTATCGTTGAGACTGAAACAATGCTTTTATTCTTATTAAGCGTGATGTTGTACTGTTTAGCAACCTCATAAAATCTTTGAAGATTGTAGTCATGCTCTTTTTGGGTGTTTCCACAAATAGTAACGTTATCTACATAGACAAACGTATCTACTAATTGCTCCCCACTGACAATGCCGTCAATGGTTCTTTGGAAGGCGCTTACTCCATTAGTAACCCCGAACGGTAGGCGAGTAAACGGGTATAATTTACCATCCACCTCGAATGCTGTAAATTTACGATCCTCCTTACTGATGGGGATTTGATGGTATGCTGATTTAAGATCAAGGGTAGTAAAAATATTATACCTGGCTATTTCCTCGACTATTTTAGATATACTCGGTATCGGATAAGCGTCTAATTCTGTAAATCTGTTGATTGTGTCACTATAATCGATCACCATTCATTTTTTCGGTTTTCATTTGATGTTACTAGAACCTGCGCTCGCCAAGGTGAAATTGAGGGTTCTATTATATTTTCCTCCAACAATTTTGCAGTCTCTGTTCTTATATATTTGGTATTCCCGATAATAAGTTCGTCCTCTGGTCCATCAAATTTGATGGTTACATTCTTATATCTGCAGAGAATATCTTTCCCTATGATTAAGTCGACAAATAAATTTTAATGACTTCCACTATTACGTTAGAATGTACATTATTGTTTCGAGATATATCGACGTTAGTTTCTCCCACAATTTTCGCACACATATTAGGGTCGGTCAATGATATTGCTTTTTGTTTGGAAATAATTTTAAGGTTCATTTTTTTGCAATGTTGCCGTTAATAAAAGTCCCCACACTACCAGAATCCACCGTGGCATTGAGAGTGGATCCATTTATTTTACACTTAGTAAATGTAATGTCTTTTTTTCTTCCTAGTCGCGCTAGACTCCCTAGTCTAGTGTCTTCATTTAACACTGCCGACACGGAAGATTTACGGACTTTGGCCCAGTGTCCTTTTCTCAAACACTTATTGCATTTTGAGTCACGGGCCGGACAAAGGTGACGCGGATGACGAGAATTCCCGCAGAAAAAGCAAATTTTCTTTCGGCCTCATATTTTTTCGTGTCGCTGCCAAACTTGTATTTTCTCTTGAAGTGATTATTGGCGCGGAAATTATATTCTCCTGGTTGTAACACGCAGAGTGTTTTTCTGCTTGTTCAAGAGATCTTGCCATCTTGTATGCTTCCTGAAAAGTAAGCGAGGATTTCTCGAGAAGTCGTTGTCGAATTGAGGAGGAGGAGATACCGCTAATAAAAGCCTCCCGCATATACTGGCTTTTATTTATTTCGGCACTCACGGCCTGGAAATTGCATGTCTTAACAAGGTTTTCCAACTGTAACATGAAAGAATCCACTGTTTGCGCCGGTTGTTTCTTAATGATGTGCGGTTGTAGACTATATTAGTAGGCTTGATGTAGGCCGCGTCCAGAGCTATTATGGCAGATGCATAGTCGTTTGAAATAATAACGAAGGTCGCAAGTCACTGTTAACCTCCAAAGCAGCTCTTACTGCTCGACACGTGCACTCGCTTCGCACGCTCCGTTTCTCTGAGACGGTACGAGACTCGTTTTTTATAATATCCAGTCACACCTAATTTCCATACGTGCAGCGAGACTTTGCGAGATTTTGCGTGAACTGTATGTAATAAACATTCAGGGACGCGATGTTGGATTTCTTTCCTTCTTTCTTTCTTTCACTCGCAGCGCACAGGACAAGCAAACCCGAGGACGTTTCGCAAGTAAGCCCTCTTCATGTTCATGTTCCCTACACTCCCCCCCTGATCTCATGATCACAGAGATGGCAGGGAGGCCTAGATCGCCTTCGCCGGTTGCTTCTTCGGAGGGGGACAACGCAAGCCTCATCTTCGCTTGTGCTCTCGTCCGCGGTCTGAGGGTCGAGAAACATCGCGTCCGCTGGGATACTGCTGATATCCGAGTCACTGTCCGATGGGGCTGCTGCAAGCCAGAGCGATGCCTCACTGCTCTCTGACTCCGACTCGCTCTTGTCGTTCAGTGATGATTGCGTTGCTAACCGTAGGTCCCTAATGTGACGGGGCATACCGTCGACTCGCACCGCCTGTGGGCTGATTACCTCGGTGACGCGTCCAACTCCGTATTTCGTCGTACACTTGCCGCGCGGGTTCTTAATCCAGACGACATCCCCTTTTTTCAGTTTCTCTTTGGTTACTTCCAGTTCGGGCAGCGGGTTAGTCTCTATGCTTTTCACCCTGACGTGATACCTGTGCAAGGTGTCAGCCGGCGCTGTAGAGGGTGAAACATTATCCTTTGGGGTTACGTTATACAGGTAGACTGCCTCAAATACCGTGCAGCCCGTCCTGGCCGCAATGGTTTTGACGGTTCTGTGATTCCGCTCGAT
Organism: Sepiola atlantica; assembly: GCA_963556195.1. Taxonomy (NCBI): domain Eukaryota; kingdom Metazoa; phylum Mollusca; class Cephalopoda; order Sepiida; family Sepiolidae; genus Sepiola; species Sepiola atlantica. Next base: position 732,825 of record OY744516.1, on the reverse strand, counting down.
GACCCCATTTCCACTCGGTACGTGGGCGCATCGAAACCTCAGGTGTACTCCCCAGCCATCAGCAAACTTTCTGAACTGCTCACTAGTGAATGCAGCGCCATTGTCGGTTAATATCTCCGTTGGGGGGCCACGTTCAAGAAAAATATTGTTTAACTGACGGATGATGCTGGCTGCATCCTGCCGGCGCAGCATGCGCCATATCGCAAACCTGGATGGACCGCAATCAATGAGAGTCAAGAAATCCTCACCGTTGTGGTGAGTAATATCCATCGCCAGCCGGTTCCAATGGCTTTCCACTACCAGCTTTCCTTTCTCCCAGCGAACGGGTGCTGGATCAATGGATTGGCATGCTATACAATCTTTGACCACTTTCCTGACGTCTGCCTTTTGTACTCCTAGTTCAACCAACTTAGCGAAATATAGGGTCCGCTTGACCCCAGGGTGCCCGGTTTGTTGGTGGACTTCTCTGATGGTATTAGATCGAACGGGGCCCATGGAAGCGGCGCAGGCGGGCTGCATGGGTTCAATAGTCTTTATTATGGCATCAAGCCATCTTTGAGGTACTCTCGTCAAACAATCTGCTTTGTTCAGGCTGGATTTGACCAGGGACACCTCTATTGACAGCGCATATTCGTTCACCAGCTTCATGATCGTGTCGAGCCGCCGTCGGATGAGCATCTCGCTCGTGGCTTTGGTTCGTATTCTGGCCCTCCCGGTGAGAGTATCTGAAATCCACTTATAAACGCAAGCAGAATCCGTGAATAGTCGCAGGGTGGTCGTCTTCCAAAGGATTGCCAAGTTTATCCCCTTGATAACCGCATCAAGTTCTGCCAGGTTTATGTGCTGGGAGTCCTTTTCTGGGCGTAACCAGCAAGCGTCTTCCACCACCATTCCATCATGGACCACCGATACACCAATGGCGAGAGAGCTTGCATCAACCCACACACTAAGGTTCTGGCTGTCGACGCACCATCTGCCTCGCGTTGGGTCTTCCTTGTGCACCCTGGTGAGGACTTCTTTGAGCATTGTATTGAGAGGGACGTCATGAGTTTCGTCATCCCATCCAGTGGTGACGTCGGAGGCTCTTCGCTTAATAAATGCCACCGCAACACGAAGCCAGCCGCCGACAGGAAGGTGTCGAACTAACTTTCCGCACAAGGAAAACACGTTTCGTCGTGTAACAATACAAGGCATGTCCGGGGTTTCATTTCCTCGTTTCCAATACAGAACGTCATCTTCCTCCCAGACCTGCAAACCAAGTACCCGTGCGCCATCTCGTAGCCTTTCCGGTTCCTTGCTGAGAAGGCCAAAGTTGTAGAGATGCTCCCTCACGCGCGCCGCAGATACAATTTCCTCGTCCACGTACACGTCATCAATATATGCAGACGTTGCCCGCTGAATGCGCTCATCTTTAGTCAGAATGGTGTCAACAATCATTTGCATAATTGATGGCGCAACATTAAGTCTAAATCCCATGCGGGTTAGGCAATACCTTTTCCCCTTGATGAGCACCGTTTGATAGGGCCATAGTGATTTGTGTACACGCACTTGAAGGTATGCTTTGTGAAGATCCAGTACAGATACATTAGATCCCACTTGCCGCCATTCCCTCAACTTTTCAGTGCATACGTCCGCGCGAGCTGTAAAAGGGTCCACGTGCTCATTCAATTCTCGATAGTCGAGCACCGGCCTCACCTTCTGCTTATTCTGTTGGATAACCGCCATTAACGGGGTCAGGCACTTTGGAGGACCCAATTCCTTCTCTGAATATGGAACTAGCCATCCATTACTAATCCAAGTTTGTAGTTCCTTGTCGTATTCTGCACGAGCTCCGGGGGGAATTTTGTATTCTGGCACCTTATTGCTTAATTTCTCGGGTGGCTGCTCCTCCGACCACTTCCAGGAGGCTGTCCAGGATTGTGTGCGCTGGTCGAATTCCGCACAAAAATCAGGCTGTTCCAGCTTCATAGCTGCACTCAGAGCAAGGCCCGCTTTTGCAAAATGTGCCCTACCCTCACCATCAATGCGTACACCTCCCAATTCCTTGATGATGTCCATTCCCAGGAGTAGGTCGTAACCGAGCAGGTCACCGTTTATAACCAAGGCTCGTGCGGTTACTGTAGGCCCATCGCCGACACCTGCGCGAATGATGCTAACGCCACAAGAGGCAATCGAGCCACCGCCAACCGTCAATACCGGGATCCTTTCCTTATCCCATGCGTCACAGCATGCTTTGCGCACGAGGGTCTGCGTGCACCCGGTGTCTACGAGCGCGAAGCGCTCACGCCCGTTTACGCGCACGCTCACTGTGGGTAGCGCCTTATTTGGCGACGATCTGGGGAGAAGACTGGCGCTATAGCTTACTCCCCTTGCCCGTTTCCCGGACAACCTCTTGCCACGTGACCCAGCTTGTTGCACCGGTAACAACGCACGCGTTTTAACGTTCCTCGATCGGGCGCGTCCTTTGCACCGCTTCGGCTACGGCAGTCTTTTGAAAAATGATTCGGCCCGCCACATTTGTAGCATCTCACGTCTTCTGTTGGTGGTGAAGACGCTTCCGCAGCTGCCGAAACCGGCTCTGTGTCCTCTTTCAAAATGTTTCGGGCTCTGGCCAACAACTCGTCAAGCCCAATCTCACTGAGTCTGGACGATGCTCGCAGCAGTCTGCTGGCGCCGTCTGGGAGTCCAGTCAGAAAAGCGCATCCCAGTATTCGCTCGCTTGTTCCACCAAACGGCGCGGCTAGCCTCCTCAAATCGGCCAGGTAGACGTCCACAGTCTCATCTAGCCCAAGCCGCCGTTCGGTGAACTGCCTCAAGGCGACGAAAGGGTCCACAGCAAAGGCTGCGTATAGCGCCTGCCTAATTTCCTCCAGGCCTGGTTCGTCTCCGAGCTGCTGATACACCGAATATGCTCCTTTGGTCAGCCTCAGCGGGATGACCAGTGCAGGATCCTTTATATTGCAAAGTCTGCAGACGCGCTCGGCTTTCTCCCACCACTCGACTACAGAGGGTCCGGAGGGGGAGCCGTCGAACACGGGTATTAACCTCAAGTCGAACTTGTCCATCGCCGAGATAGCTTGAAATAATAACGAAGGTCGCAAGTCACTGTTAACCTCCAAAGCAGCTCTTACTGCTCGACACGTGCACTCGCTTCGCACGCTCCGTTTCTCTGAGACGGTACGAGACTCGCTTTTTATAATATCCAGTCACACCTAATTTCCATACGTGCAGCGAGACTTTGCGAGATTTTGCGTGAACTGTATGTAATAAACATTCAGGGACGCCATGTTGGATTTCTTTCCTTCTTTCTTTCTTTCACTCGCAGCGCACAGGACAAGCAAACCCGAGGACGTTTCGCAAGTAAGCCCTCTTCATGTTCATGTTCCCTACATCGTTAGTGTCACTAATTATTTCGAATACCTCTGCCGATATGCTATTTATCAAAGCATAGAAGTCGGTTTAGGTGTATCCAGTTTCTTCAGTGCCGTTAACCGTATGTAGGTAATTTATAAACGTACGTTTCCAATGTGTGTATTTTTGTTCTGCATTGAAGGCTGTAGACTCGGGGTAGAATCGTTCGGGACGAAGTACTCTGCCCATTTCTTTTGTGAATACAATTGTAGTGAAAAGAAGAAAGAGAGAGCCGAATTCCTTTGTAAAGTTTTATTCACAAAAGTAAAACACATATTTATCTACTTCCCACAGAGTATAATGTGACACCAGATCGGAAAGGGGGAATTGCGCACTCTAGAGGAAGAGTACTTGGTACCTTTAAAAATTGCCTGGGCAGCCCCGTCGGCATTCCCCGGTAGGGGCGCCTCATGCGATTAGCAATACACTAACCCCTTCTCAAAGGGTGAGAGAGCCAAGCCTGGGAGGGTGCACCTCCTAGAACTGCACAGGACAGTTCCATAGACCGGCGTAAATCAAGTCCCGAAGGCCAGGACAATACCAGTCTATGGGGTTTCACAAAAGTAAAACACGAAATAAAGTTAAATGATGTAGCATTTATAGTCAACGCCTGACGGAAGAGTTCATTAAATGGGAGGAGGGTAAAGAATATTACATTTTTTACGATTTTATTGGATGCCAACAACACTGTAAACTATTCATAAACCTTGCTAGATTAAGCTGGTTTGAATGTCGTACGCTTAAGAAAGAAACTATGTGATTTTAGAAGGGATATCATATCAAGATTGTGGATGCAGTTTTAGAAGAAAAAAATGAAATTCTTACACACAAATCAGACAACCTCCGAACGCGAATAATGAGAAGAAGCATGCACTGTGTTTCAACAGCTAGTATCGCCGATATCTTACATAGAAGTCTACATATCTCCTTTTAACAACCCTTTAATTAGCTATGCACGTTTGATATAAACGAAATAAATTTATCTACTAATATTAAGAAAAGACTAATAACTACTATTCATACTTACCGACGTTGTCTGGATAAATAAAAGATCAAATAAATAAACCTTGATACTGGATAAAATGATGTATTTTATTTCACCTCTACCCGGGCCATATAGTAGGCGTTATGGTAAGCGTTTGTAAGCAAAGAAGAAAACGTCAAGCGCAGAATGAACATTCATACAGGTGTGTGTCGTCGTCGCGCTGTATTTGTACGAGCATAAGTGATGAACGTATGTTGAACATGTAAAACTTTATATATTATTCGGAATGCAGTGAAAAACATATATATATATATATATATATATATATATATATATATATATATATATATATATATATATATATATATATATATATAAAAGGAGATTGTAGTTTGCTTGAAGCATTGCTGGTAAATGTAAGTGCAGATTAGTCGTCCGAGGCTATAGCAATGCGATGTGGTTGCCGTAAGATGGAAAAGTGAAAAGAAATAAACGCAGGGAGAAAGTGAAACTCAAAACGATTTATTAATAATTTCACGAAAACTGATTAAATACCAAATAGTAAATACTGTCCGGTAAGTAACAGATCGGCAAAGGATAATCTTAAATTTTCGAAAGAAAAACTTTCATTATCAGAAGACAACAATAAAAAACCGAATGGGTCGAGGAAAAACGGGAAAAACCGGTGTCAGATCATCGGGAGAAAACAATGAAAGTGTTTCTTTAAGTGTTGCTTTAATTGAGGTCACTTAAGAAGGGAATAAAAAATAAAAAATAAAGAGCTAAATAGGAAAAAATAGAGAATGTCTTAGAAAAATATCTCGCAAGATGTTCACAACATTGTTGCTACTAGGCGAAACAGCAAAAATTTAGACCCAAACCAGCAAAAACAGCAAAATTTGTCCCAAATGCACTCAAATGAAACAGTAATAATCAGCGAGAATACACCTTCTCGACGGGCGGAACAACTATGAAAAGTATCCTACCCAAACAAAGACTAAACAGTAAAACCTCCGTTCTCGAGGTACCATTCCAAGCCATAAATAGAATTGGCATTCCAGATATATTCCAGCAAAAGGAAAGGCAACATAAATGTCCTTTAATGCGGTCGTACTAGAAGGAAATGATAGTGATTTGCCAACATAATAAGTCTTGGATACCCAATTGTGGTTAGTGTCCTTGAAACATTTCTATATAGTACAATATAATAGTAAGTGCCCTATCAATACACAATGCTTTCGTTCTATTTAGGGATTATATATACATAAATACATATATATATATATATATATATATATATATATATATATATATATATATATATATATATGTGTGTGTGTGTGTGTGTATGTATGTGTGACTAATTAGAAATACCAGGTTCTCTATGTTCTCTCCGCTTTGTTATTGCTTTTACTTAAGATAAAATACCGGTGTGTTTTTTGGTTGATTTTTTTAAAATTTATTTTAGCAATTGTCCGTTTTCCTAAGCGAATAAGTATATCTGCATTAAGTCGCCTTTAATCGGGTGTGTCATCATATATATATATATATATATATATATATATATATATATATATATATATATATATATATATATATATATACATAATTATATATATATGTATATGTATATATATATATATATATATATATATATGTATATATATATATACAACGCTATATATAACAATACCTGATTAATGTCTTAATAACACGAACTTATATGGTTGTATGCATTCATGAAGTATAATTATATCTAAGGAATATTAACATTTATATAAGATGCACTTCACTTATTATTTGTGTTATTGATATATAGATGAATATATATATATATATATATATATATATATATATATATATATATATATATACACGAAAGTAAGAGAGACTGATAGAAAGGCATAGCATATGCTATATTGGTAGATAGATTAACCGATCTGTTGTCGGCCGGACAGACACACACATGTAGTTATATATTGTGCACGTACGTGCCCATCAGCAGGTGACTCAAATAGATAAAAAAGCATACCCAGACAAAAAATAAAAAATAAAATTATATCCAAATTTCCCGGCTCAATAATATACAAGAGAAATGATCATAATATTGAAAGAAAAGGGGAAGTAAAATAGCGCTGGAATGCATGTTCACCATCGTTAACTGTTATTCAGTCTAAACTCTAAACATAGGTACATAGATTGTCAAATAATTGAACTTTTCAAATATACCACAGTTTAATATCAAATTAAACTTACCTTTTTGCGATTATTGTAGGAGTAAATTATGAGTACTCCCAACGCCACTCCTATCAGGAAACACTCCTTACCCCTTTTTATAACAAGGCTAGTGTTAGTGATTAAATTAATTGGTTAAATTTTGTTTAGTTTTTTTATATCATTCCATCAGCGATTCATTAGGATATGACATTATTCGTTCACGAGTTCTTGTTCCTTTAAAAAACACGCTTTAAAAACTGTATCTGGTAAACTTTAAAGAGATACATTCTTTCCTCTTTCCTGTATTGAAATTGGTTATTTTATTAAAAAACACTTTAATTCCCTGAACTGAATCTATTTTGGTTTTTCATTAGTTTAACTTCAACTTTTTTAAATTTCCGTTTTTTTTGCGGAAATTCATTAATTATATATGTACTTATCTTATTTTTCTGGCCCAAGTATTTTTAAGGAAAATTCGAATTAAAAAAGTGATATTTTCACAATCGATTCGATTTTTGTTATTTTACTTTTGGTATCTTTCTTTCCTTTTTTCTTTCTTTCTTTCTTTCGGGTTTGTTGCAAGTGCCGACAAGGTTGCCTCCGCACGATAGACTAAAAATGACGATAAGTATTCCTTCACGAAAGACTAGCAGCTCAAATAAGTCGAGCCATAGCTATTGGTACTACGTAGTTGAAATAGTTGATTCGTTGCAAGTTCTACGACAATACGAATAGTAGTAGTTCTAATAGGAACGCTTACCACTTGCAATAATAGCAATGTTATTGACAAAAAAGGGAAGTGCAGTAGAAAAAGGTTTGGTTAGGGGTTCAAATAGTTTAGGGGTTGATAATTCAGCACAAAGAAAGAGAGTTAGTGAAATACAAAAGAATTAGAAATCGGACCTTACTTAAACGACCGTTTTGTTTACCGACGTATGGAATTGTCATTAATTTGTCAGTTTAACAGATCTATATGACACGTGGCAACTCTCTAAGGTAAAACTACAGAATAGTTAACAGTCGATAATTCGTGAACAAAAACAGAAATACCAAATAATTTACAGTAAATTGAGTGGAATTAATTTCCCTTCAAATCCATTTGATGTGTGGAAACTGTCTGTAAGATTTATTTTTATTTAAGATTTTTTCCATGAAAAGTATCTTATCGACACACGTAAACCGAGTGACGGAAAATATGATAGCTTAACTACAGTTAACTGTCTATGCTGAAAAGATAGTAAATAAATTTACTTACGCTATCACTAACCATAAATACACTTACACCCCAACAAAAAAAACTTCTCATGAGACCATACGTACTCACCTGATTGTAGCGATTGTAATTGATAATATGTGCAGCCTTTGTAGCTTTTGTGTGTTGATGGGACATTTTATGTTGATATAAAATTTTTTAAATGTTTTTTTACAGTTTCCACGCATTAAACGTATGTCCTAATCCTACGTGTGCTACAAGATCAGGCTGCCTAAAAATGCTGGCTTCCTGCCTTAAAAAGCACCAACCATTAATGTTTTCCTTTCCGTTTGCAAAACTCAATCATGTTCTGCAAAGCCAAAGACAAACACAACTCTCTTCTACAAAACAACCAAACCAAACACAATGAATAAATATTTGAATACATAAATCACTTAAAGCATACACACTTTTACCATAATAATGTAAAGGGTAAATATGCCTTGAAACAAAACAACTAAACCAAAAAATATTTGAAGATATAAAAAAATTGAAGCATAAAGTATTTTAGGTCAGGTATGGGCTTTGTTGAAAGTGTTTCTGATGAACGAACTGCATTCGAACCCGGCACACCCAGGTACTCATCCCGCATACTTAACCACTTAGCCACCGTACAACGTAATAGATTATGAATATTGCAGTTGAAAGACTTAAGCCTCATGTTTTAAGTTTGCACTGTGCGAAACGAATCCCTCTATATGGCTATTTTATATCTATTTATAGTTCGCTCTATTTATGTGTATGTATTTATCTTGATAGGTGCAAGTAAAACGAAAATGAAAATCATCGATTTGTCTTAAAAAATATTTTTACATTTTGATTAGTTCATTACAGTATTGATTGTTTATTTATTTTTTTGGAAATTCAGTCGTACATCAAGTAGTTTTATCTTTTGTAAACGTAGAGAGATATATAATTTTAAACGAAGTGAAACATATTTGAAAATGAAATATTATCTATGTTAGGTTAACGGTCGTGGAGCGTTCATAATGGAGAAATACAAAAGCTTATTATATTTGTAAAAATACAGCATTTAAAATCAGTTACAAATTCTGGCATAAAAAAACGATCGGATAAGGAGACATTAACAGATGAAAGCGTGTTATATTGTATCGGAGTAAAACAGAAAAAAATAACGTGTGTTTAATGCACACCCAATTTGGAATCAAGCAGTCGAATTAAATGGTGTCACATCCTTTTGCTGAAACCTCATTTAGAGTCTAATGAGAAGCGATTTCAAATTGAAAAAATAGTTTACTTGCATATTCCATAATAAATATTTATAATCATCGGTAAATTTGACCTTCTTAAAAATATATCGCATTGGAGGTTCAATTGCTTATAAATTAACACCGTTATTTAACTTTAGAAAACGCTATTTTCATCCTAACTAAAATAGCGGTACGCATTGCATCGTCATCTTAAATGGTAAAACGAACAGATACTTCTTTAATATTTACCTACGCGCGCGAATCTTGTTGATATTGGCGTTAAGCACAAATAAGTAATCACTCAATAAGTTCAAGTTTAACTAGTAAAACAACAATTGTATGAGAAAATTCTACTTATTCATCAACATGGTAACTTTCCAGGATGACACACTGATACCAACGCTTCTCCAACAGTTTTATGACGTGTTTGTAAAACGATTTCATTTGCCTTAAAATACGCCCCAGTTACCGATATCAATTCTCCATTGGCGTCAAATGCCTTTAATCTAACGTATTGTTTTGAGGGCTCATATAGACAGTTGTCGCTGGGGAATAGGCTGGGGTCAAAGGCGATTCGCGGTACAATTCATGTAGTTCTGCAATCGTTGCTGTCAACATTTGACACTGTGCATTGTCTTGGGGTATTTTCTATTATTTTGGTTCCGTTTCTTTGGGGGGGGGCGATTTCCCCCTTCAATCTAGTTAATACTGCTATATAAGCTCGCTTGTGTGTGTTCCTACTTTTCATAATGTAATTGATGAAACAATACCTTGCGCATCCCCTAAATCTGGGGGCAAATACTTGCCTCCTTTGGTCACTTTGAACACATTTTCTTTCTGCTGTCAACTCTGAATCGTCGACGCTTTGTTTTTAGAGCAAATACATTTGGAATATTTTTGCAAATCCTAGAGTAAATGGCTTTTGATATCTTCAAGTGCCCTGCTACCTCACCCCACTTCAATGTACGTTCGGCAAAAACGTAGTTGTGTACTTTCTTAATGCTGTCTAGAGCAACTGCGGAATTTTTAGCCATCTGAGTGTTCAGCCTAGTTTGTGTCTGTACGACGGATTAATGTCTGAATAAAAATAAAACGTATCAAGTCATTGCTTTGCTTACTAAGTATTTTTCCTATCAGAAAGAAATCCTTTATCAATATAGGGAATTCAGATTGCTTTCCTTGTTTTTCTTTTAGTACTCACATTCTATGAGCGATGGTTTTGACAAGGGGAAGGAACGGCTGTTTTACAGGTCGGAATATATCCATCGAACACTTATTGTTGGCTAGTGTTTACCTTAAAGTTTAGCTCCTTAGATCAAGAGGCTTCATGCCGTGTCTGAAGCGATTTCCATGAAACAAAAACAGTAGCTTCAGTTAACTAACTTTAATTTGTAATTTGATACTCCGATTGGAATATCAACTTTAAACGTGACATTTGAACGTTAATAGTGTGATCACGTTTTTCATTAGTGTCGCCAGACACGTGTTACGCCCTGGACCTATTCAGCAATGTGTTAATTCCGTCGACAAAACACACTTAGTTCAGCTTTATTGCTATAAGTATTTTAATATGGTATTTAGTTGTATTTTTCTGCGTTACCTTGGATTATTCTTAATTTAAATTGTGTTATAATAAAATATAAAAATAATATTTTCTTAATCTTAATTCCTTAGTTGTAACAAAGCAATTTTTCCTACAAAATGACTTTTACATTCAAATGCATTCATTACGATATTGATTGGTCATTACAACCTAACGGCAGACTTATCCGTCTCTTATATAGTTTATTTTGACTAGAAACACCTTTTCTGAGGTCGGTATGAAAAAATAAAAAATCACAGCTTAAACAATACACTGTTGTGGTTTAAATTCGCATTGTAACGCAACAAGCCTTTCTGCGAAACAAATTATCCCATGTGTCTCCCCCGCTAAATGTCTATCGAAGTATCCATCTCTAGTTTTATATTGTCATTTCTATATTAAAATGGTACAAGTAAAAATCAGATCAAATGAAACGTCATGTCATCTTTAACGAATACGATTTTATTGCAGGAACGACTTTGTCTTACAAACTGATTTTTTAAAAAATATAAGTCTGTTACTTTCAGTAGTGATTGTTCGGCAAAATTTAACAGTCAGCCTAACAGACTGTGGAATAGTTTACTTCGTTCAAATTAACCTTTTGGAGGCGTTCTCAATCGAGCTTTTTTTAGTGCAGACCAGTTGAGGCGGTGTTGTTTGATAACGGAGGTTTGATTGTGAAACGCCAGACGCTCTTTCAGCGCCCCTACTAGGTGCGATGTAGATTATATTGTGGAATGAAATCATTGAACAGTAAATATCGCTGCTTAAAATGCAGGATATTGTTGTGTCTTGATATAATTGTCAGTAAATTGGATATGACGATGGTTACTGCAGGTGAAGACTGTAATGATATGTCGATTGAATTATAAATGTTAGAACGTCTTGAATTTGAAACCAGTTATAAGTTTGTCAGAAAAAATGAATAATCCAAACACCCGGTCGCAGACAAATCAATGGAAACATTGGCAAAGTAGTGTACAACCGTTCTTTTCATCTGATGACATAGGTGGTGATAAAGAAATCCTGTATATTTAAAAGGGCGTGAAAAACATTAAGCAGTGTTAAATGATGCAAATAATAAGTTTAAGAAAGGTTTATGGATCCTAACATCCAGACTAGAAGTGTCAGCCAAGACAATTAACGAATTAAGTACTAAGTAAACTTCAGTTCTAAGTGACACTTTCCTGGGGGTTGAAGGTGCAATCCTCAGTGAGAGCGATACTAAGAAGACAATTGCTAATTAATTAGACAAGATCATGCTGCACCTGTGTATTGAGTATAGATATCCAAGTTCGACAGAAACATTCTTGAGTTTGACAATACACTTAAAGAAGGTCGGAGGTTACATCGACCAAAACGTTGTAAGAATGACACCAAATAATATAACGTATGTCAAGTAGGTTCCACCAACCAATAATGTTCATACTCCTAACACTGAAGTATTTGGCTGAAGAAGCCAAAACAAATATTCTTCAATATTTAGCCGTTGACTAAGTGTGAATACATTCTGTCGAATCACAATTATGCGCCAGTAACCAATACACCACAACTTCTCTGTACAAATTCTTCTACATCTAATTCTATGACCACTACGGCAAACACCCACACACTTTTTCTCTTCATATATAAATACACAACGATACACATGAAGGTGTGAGTTGGGCACAAACTGTCATAATTATGTACGCAGAAATGTGTGGGCATGCGTATAGACAGTACCGCCACAATCACACATACACCCACGCAAATAGAGAATCCTAAACTAGTAATATTTACAATAAATGTAGTGAAGAATATTATATTTTTATGATAATAAACGAAATAATATTATAGACCATCTAATATCTCTGTGAATATTCTTTATCGAGTTCTTTTTTCTCAAACTCTGTAAAACTAACAACATAGTAACTGAAGTACCTGAAGATAATGCGAGTAACTCTATCGATTAATGCAATGATACAATTTGTAATCAAGTGATGCCCGTCTCTGCATCTACCAACAAAAATACGCACAAGTTCCGAGGTGCTGTACATTTATAACGGATCCGTTTCGTTTTATTTAAACATGCTTAAGACGAATTCTATTTCATTGTGATTTTATTAACAATACTCCTATTTATTCCTACTATACTCGAAGTAAGAATCCTTGAAAATGTGTTGTGGCCATAAAAGGTGAATTAAGTATTTACATATTTGACCAGTAACAACATTTCTTATTACTATCTCACAATATTTTAATTATTGTGACAAAAATGAAAACAAACTCTCTCTCTCGAACTCTGCCGAAACGATTAATTTCTGAAGAAAGCAAACTTTAGCCGACACATGTAAAATATGCCATGTATAAATAAAAAAGCCATTGTATATAATTTGTTCTTAAAATCTATTTTATACAATGACACAAAATAAAAGAAAGTTGGGCGCCGGAGCCTTGCCCCAAATTAAGCATTCCTTGGAACGCCATTAAAATAGATATTGCTGTTTATATTTTCCTTGGAACACCATTAAAATAGATGTTGCTGTTTATATTTTCCTTGGAACACCATTAAAATAGATGTTGCTGTTTATATTTTCCTTACTGTAATAGCTTGTATTTGTTTCGCAACTACGCAACTACGGCAGTTGATTAACACAACGAACGTCGGACGTCTAATCTCACTGATGCAGTTGATACACACTGACTTGATCTTCCGAACATACTCCTTTTATTGTCCAAGTGTTCATCATCAGCCAATCGGTGGTCAGAAAAACAGTCACGTGAGGCCTGACGTCATCGCTCAATAATAGTACAAAAAACCACAGCCGCCATTAATCTAATTTCCGCCCTCCCCGCGATCATCCCAGCAGGTAAGACAACACGCGCAGACACGTGGTCGCTTTTTTCCTTCATTCTGTTCGACTTTACACTCCCCTCTGGTCTCAAGATCACACATGCGGCATGGCGGCCGCGGTCGTTTGTTACGGGCACTCCTACGGAGGGGGATTAGCTGGACTTCTTCATCTTCATCAGAGCTCTCAGGAGGGGTAACAGATCTGTCGCCATCAACGTTGCCAGCAGTCCTTCCATCAAGCTGGGCTCCATCGTCATTGGGGCTTTCAGAAGTGGCGCTGGAACTATCGCCATCTGTGCTGAGGTTCTCAGCCATGTCATCACGGCAATGGGGCATAGGTCGGATCCACATTTCATCATTGGATCATTCATCACTTTCGCTGTTCGATATTTGGTTTGTATCAAGGGCGGGCCGGACATCCTTCACATGCCGTGGAGTACCATCAACCAGCACAGCCTGCTCACTAATTATGCCGGTGATCCGTCCTCTTCCGAAACTGGTCGTACATCGGTTACTGGGAGGCCTTACCCAGACGGTGTCCCCCAACTTGTACCGTCCCTGCGTCCTCTTCTGATTAGGCAGGCAGGCGTCAATGCCCTTAACACGCACTCGATAGCAATGTATCGCATTAGCAGGTGCACTTTCAGCAGTCGCGTCATCCTTTGGTGTGGTATTGTATCTATATACTGCCTCTGCAATCGTACATTGCTTCCTTGTTGCTATCCTCTTCACACTTCGGTGGCACCGCTCCGCTATACCGTTGCCACTCGGTACATATGCACACCTGTGTCTAAGCCGGATCCCCCACTCGTCTACGAAACGCCTGAATTCTCCGCCGCAAAAGGCTGTGTCGTTGTCAGTGAGAATCTCTTCAGGTGGCCCCCGTTCGTAAAATATGGACTCTAATTGACGAATGACACTAGCCGAGTCCTGTCTTGTTAATAATCGCCAGATCGCAAACCTCGTTGGTCCGCAATCGATCAGTGTGAGGAAGTGCTGACCACCATAATGGGTTATGTCCATGCCCAGTCGGCTCCAATTCTCGTCGACTTCCAGCCGACCTTTCTGCCATTTGGTGGGAGCAGGGTCGATTGACTGGCATATTTGGCATTCCTTGACCACTGCTTCTACTTTGCTTTTGGACACTGACGGGTTGGTTAAGCGTACAAAATAATACGTCCGTCTCACTCCGGGGTGTCCACTGTCATGGTGTACCTTCTTGATTTTATCCGTCTCCTCAACAGAGGCAGCACATAAAGACCCTGGTTCGGCTTCTTTCTTCATTGCGTCGAACCATCTCTGGGGCACACGGGTAAGTCTATCGGCAAGATTGCAGGTTGAAGTGACAAGCACCGCATTCACCGATAGGTCGTACTCTTCCACCAACTTCCTTATTGTCTCCAACCGTCGTCTGATTAGCATTTCGGTAGCCGCCTTGGTGCGCACTCTCGCTTTGCCTGTTAGTGTGTCAAGTATCCAGTGGTATACGCACAGCGAATCTGTGTGTATGCATAATTCTTTGACTTTCCACTGGAGTGCCAAGTTTATTCCTTTTGTTACCGCATCCAACTCCGCCAGGTTGATGTGAGCAGCATCATCCATTGGTCGCAACCAGCAGGCGTCCTCAATCACGGACCCGTTCATCTCCAATAGCGCCCCGATCGCGAGGGAGCTCGCATCCACCCACACATTTAGCCTGTCTCCCTGGACGCACCAATCTCCTTTAGCGGGGTCCTCCTGCTCGACTCTTGTGATGGTCTCCTTCACCATGCGCAGCAACAAATTGTCCACCGTCTCGTCATCCCAACATTTGGTAACTGCACTTGCCCTCCTCTTCATGATGGCTGTCGCGGCCCGAGTCCATCCACCTACTGGTAGGTGTCCCACCAGTTTTCCACACAGGGAAAATATAGCCCGCCTCGTAAGGACATGGGGCACTTCAGGAAGTGCAGTTCCGCGCCTCCACTTCAAGGTCCCTCGCTCCTGTTGAACGCTCAACCCTAAGACACGAGCGCCATCCTCCAAGCGTTCTGGATCCTTACACATCAGTCCAAGTTCGGCTAGCTTGGCCCTCACACGTGATGACGGCACAATGTCTTCATCCACGTATATGTCGTCAAGGTATGCTGATGTCCCTTCTTTTACGGTCTTATCCTGTGACAATGCAGCATTGACAATCGTCTTCATTATTTGGGGCGCAACGTTCAGCCCAAAGCCCAGTCTTGTGAGACAATACCTTCTACCGGCAAACACTACCGTCTGAAACGGCCACATTGTCTCGTTAACTCGGACCTGCAGATATGCCCTTCTCAGATCCAACAGGGACACATTAGAACCCAGCTGGCGCCACTCTCGTAGTTTGCTAGCACATACGTCAGCATCAGCTGTAAACGCATCGACATGCGAGTTCAGTTCTCGGTAATCCATTACCGGCCTGACTTTGGCTTTGTTGTGCTGATTGACCGCCATTAATGGGATCAGACCCTTAGGAGGTCCAAGTTTTTTGTATGGGTAGGGAATCAGCCAGCCATCCTCGATCCATTTGCGAAGTTCCTCTTCGTACGCGGGTCTCATGTGGTCGGGCACATGGTATTCAGTTATTCCATTCTGCAGTTTGGCTGGTTCACTGTTTTTCGACCACTTCCATGAGGCAGTCCAAACCCTCTTTTGACCGTCAAATTCGACGCTGAAGTCTGGTTGGTCGATCCTTAGCGCAGCACACACTGGGGCTTTCTCCTGAAAATGTACCGCCCCTGTCACCGTTATATGGACACCACCAAGGGCTCTGATGGCATCATATCCTAGGAGCAGGTCAAAACTCAGGGGTTTTTCGAGCACTACCAGCGCCTCTAGGTTAGCGGAGCTTCCATTTTTCGTCCGTATAGTTACATTGCCCACGCCGCAACATGTGCGCGTCTCTCCACTGATGGTAGTCACTCTGACGTTCTTCTTTCTCCAAATGTGGCAGAGATCTGCACATACGATAGTGCGGGAGCACCCGGAATCGAGGAGTGCTGAGCACAGTGTTTCGTTGATATATATCGGGATGATCGGCAGCGTCTCATTTAATTTCTGCGTGGGGAAGAGGTCGACGCTGACACCTTGTCCCCGGTTCCGTTTCCCGGACAGTCTTGAGCTATATGGCCAGCTTCCTTACACCGGTAGCAGCGAACAACCATTGCTTGTTGCCGGCAGTTCCTTGCGATGTGGCCCTGTCCATTGCATCTGTAGCATACGATTCCACCACGTGGACCGGGTCCTTGATACGGTTTCTTATTATTCGGTGTGGACTGGGCAGCAGCAATTACTGGTTCCCTCATTTCGGAGTAATTCTTCATTACAGTCCTGGCCCGATCTACTAGGTCATTAAGGGGCAGCGAATCTGCACTTGAGCTAGCTCGTAGTAGTTGCTTCGCTCCTGTCGGGAGTCCCGCTAGGAATTTGCATGCTAAGGCCCGCTCAGGCAGTCCACCAAACAACACTGTCAACTTCGTCAGCTCTGCCAAGTACACGTCGACCGTTTCGCCCGGACGTAAGGTCATTGCCTCAAGTTGCTCCCAAGCAGTGGTGGGGTCAATCGCAAACGCCTTGAACAGTGCCGCCTTGATTTTCTCGTAGTCCTGTTTGCCCTCATGGCTGAGCTGTTGATACACCGCAAAGGTGCCGCCGGACAAGCGCAGAGGAACAACATGTTCGAGGTTTTTTACGCCAGACAAAAGGCAATGTAATTCCACCTTTTCAACCCAGTCAATTACCGGGTTCGATCCATCAAACTCTGGTATTAATTTGAGGTCAATTTTTTCCCCCATTTCGCCGAAATAGCTTGTATTTGTTTCGCAACTACGCAACTACGGCAGTTGATTAACACAACGAACGTCGGACGTCTAATCTCACTGATGCAGTTGATACACACTGACTTGATCTTCCGAACATACTCCTTTTATTGTCCAAGTGTTCATCATCAGCCAATCGGTGGTCAGAAAAACAGTCACGTGAGGCCTGACGTCATCGCTCAATAATAGTACAAAAAACCACAGCCGCCATTAATCTAATTTCCGCCCTCCCCGCGATCATCCCAGCAGGTAAGACAACACGCGCAGACACGTGGTCGCTTTTTTCCTTCATTCTGTTCGACTTTACACTTACACTATTTTAAATAAAGTGACGTAAAATTAAATATTGAAGCCTACAGGGGAAGCAGGTAAGTGTTTATCATGTAAAGTTTCTTATTGTTTGTAAAAAATCGTGTGTATATAATTTTTTCTCACATACTTTTAATTAAGGCGAAACAAATAGATAATAGGGATACTTCCATGGTTCTGCGGTAACCATCCATTTCGGAGTATGCATCCCTAGATCAACGTATTAATTATAGGCAATCGTGAAATTTACGGTGTTGTTGAAATGAGTGTTCAGTATTCTTTAATGAAAAAACTTAAACATTTAAAAAATCTACTCACAGCGATTTAAAATAGTAGTTTTTTATTGATAGTATGACCGGAATTAGTTGAAGGTATGAATGTTATCATACAAAAAAATGTAATTTGATAGAAACTGCAGCGAAATTAATGTTTGTATTCATCAAAACAAAGAGAAATGGCTACTCAGAATCACATATTAAGTTTCAGATTAAATTATATCGATTACAATTTCTTAAAATTCGACAAGATTTCATTATATGTTAGAGTGAACTTTCACTATAACTCAATAACTATGTTTTTAAGTGTTTACATAAAACTGTATCTGAGGTAGTTTAAAATTGACTGACTTTTTTACGAGGAAACGGAAATTAACGTTGCTGAAATAAATTTCGGAAACCACTCATTTTCGGAAATACGATTTCTTTCATTTCGTTACTTGACGTTTATCGATTAATACTAAATAAAACATAATAATGTGATCTTTATAGCGACAATATACACACAGACAAACACGCTTGAGGTCGTAGAATTAACTTTATTTATATATATATATATATATATATATATATATATATATATATAGTCTAAAGAAGCTTTAAGTCATTTTAACAACAAAAAAAA
Organism: Sepiola atlantica; assembly: GCA_963556195.1. Lineage (NCBI taxonomy): Eukaryota > Metazoa > Mollusca > Cephalopoda > Sepiida > Sepiolidae > Sepiola > Sepiola atlantica. Next base: position 714,292 of record OY744516.1, on the reverse strand, counting down.
AAGTAAAAAAAGTAAAATGCAGTTTAAATTCCCAAAGAAACTAGCTAAATCCAAGATATTGCAGACTTAACATTCGTTGGAAAATTTATAAATAAATAAAAAAATATGAGTAAATAAAATAAAAAAATAAAAATGGGGGGGGGGTTAAGTATCTAATAGTGAAACAAAAACAGGAGACCTTAAGCGTCTAATATTAACACGGGGATCATCAGCTGTCTACCCTGTAACTGTTTCGGAGATTTAAAAACAGGACAGTTATAATATTCATGGCTCTCCAATGGTACAGATTAAACTACCATTTCCCCTATAATCAAGTGTCCAAATAATTCAGCTTGATATTTTACTAATATATATATATATATATATATATATATATATATATATATATATATATATATATATATGTGTGTGGGAAATGAAAAAGGAAAAACCAAGAGGTATTTTTCATATATTCATCAATGTTTCATCTTTATTGTAAGACTTCCTTAGGATGATAATTTTAAGAAAATAATGTCACGCAAGTACATCGAAATATTGGGTTGACATGATAGGTTGATGAGGAAAAGTAGTAGCCGTGGTTACTAAGAGCACTGGGCCAGGGTCCGAGCTGAGAGAAGTCAGTCAGTAGCAGAGAGTGAAATGAATATGGAAGGCTGTGAGTAAAAAAGGGGAGGGTTGGAGTGTTAGTGAATTGGTCTTAGGGTCGGAGAGAGGGGAGGGGGTGCTAAGGTCTTTGTCGTGGTGAGGTGTGGCATGGATTCTGAGGGCTGGGGAAACAGGAGGGAAAGGGGACATATTACTCTTTTGAATGTAGGTGGTATCATAGTTTTAGAAAAAAGATATGAAGAAATTAAGATAATTTGAAAGTAGGCGGCTTGGCTGGGTAAGAGTATGAAAGAAGTAGTGGAAAGGGTTAGATGGGTGAAGATGGGGGGGAGATTTTGTAGTGGTTAGGTGTGACATTTTTGGAGGGTAGGAGTATTGACCAGCTAACTATGTCAGGAATGTGTGAGTATAAGTGGGTTAGAAGGAATGTGTGTAAATGTGCTGTTAACATGACAATAAAGGGAAAGGAACAGAAAGAGAAAGAGAACAATGATATTAATTTGGGCGAGAAATAGGTGAAATGTAGTTTTGTGCAGGCTGAGATTGAATTCAGGGCAAAAGAAGTTTACATATCTAAATATTGGTTAAGTGGTTTTGATACGTAGTGAATGCAAATGTATGTGAATAGGAGTTAGTTCGTGAGTGTGTATGCAGGGACTTGTATATAAGTACAATTGAGAATGAAGAGAAGGAAGGTTAGCCATGATCTTGTCAGGGGGATAGATTGTAGACGGAATTTCGTTGTCTGATGGTGTTGGAGGGTGTGATTAGTGCTGTTTCCAGTAGTCTTCAGCGAGCTTTGTTATGAATGTGTTTGGTGCAATGTTTCTCATGTATTAGAGCACGATCATGCTTTCAAATTTGAACAGGCCCAAATCATGTTATTCTGTGTTTGACTTAAATGTGTTAAATTATTGATATATACTGTCTGATTGTCTGTCTATTGATTTCCCAGCGAAAAAATTATTTAAATCCTACTCTGGCCTGAAGTTTAGGCTGTCTCTCTTATTTCTTGTATTTATACTTACTTACGAGAGGGAACCCTAGCTTAAACATTATGTTCCCTCTGAAGTATACAATGAACTTATTCTATCTATGTTTTAACAAATTTATATATATATATATATATATATATATATATATATATATATATATATATATATATATATATATGGAAGTTTTGTTTTTACCTGCGGGGGCTCAGAAATACCCGACTAGTACACGGGCGCAGGCTATATTACCCCTATAGATCTGTTGCTCCCATACGCCCTTGTCAGGCTATCCATCTAAGAAAAGTAAATCTCTGACAATAAAACATTGCTACCAACTACTTACACCGTGGCAGTAAACTGTTGGGGAGGGAGGCCTCCTAAGTCCTATAGTTGGAATCTCGAACGAAATATCCGGTTTGCTAACTTACAATTGCATAAGGAGGAGATAGGTTTAGCCTATCGCCGGCTATTGCACTTCTCTATTAGCCAGCCGCAGAGGTGCCAGCGCTAGGACGCCTCAAAAACACTCAGTGCCTAGCCTTGTTTCCTTACTAGGATAATGAACTCCGTTTCTCTTTCTCTCTATTTTGACAACGTGGGGAAAGTTTTTTCGTCACTAAGTCTTACATGACCAGTCTGAGGGGGCAGGTTAAACAGCTGGCTGCTGTTTTCGACTGCAGGACAGGAGCACAAACTCTTGTGTAGCAATAAGACCTGCTGCATAATACCGTTTGTAGTTGCATGTGCTATGTCACGCATGGGAAGGGACCCTGCAATTATCTTCAGTGGGTTTTCCCGAGGTCACAACCTCCATGGACCAGGTCGCGACTAATCGACTGGTTGTGTGAGCTTATTGGCACCAAACAAGGACCCACCTTGCCCAACCCACTCTATAACACAAAAAAACATGTCATTACAAAAACATAAATCAAACCTAAACCCAACAAAAAACACTTTCGTCTCCGCCCTTGAGGCTCGCATTCACAAATATCCTGGGACCAACATAAACGACGTAGAAACTATTCTCCTGACAAACTCCCCGGATATCCTAGCTTTAAGTGAAACAAACCTTCAATCCTCAATCTCCTCTCACCACTTTGACATGACTGACTATCTCCCACTCTACCGTAAAGACTCTGACAAACATATACACGGGCTAGGAGGTTATGTTGCGAACACACTCCCCCTGTCTAGAGAACATAGGTTAGAATCGGATGACCAAGACTACATGTTCTTTAGATTGACTTTACATCGCAGCGTCAGTTACTAATATTTCTTATATAGTTCCCCTTCGACCCAGGACTGTACCCTGCTAAACCCTGTCTCTGAAAGCATAGATAGAGCACTTTCAATGGACTCGAATGCCCAGATACATGTATTTGGAGATTTTAATGCACACCACCGTGACTGGTTGGGATTCCCCAGCCTTACTGACGCAGCCGGCAACTCTACGTATAATTTCTCCTTAGCTCACTACCTCTCTCAGACTGTCGATTTTCCGACACGCATCCGCGATCGAATAGACCAGCAAGCCTCACTTCTAGACCTTTTCTTGACCCAAATGGCCTATTCTTGTGTGACGAAAGCTCATAGCTCACTCAGGAATCCTAACCAAAAGAAAACTCCAGGTTGTCCTAGACGGCCGTTCATCTAAGCAACATTACATAAACGCTGGTGTACCTCAGGGATCTATCCTTGGACCTTTATTGTTCCCGATCTTCATAAACGATCTCCCTGATGACATAGTGTCTGAGATTGGTGTGTTTGCTGACAACACCACGCTTTACTCCCGTCATGTTGGCAAAACAGACGCGACCATATTCGAAGCAATGGCTGAATCCTTAGAAAATGCTCTCCAGGCTGTAGTGGATTGGTGTCATAAATGGTTGGTAACTTTTAATGCCGCAAAGACAAAGCTCATTTCCTTCAATAACTACAAGAAATCTCTCCAACCACCGATTGTCATGGCAATAACACCCTACATGAGAGTTCAACATTCAAACTCCTTGGCCTAACATTCACATGTAACATGAATTGGAACAAATACATTGAATACATTGCCAAGTCTGCAGCAACGAAGGTGGGCTCCCTCAACCGTGTTAGTAAACTCCTCACACCTGACATCATCCTGTATCTCTATAAAGCAACCATCCGCCCAGTGTTGCCACATCTGGGTTGGTGCATCATCTACTAGTCTCTCCCTCCTTGACAAGGTCCAAAAAAGAGTCACCAATCTAATAAGTCCCTGACTGCCAACCCAGCTCCAGTCCCTGTCCCACCGCCACAATGTGCATCCTTGTGCTGTTTTTACAAATACTTCAATGGATTATGATCCGATGAACTAGTAACTCTGGTATCCCTTCGACGTAAATTCACTAAAACAACTCTACAATCTTCTAAATCCCATCCATTAACTGTGGAGGTCCCCAGATGCCGAAGAGACATCTCGCTGCGCAGCTCCCAATTTAGGTTGACCCCCAGACCTTCTCTCTTTTTTCTCATTATCCCTTACATCTACAGTAGCGGCCTGTCTTGTACGGGGTGAACTATGTTAAACACATTTTAAAAATTCATGCATCCACACTTTAAGCGTGTTCAATTTGTAACTGAGTTCAATTACCTTATCTTAAGACATTGATTTTATTTTACTTGCATTTATTCGACACTTCATATTTTACAGATATTTATTTATTTGCCACCATTTAACTTTACATTTATATAGATACTTTTGAATGTAATATGACTTGCATTAAACCAACGTTTAAACATGTTATAAATGGTTCAACTTATCTGATTTAAATTCATGTATTTAACTCAGCCACACTTATCAAAAGGTTGATTTAATCTTACATGCATTTATTTAACTCTCATATTATTTGAATTAAACGGGTTGATTTGAATCAACTGCATGATATGCTTTTCTTTTAATCGGGTTTGGTGAACAACGCTAAATTAAACATGTCTGTGCCAATAATATAATGAAAGAAAAAAACGAATAAATAGGCTACTCCAAATAAAGTTTCGATGTGTAAGACATATTGCTATTTCGGTCTGATTTTAAAACCTGACACGATAATTGAATATGTAAGATGTTTGAATTGAGTTGTAATATCCGAGTAAACAACGCCCTAACTGATGTTTTAAACAGGACACACATCTAAGGGGATACGATCGTATGCACATACGTCTCTATGGGCATTTACTACTGACACACACATACACATTTGATTTATTTAAATCTCTTCAACGAGTCCACTAGTATTCAAGGATGAGAACGATAATAATAGTTCACATAATTATGGAAAATATAACCATTATTAATGACTTTAAATGTTTTAAATTATAAAAAGCAAAACGATATTTTATCGGCAAAATATACGGCAGTGGCTAAGCGTGAAACTTCGATTCTGGTTCAAGATATTCATAACAATGTAAATAGGTGTGATCATAGCAAATCAAGATTTATTGTTTTATTAAAAGATATTGCTGAGGAAGAAAGAGTAGCCTATTTTAAATATGCAGAGATTGCTCAACAGTTTAGTTCATTTATACATAAGTATAATGTTGTGTCGAAAAGGTATATATTTACGGGAACACAATGAAAGCATTAACAGAAAATAATAAATCGACTAAATTCTAAGTGCCCGGATTCATAAAAATTGCCCTCACATTTTACCTTGTTTCTCCGTAAATTTAATAAACCATAAAATGTATATGAAAATATATAATTATTTATTGTTGCAGCTTTCTAAATTCAACTTTTAACGTGACGTGGACACACTGCCATATAAACATAAACTATTGTTAAATATTTAATCTGATATTCTCATATATGCCCTTTTAAATATTTTTCATAAGTTTGTGACCAATAAACACACTTACACACACACACACACACACACACATATATATATATATATATATATATATATATACATATATATATATATATATATATTAGATTTCTTGAATGTGAGATGATATATATAATTATTTCCACAATCAGACAACGCCGCAGCCCACAACCTATGAAAGAAACAAACCGGAAGTCCTAGACTCGAGTTTCGCCCTCCTTTGGGCTCATCAGTAGAACACACCCGAACTCAGGATTCGAAACTCGAGTCACTTGCATGGTAAGCGAGTACTCTGCCACTGAGCTACCTCGCCACATACAAGAATGTCTATTAATTTACACAGATTAAGCAAACCGCGGCGATGACCGACTGTGAAATGTACCTACTCTTTTCAACAAGGGGTGTAGTCATCCAACTACTATGAACCCAGGCCGATGTCTCACAAGTAGGATGTTATACTCGCTAGGACGATGTCATCCAACAAGCTAACCAAGCGAGCAAATAAATATTAGATTTCTTGAATGTGAGATGATATATATATAATTATTTCCACAATCAGACAACGCCGCAACCCACATTGTGGAATAATTGTTAATAAATGTTAATCTTAAGAGCAGTATTAGTTAGTTTGGAGCGTAAAAATGACGAACAATAAACTAACAGAAATGCTAAATAACAATTGATATATCATGGAAACATTTCTATTAAAAAAAGACTTGTTTTACATTTGTTAATTGAAAGAAATATTCCTAGTGCATACTATCTTAAAAGTTAAAAATGTATTCAAAGATGAAGGCCGAATAACGTCCTCTAGTCTGACTAGACGTTGAGACTATGTCTATGTGTGTCACTGTTATGGCATCATATATATTTAGTGGATCGATAAAATAAAATTATATATATTTAGTGGGTCGATAAAATAGAAAATTGCTGTGCTTGCGTAATCTTATATAAACTTTCCATGTGATTCGTATCCCTGGCATTTTAATCCATATGTTTGTTTCGAGGAACTACTTAGACGTAGTTGCCCGTCCTATCACCTCTCAATCATGGAATATTGTTTTCTTACATTGCTTTCTGAGGTCGTACAGTTTGTTTTAATATGAGTTCAAGTAATTTGAGAAATTTATTTTAGTTATATATGTTTATTAAAGTGGGTTATATCAAATCAATGTGCGTGTTTATGGACATGGTTCTTTCTCTGAGGCATCTTTAAGCATTTAAAATAGGTTTTGATCATTTTTAAACGATCATGATGAATGTGTTCTGAAAGATTTATTTTAAAAGAGACTTTAAAATATATTTAGACTAAGTCCAAACAAGTGTACTCTGGTGGTAAC
>OY744516.1:615000-702500 GCA_963556195.1 Sepiola atlantica | reverse complement strand
TTTATTTTATAAAAAAAAAAAATACACCCCTGAAGATGAAGTTTGTAGACTTCGAAATTGATTGGAAAAAGAAAAAAAAGAAATAAATTCTTTCACGCATTGTTAAAAAGGGCTTCTTACGTCATTTTATTACATTTTATTCAATGCTTAAAAAAAAAAAAAAAAAGAACGAACAATATCTTTATAACTCCCGGCATGCCCCTTGCATAATCGTTCTTAATATTTTTCACTTCCGCCCTTTTCCATCTTGGCGGAGAGCGTCACACCACCTCGATGCTACTTATAAACAAAAGTTTGTTTATTTTATAAAAAAAAAAAATACACTCCTGAAGATGAAGTTTGTAGACTTCGAAATTGATTGGAAAAAGAAAAAAAAGAAATAAATTCTTTCACGCATTGTTAAAAAGGGCTTCTTACGTCATTTTATTACATTTTATTCAATGCTTAAAAAAAAAAAAAAAAAAGAACGAACAATATCTTTATAACTCCCGGCATGCCCCTTGCATAATCGTTCTTAATATTTTTCACTTCCGCCCTTTTCCATCTTGGCGGAGAGCGTCACACCACCTCGATGCTACTTATAAACAAAAGTTTGTTTATTTTATAAAAAAAAAAAATACACCCCTGAAGATGAAGTTTGTAGACTTCGAAATTGATTGGAAAAAGAAAAAAAAGAAATAAATTCTTTCACGCATTGTTAAAAAGGGCTTCTTACGTCATTTTATTACATTTTATTCAATGCTTAAAAAAAAAAAAAAAAAAGAACGAACAATATCTTTATAACTCCCGGCATGCCCCTTGCATAATCGTTCTTAATATTTTTCACTTCCGCCCTTTTCCATCTTGGCGGAGAGCGTCACACCACCTCGATGCTACTTATAAACAAAAGTTTGTTTATTTTATAAAAAAAAAAATACACCCCTGAAGATGAAGTTTGTAGACTTCGAAATTGATTGGAAAAAGAAAAAAAAGAAATAAATTCTTTCACGCATTGTTAAAAAGGGCTTCTTACGTCATTTTATTACATTTTATTCAATGCTTAAAAAAAAAAAAAAAAAAGAACGAACAATATCTTTATAACTCCCGGCATGCCCCTTGCATAATCGTTCTTAATATTTTTCACTTCCGCCCTTTTCCATCTTGGCGGAGAGCGTCACACCACCTCGATGCTACTTATAAACAAAAGTTTGTTTATTTTATAAAAAAAAAAAATACACCCCTGAAGATGAAGTTTGTAGTCTTCGAAATTGATTGGAAAAAGAAAAAAAAGAAATAAATTCTTTCACGCATTGTTAAAAAAGGGCTTCTTACGTCATTTTATTACATTTTATTCAATGCTTAAAAAAAAAAAAAAAAAGAACGAACAATATCTTTATAACTCCCGGCATGCCCCTTGCATAATCGTTCTTAATATTTTTCACTTCCGCCCTTTTCCATCTTGGCGGAGAGCGTCACACCACCTCGATGCTACTTATAAACAAAAGTTTGTTTATTTTATAAAAAAAAAAAAATACACCCCTGAAGATGAAGTTTGTAGACTTCGAAATTGATTGGAAAAAGAAAAAAAAGAAATAAATTCTTTCACGCATTGCTAAAAAGGGCTTCTTACGTCATTTTATTACATTTTATTCAATGCTTAAAAAAAAAAAAAAAAAAGAACGAACAATATCTTTATAACTCCCGGCATGCCCCTTGCATAATCGTTCTTAATATTTTTCACTTCCGCCCTTTTCCATCTTGGCGGAGAGCGTCACACCACCTCGATGCTACTTATAAACAAAAGTTTGTTTATTTTATAAAAAAAAAAAATACACCCCTGAAGATGAAGTTTGTAGACTTCGAAATTGATTGGAAAAAGAAAAAAAAGAAATAAATTCTTTCACGCATTGTTAAAAAAGGGCTTCTTACGTCATTTTATTACATTTTATTCAATGCGGAAAAAAAAAAAAAAAAAAGAACGAACAATATCTTTATAACTCCCGGCATGCCCCTTGCATAATCGTTCTTAATATTTTTCACTTCCGCCCTTTTCCATCTTGGCGGAGAGCGTCACACCACCTCGATGCTACTTATAAACAAAAGTTTGTTTATTTTATAAAAAAAAAAAAAATACACCCCTGAAGATGAAGTTTGTAGACTTCGAAATTGATTGGAAAAAGAAAAAAAAGAAATAAATTCTTTCACGCATTGTTAAAAAGGGCTTCTTACGTCATTTTATTAGATATATATATATATATATATATATATATATATATATATATATATATATATATATATATATAGAGAGAGAGAGAGAGAGAGAGTCAACATATATATATAAACGGAAACTATTGATCATGTGTATATGTTCATTCAATATTACATTTCGCAAGATTATGTAATTTATTTCTCCATATAAGATTTTCCACGTGAGAGGCAAAGTTTTAAAAAATATGAATCGATTTCTCCCGCGTGTCAGATGTGTGTACACACATTATTTCACCGTTTCAGATGATTTGAACTTGTTGGAGAGAATGCTGCGAAAATGGCGATTATGTTGTGTGTGTGAAATTCGCAAACTTCTTTGAAAGTTTAGCTTCGTGTTGGAACTGGTCAAATACATCAAGACGTTCGCATATCTATATTCCTATGACGTTAGGAATGTGTTTATGCTTATATATTTGTAAACACATGGTTTAACTTGTAAAGTACACAGCAATTCTTTTATTGATCTTTGATCATCTACGGTAAAGGGTTCATAATTTAGGCTATATTAAGTTTTATTTATTTTATTTAATACAAAATGGGTAAAGGCAGTTGAAGCCTTCGTGTAAATTCATATTTTAGTAAATATTTTGACACATCAATTAATTAATGTTTCCCAGATCTTAGTTTTGTTCATATTCTCAATGTCATTTTTGGCAGGGGGGGGCAGGGGCATCATATGGATACATTCTCCCATATACAAATGTAAATATGTAAGATTTGCATTGAATTTGATACATAGTCATTAGGCACCAATTCAGATATGTTCCCTGAATTTCAATGTATTCTTAAGTTTTTACATTTTAAACATTTTCTAGACTTTGCTCAAAATTTGAATACAAATTATTTACCATAACGTTCAGACGCATTATATTTGCTAATTCTCGAAAATGAACACCAAATTTATGCGAAACTCTGTTGTGCGCATATTAATCTTACCTGAAATTCGAAAGGAGTTCGTCTCGTGTAACATGTATATTCATATATTGTCATTAACTTACACACTGTTTCGATATATCACATATATTCCGTTTGGCTAGATCAACACCCATCCGTAGTCAGAGATCGAACAAGCCACCATATAATCGATAGTGACAAGCTACAATCACATGGTTACTGGACAGGCGCTGTTAGTATATGATGTCTAAAATATTTTTATATAAACATTTATCGCAACAGTGTTCAATTGTTTTCATTTACAATGAGTTAAACTCAAGAATGAGGACTTACCCACATACATAACTGTCCGCCTTTTAACAGCTCCGACGTATACTTACACAGGTAAGCGTTTCAAGCCGAGATCGAAACTTGCCTCTTTTTCCGACAGTAGTGTTTTTTAACACAACGCGATCGACAGCCAGGGTCATGCCTAGAATAAAGTTCAATGTGTTATAGTGATACTATGAGCACCAAAAGTGCTTTGTTATTTGCAATGGGCTTTGCTATTATTATTACTAAAGGTAGCAAGCTAATTGGTGTACCAGAGTAGGCGAACACTAATTGTTGAGCCATATGCATCTACAGACAGGCTGCTCCGCTGTATTAGAGCTCTTCGAGTGATCTCGTCAAGCAAAAAGTATTGAAACAAAATTAGAATTAACTTGTTTTGTCCGCTGCCAATATGTGAAAGTCAGTTGATTGCTTGATATCCTACTTAGAAGAAACGACGATATGATACCAGGTAATACAACAACGATTATTTGCTGCCGAATATTCGGATCGCGTCTGATACAGGCAACATCAAGGCGATGTATGGTGACATCAAGCAGACATTTCTTACAAGGTAAAAGAGGTATGTGCATAGGTGCTGAGAAAAACAAATGGACGCCTGAACGATATGGTCACAGATGACACGACATATACTATAGAATATCTACATGAGTTGGAAGAGTTTTACATGGAAAAAACTCAACGAAGCTCTGGGCTGTTTGCATGGAACTATCTGCCTCTCCTCGAGTGAAAAGATATATACCTCCGTAGTATCGCTGAAAATGTATTTGCATGAATAGCACTGTAAACAAAAATTACTTGCGCGGCAAATCTATTCTGCGGTTTACGGTATCAGGGATCTATTATAGACAGTGTCTACTCTGTCAAACAACGACAAGAACAATGTAAGTAAAAGGCAGCCACTCACCGTTGCCTTCATAGATATGAAAAAGTGTTCGTAATGATTTCCACCACAACTGCTCAGCCAATACAGATTCTTCGGCAAACACATAATAATCAACGTCATGCCAGCTGCATTTAAACATGGTTGCGTTTTGGCTCGGAAATCTACAATGAAATACTAACATATTTACGAGAGAGAATTGCGGCGATAGTCTGAGGCGTCCGCGAAAGCTATGACTTTTGCACCTTGTGTTTACTGGTAGGAGTGGAAAAATGTGTTTGCTCATGCTGCAAATTACTTAGACGTCACTAAATATCAACGAATATGCATCCATACATTATTGGTAAGACACTTTAACTTGTAAACTTTCTTCATGTATGTTAACATTGAACATCTTTGCATAAATGTTATAAATGACGGAAATAAGACAGATATAAGTCGATATAAAAATCATAGTTTTCAGCTGCTGTCAAATCTATCTTAATAAAATAAGATAGCAATAACCAGAACTTCTGTGTGTGAGTGCCATTGATAGACCTTCCTGAAACAACAGACCGGATAGCGGTTTGGGGAGGTTGGTATGAGAAGAAATAGAAAAATCGGAAGAATATGAATAAGAATAAAATAAGAATAATATGTATAATAATACAACATATATATATATATATATATATATATATATATATATATATATATACATATATATATATATATGTACATATATATATATATGTATATATATATATATATATATATATAAATATATATATATATATATATATATAAATATATATATATATATATATATATAAATATATATATATATATATAAATATATATATATATAAATATATATATATATATATACATATATATATATATATATATATATATATATATATATACTACGCGTTCTTCTTCAGAAAAACATATCAGCCTCTTTTTAAGAGATGGCCCGTCGGATGAATTATTTTATATTGGAGGCGCATCATGAGGAACCTCAAACTTACTTTCAAGTTGGAACCATGATGTGTATACGTGTATAAGTTGTGACAAATACTTAATCCTGTGATTCCTTATTATATAACCAATGTTTAGAGAGAAGATATATTAATGCATATACCCACTATTTTAATAAATGCAACAGTTTGGTCCATTATTCGCATTTACGATCAAGTCAAAACATCCTTTTTCAGGTGAATTCAACTATGCACAATATGCGATATCAATCGCAAAAGTTAATTAATTTTTATATTGGTTTTAAGAAAAACAATTTATTAATTAACTATTATTTGTTTTTTCGTTTTTTTAATTCAACGATAGTTTTGATTTTTATATAACAAATAATCAACATTCGCAATATTTTTTTTATTTCATAGAAAATATTTAGCATTTCTGTCCTCTGTCCTCAACATTCTTTACCTCAATTGCAAGTGAAACGGGAAATTGACTATTTCGGTCCAATTTCAAAAGGAAAGTAGAGATATGAGATTCCCTCAATGTTTATACCTTTCGCATTAAACCTCTGGGGATTTCTATCACGGTAGTCTTGGCCTGTCCTACTCCCCCCCCCCCCCAATAATCTTCCGGGGTTGGTGCGTCGGAATAATATTCCATTGTGTGTAAAAAAGTATGTAAGCATTTAGTAGTTGTCTAATTGTCTTGGATTCGTTAGTTGCGACACTTATACCCTTAATGCTGCTTACAACGTCCTTTGTAACGTGTCAAAACTCAGTCTTATAATAATGTCTGCATGCCTCACAAAACGTTTCAAGTGCTCCTACCATTATTTGTATTACTGTAGTTTTGATTATCCATAATTGTATAGCACTCCAGTTAGTTCCACATATCTATTAAGTGTTTTTGCTGTACCTGAAATTAATTAAAAATCTATTTTTCAGTTTTAAAATTATTGTTGACTATTATTATGATAGGGCTTGTTTCTTAGAAAAACGTCAATTATTTATATTTTGATATCCCAGAAGATGATATGTCTTTTATTTTTCTGATTTTATCTGTTCTTTTAGTTGTCACAATTTATATCCATTGTCGAAGTGTAATTGTTTGTGTAGTTCACAGTAGAATAGTTTCCAACACAGCCAAGGCGCTGTTAATGTTCCTGTTTACTTTAATTGCGTTTCGTCTTTTTGTTCACATTGTCTACCTTTCATTTTTTTCCTGGGGTGTCTACCGTTTCTGATTAGTTTCCGATCCCGTTATTCTGTGTTTTTCTGGAGAGATTGTGTTTTACTTTTCAAATCTTATTTCTGAAACCATGTATATACGAAATTACTTTAGTTCATATTCAAAATAGTCACTCAAATTACTTGTCTTCCCGATTCTGTATTAATATTTCCTCCTAATTGTTTTTACTGTATATTAATTGCATATAATTTACTATGTATTACTAGGGGGATTCCTTCTTCCATTTCTTCTTTTTGCTGTTTAGTTATGCATTTTTAAGTACTAATTTTTATTTTTTAATCTTTTTCTTCATTTTTGATATTTTTAATTAATTTTTTATGTTACTTAAATTATCCTCCCTTTTTATAACCTAAACATGTGTCACCCCTAATCCTGAACCTTTTACTTTCATTGTCATATCAGTAGGATGAATTTTTAAAACTTAATTTTTACTATTTGTCGATGTAATTTAGTCCATTATCCTGTACTCTGTCCATTTTTAAAATCCTGTTTGACCACTTTTATTATTTTTATTATTTTGTTTTATTATTTGTATATGAATCATTATTATTAATTTATTATAATTTTATTATTTTTATTATTTTTATTTTTTTATTTGTTATATATGAACTATATGAATCAATTTATTATAATGTTTATTATTTTTTTTTTTATTATTTATATATGAATCATTATTATTAATTTATTATTATCTTCATGATTTTTATTTTGTATATTTTTATTTATATATGAATCATTATTATTAATTTATTATTATGTTTATGATTTTTATTTTGTATTTTTTATCATTTATATATAAATCATTATTATTAGTTTATTATTATTTTTTTATTATGTATTTTTTATTATTTATGTATGAATCATTATTTTTAATTCATTATTATTTTTATTATTTTTATTTTGTATTTGTTATGATTTATATATTAATCATTATTATCAATTTATTAAAATCACACTTACATTTTATCGTGTTATTCTTTTTAGTAAGTAAATTTAAAGAAATATATGAAATGTATTTCTTTAGAATTACTTCATTTTTATTTCTTTTTAATTGTTAATTTTCGAACTTTTAACTTTCAATGAGTAATTTTCAAATTCTCATTATTAATGCGTAATGTTTTAGCTTTTATCTTTGCATTTGTTCCCAATATTGTATCCGTTTCCTAATCTCGGTCTTTTTGTAATCTATTAGCTTTTGCCAACCACATGTTGACCCATATTTTTCTGCCCCTAAAATCTATCTGTTACTGTTGAACAACACACTTTTATTAATCTATTTTAGATATTATGCCTGCTGAATTCTAAGCATCCAATTTTTATTTGTATTTCTCTTTACTTTAACTACATCACTCACGCCCTCCCTTTTAGTTACCCTCTCCTTATTTTTTTTCAATTATGTGTTGTATGACCCCGAGCAACGCCGGGTAGCCTTGCTAGTTATATATAAAACACAAAGCCTCCATCCCAAAAGACAACCCCCAATTTTCTTTTTACTTTTCTGATTGCTGTTTTACGTTATTAATACGTAGGGGCTGTGTTCGCTTCATAAATATTTATATAGTTCATGGTTGGAGCAGGGAATTTCCTGAGTTAATTTAAAATTATGTATCTTCATAACGGATTTGGCCACGGATGTGGTCGTTTTTTTCTCGTTGCCGGCTCTGTGTTGTTTCTAGCTACTGAGAACGACTTTTTTACTTTTATCATACATCTGAATCCAGAAATCCTTATCTTGAGTGCTCATAACAGCTTTAAAATAGCCTGGAATTCACAAATACCTTCAAACATTTTCTGACACGCAACTTCCAAACAACCAGGTTTTGGTTGTGTTGATTTATTTCTTCAACTCCATTGATTTTTCGATTAACTTTGGATTTACTACCATTGAATCAGCGGTCATTTCTTTCAAGAGAACACCCTAAACGGTGAAAGTTTCCCGTATGCACTTAATTCGTTTACTCTGTTTAGACACTCTAAACATATTTACACTTTTAACATTTTTTTCTCAAATCTTTACCTCTTATTCTTTTCAAACATAAAAAAAGATTTCTCTATAAATTCCATGTTTAATTTTTTATACCACTTTTTTATATCTCTTTAATCTTCTCCGGTTTAAATCTCAACTGTTACTTTTCACCCCTTCCTTTTTTAAAAACCTTATTAAACCTTCCTCACACTAAATTAAAACAAACATACATAACACTCTTAACAAATAACTCGTCCAAACGGGAGTGACACGTGACCTCACATTTTTAAACAGATGACAACAGAAGCTGTAGAGGGCATGATGGTTAAGCCCTTTTGTGCTTGAAACCGACGGTACGAATGTTGTACTAATTTTTCTGTACCAAAATAATATATATATATATATATATATATATATATATATATATATATATATATATATATATATATATATATATATATATATATATGCGACGAGTGTCCAAATTTATTTCAAATTTCAATTGTTCAATGCAAGGTGTATTCAGTAATAAACTAGTGTTTATTATTCTTTCCTTAAGCCAAGGCTTTTCAAAGATCGAGATCTTATCATCAGAGTAGAAATACAGATAGATAAGTTGGCTTTCAAAAAAGCCAAAGTTCAAATATTTGAAAAATATTATTTAAAAAATGCAGTGGAAGAAAACTTCCGTAAAAAAGATATGTGGTTTGTCCGGGTAGTAATTTTCCGTTGAAAAGATGTCCAATGAATGGGAGAAATTGTAGAAAGCGAAAAAAAGCTTTTGTGTAGGGGCAGTATGAAGAGAATGTTCAAATATAAGTAAATCCACACGCACTTAAATGGAAATGAAAAGAGAACATCTGGTCATTATTGATAACTTCCTATATATATATCATTATATATAAATACTATTTGCATATTAGCACATAAACACATGTGCTCCATGTCAACCCAACCATAGGAGGAGTCAATCCCTTTCGGTCACACGGTTCGGACCATAATACGAAATTCATATGTTGCTCAAGATTGAGTACCGTTGTATTGTCGTAGAAATGGAAGAGTGAATTAACCTCTAACTAAGTATGAGCAAGTCGCTAAATGAACTTAATATGCGAAGCCTAGAGTATTGCATACCGCTGTAAATAACGGTTTTGTGTTAACTTGCTTAATGTGCTCAATCAAGCGAGAACTTTGAACAATTATTCATAAATATATATATATATATATATATATATATATTTATGTGTGTGTGTGGGGTGGTCTTCATGAATATATTAACTAGCACACGCAGACTTAATGTAAATCTCTATCTATCTCTTGGGCACGCAAACAAACAACTTTAAGGAAGCGTAATGCTCTAATATGCGTCCTGATTATTACGAAGTCATTTTTTGGGGGGCACACGTTACAATTATAGGTAGCTCTCTTTATTTTTCATGAGATTATAACTTTGTTTCTAATGCCGGTCTATATCCCCCCAGGGCAGAGGAATAATAATAACAATAACAATCATATGTAATATATGTGGCTAAAACAAGACATACATACACCCACATACATAATAGATAGATACTATATATATTAAAAAAGCTATTTGAGTAGAAGGCTCTCCGACATCTGGGGACCTCCACAGTGAATGAATGAGATTTAGTTAATTGTCGAGTTTGTCTAGTGAATTTACGTCGAGGGGGCACCAGAGCAGCCAATTCATCGGAGCATAATCCATTGAAGTATTTGTAAAACAAGCACAAAGATGCTACATTGCGGCGATGGGACAGGGACTGGAGCTTGGTTGACAGTGAGGGACATATGTAGATACACACATACATTGGGGCGAGCGCTGTCCCCATGATGGCTGACCAGAAAGGGAATATAAGAATTTTAAAATGGGGGTTTTCTCAGTTGCTTACCATGAAAATATTCTACTCTAAATCAGTTTTTCATGGTAAGCAACTGAGAAAACCCCCATTTGTAAATTCTTATATACCCTTTCTGGTCAGCCATCTAATTTCTCTGTAATTCGAACTCCCATGCGCAGGTGCCCCTTGTCCCTTGATCTGAGGTCTCGTCAACGTGGTGACCCTGTCAAATTCTGATTAATGTCCATTACAACATTTTCATCTTAGAACATATCTAAGGCTTAAGCTTAATGGGTATTTAAAAAAATGAAATTGGGGGAATGTTGTCGTAATTATTGTCTAATCACTACGAATCAAATTAAAACAAAATCTGAAATATTTGAATTTTTAAATAGGTTTTACCCATAGTATATCTCCTAAAATCTTTAAAATTACTGGAAATAAACTGAAAGAAACTGAAAGTGTGAGAGTATTTATTCATTGATACTTAATCGTTATTAAAACGATTAAAATTAAGATGTTAAACCTCATGTCTAGTATCGTTGTGGGTTTTGATGAAAGGATTCCTGTGGAACACACTGGATTTGAACACGGCACACACAGGGTCTCAGTCAGCGCCGTTAACCACTTAGCCACTGTTGCATCCTTTTCTAGTAACATCTAGGATCGTTGTTAACATTCTGAGTTGATTACCATCAAAACCTCTGCACTTTATTTTCTACAGATTCAGCTTTCTGCGCCATATAGTAAAGCACTTTTAACTTTTGATCTGAAGAACGTTATCGTATGTTCTCTATACAGTTTTCGTCTCCAAATCTTGAGTCTGCCATGGTAACCCGATTCAAATTTCTGTATATAATCTACCATCTATTTGTCACTCCGCAGTAGCGCTTGATATATCCAAGGCCTTTGACAAGGTATGGCATAGAGGGTTTCTCCTGAAAATATGCTCAAACGGTATTACTCGGCAATTACTAAATATAATTAGATCCTTCCTAGACAAAAGAAAAATCCAGTTTGTTTTCGATAGCCGTTCATCTAAGCAACATGACATAAATGGTGGTGTACCCCCGGTATCTATCCTTGAACCTTTATTGTCTCTGATCAATATAAACGATCTCCCTTATTACATAGAGTCTAAGATTGGTTTATTTGCTGACAACACCACGCTTTACTCTCGCCATGTTGGCAAACAATTCTGTTATTTAACTTAGTTCCCGATATAGCACTGTATTTGCTACTGTAGTCTTTTCCAGTAACATCTAGGATCGTTGTTAACATTCTGAGTTGATTACCATCAAAACCTCTGCACTTTATTTTCTACAGATTAAGCTTTCTGCGCCATATAGTAAAGCACTGTCAACTGTTGATCTGAAGAACGTTATCGTATGTTCTCTATACAGTTTTCGTTTCCAAATCTTGGCTAACCTATTGAGCGTCGTCCATGCTAACCCGATTCGAACTGCAATGTCTGTTTTGCAACCTGCAATTGACGAACCAAGATATTTGAAATCATGCATCTGTCTCAGTATCTCCCCACTCAGTGATCTGAAATATGTTGTTCGAACAAAATAAATTTCGTCTTTTTGCAGTTAGAATGCAGCCCAACATTCTCTGCAGCCATTTCCAATATTGGTAAGAGTAGGTTGGCTTATTCGTTAATGTTTAAATCAAAGCGAGCTCTTCATTAGTGGTATATACTGCAACATAAAACCGGTCAATGCATCTTTGGTGACCTCTCAAAGAAAATAATCCAGTGTAATTATAAGAAGATTATTGTATATATTTCAATAAACACAGTAAAGGGAAGACACACACATTAATTCAATTAAGAGGGAAGTTGCGTCAGTCCTAATGAGAGGTTGTACTCGGTTAAATAGCAATTAATTAAACACGACCAACTAACTTTTATAAATTTGATTTCGATGATGTTTCATCACTGATTCAAACAACTAACAACTATATCGCCAATGCGTTTAGTAAATTTCTTGTACGAAAAATGTCGGGCTAATATTCGATGTAACTTACAGACTCGATTGAATGTGGATTTTGTCATTTTTTGTTTTCATAATTATTAGGCGGGTTTATCGCCTAGTTCAAAAAATATATATTAATGACTTTTTTGTTGTAAATAATATTTTTTAACCTTTTGTGTATTCTTCAAGGTCCTATTCACCTTCTATTAATGTGTTTCATTTTTAAATATAGACTAGCCTCATTTGCAAACGCCTTAATGTCACTAATGATGCCGGCGTCAAATAACATTTTTAGACAGTAGTTAATATTCTATGCATTGTTGCTTTTTACACGAAAGTAACACATTTCTCATGGTTATTCACATTTTTTCCAAGACAAGAAACACAGAAAAAAGAGAAAGCTATTGTTCACAGATAACTATTTTCAGCCAATATATTTCTCTCCTCTTCGTTCATTCTCGTCAATTCAATTGGGCTCGTATCCAACATCTAATACAACCAAACAGCTTCATAGATATTTTTACCCAAGTCGAAGGAATGTTTTCAACTGTAGAACGTTTTCTTATGTAAGCGTAAAATAACGTCTATGACTAAATATTAGCAAATGCTGAAATATTATTAAGTGAAATATGAAATATAGTGAACGTTGTTATAGTCTGAACACATGTTTATGACAATATTTTATTTCTGAAAAACATAAAGGTAATAGATGGCATGCATTTCGTTTAGCTCTTGTCTGTATAGTGTTTTAGATGCATCCTCGTATCTTGATTAGAGTGTGTGTCTGTCGTCAGGACTGTCACATTTCAAAGGCGAAGATTAAAAAAACTTATGTTAGATGTGCTCCATCATATCTATAAGAGATTCGGTCTGTCGCTCTATATGTCACATCCATATTAGTACAATGATTTTTATTTTTCTGTCACGCTGAACAATTGTTTTGTCCATCCTCCACGTTACGCTTAAGTTCCTACAGCCGTATCGTCGCCGTGTTACGCTTACGGATACCAAGTAAATATTACAATGAAATAATATAAGATGAATGTGTAACGTACTTTAATATATAGATTAAATAAGTGAGACCGGTTCTATGTAATGATGATCTTTACTATGTCTAGGAACTTACTATTTCAAAGTGATTTACTCACTCACAAAATGTGTCGATCAATATCTTTTGCAGAAACAATTCCGATTGGAGCATTTATTATACATAACATTTGTACAGTATACACATGTTAAAATCATTGCTGTTCAATTATTGAGATATATCAGTGTGTTATTTAAGTTTTAACCGTAACATTATATTTCCAAGGTGAAATTTCGAAAAAACATTTTTTGCGCAAACTGAATTAAAAGTTCCATTAAGAGTCGTAAAGTTTCTTCTCATAATTATGTGCCATGGAGTGATGTTACATGACACTAAAAAGCATTGACCAATCGTTTGTCTTTGTTAATTCTCTTAGAATTTCTCGAAGCACATTCTACTGCACGTTGTTCAGAAACGAAACTTCAAACGCAAATAATCATTTTAATTGCTTACTCTTATAGCTGGTATACGTCACATTAATTATTTTGATTACTTCAGTTTTTAACTGTGTTTCACCAGGAATGCGACCGGCGGGATGTCAGTGCAACTACACTACAGCCAGCTATTATAGCTATTTGTACAAAAATGCATTTTCCATGAACCAATTTCGTAAATGTTCACACATGTAATCTAGCACAAAGAATAAACGTTTATCATAAAAATAAAGAATAAATAAAGAATAAATAAAATAAAATAAAGATGAATGAATGTATTATTTAACAATTAATTGATATCATACAACATGGCAATGGGGAATCCAGGACAAATCAATAGGAGAATAAATACTAATAATACGCGGGATACATCAACTATAGTAAGGTCAAATAACACAAAAATCAAACAGACTAGTAACTTAGATACCAGTACAGTCAAAAACCAGAATAACAGCTCCCATTGTAACTGTAGAAATGTTAACGAGTGGCCTTTAGAGAGGAAATGTTATGTAGCAAGCATTAGACTATTGACCAACACAACCACAGCATAAAAGAACAATGTTTTTATAGCACACGAAATGAAGATGTTATGTAGCAAGCATTAGACTATTGACCAACACTACCACAACATAAAAGAACCATGTTTTGAAAGCACATGAAATGAAAATGTTATGTAGCAAGCATTAGAATATTGACCAACACAACCACAGCATAAAAGAACCATGTTTATATAGCACATGAAATGAAGATGTTATGTAGCAAGCATTAGACTATTGACCAACACAACCACAACATAAAAGCACCATGTTTTTATAGCACATGAAATGAAAATGTTATGTAGCAAGCATTAGACTATTGACCAACACAACCACAACATAAAAGCACCATGTTTTTATAGCACATGAAATGAAAATGTTATGTAGCAAGCATTAGACTATTGACTAACACAACCACAGCATAAAAGAACCATGTTTTATAGCACATGAAATGATGATGTTATGTAGCAAGCATTAGACTATTGACTAACACACCCACAACACAAAAGAACAATGTTTTTATAGTACATGTAATGAAGATGTTATGTAGCAAGCATTAGACTATTGACTAACACAACAACAACATAAAAAGAACGTTGTTTTTATAGCACATGAAATGAAGATGTTATGAAACAAGCATTAGACTATTGACCAACACAACCACAACATATAACACCATGTGTTTTATAGCACATGTAATGAAGATGTTATGTAGCAAGCATTAGACTATTGACCAGCACAACCACAAAATATAAGAGCCATGTTGTTATAGCACATGTAATGAAGATGTTATGTAGCAAGCATTAGAATATTGACCAACACAACCACAACATAAAAGAACCATATTTTATAGCAGAATAAATGAAGATGTTATGTAACAAGCATTAGACTATTGACTAAAACAACCACAACATAAAAGAACCATATTTTATAGCACATGAAATCAAGATTTTATGTAACAAGCATTAGACTATTGACCAACACAACCACAACATAAAAGAACCATATTTCATAGCAGAATTAATGAAGAAGTTATCTAGCAAGCATTAGACTATTGACTAACACAACCACAACATAAAAGAACCATGTTTTTATAGCACATGTAATGAAGATGTTATGTAGCAAGCATTAGACTATTTACATCACAACCACAACATAAAAGAACCATGTTTTATTGCACATGGAATTAAGAGTATATGATGCAAGCATTAGGCCATTGAACAAAACAAGCACAGCATAAAAAGGTCATTATTAAATACATCCTACCCAATTCCCCAAATCACGCTTCCAACCAAACAGCACATATTTACAACTGTTTCAATATAATTGCCTTGTGGTAAAACCTTGAAGTTTTACTAAAGTCGTGGTTAACAAATATCATGGCAATAGTTTTATAAATAAATACTTAGTTCTCATAATCAATGGAGAACTGGTTCATCGTGTTTCTCTGTGTAACATTCCTTTCATATCTTAACAATTCTTTAAAAGTGTAAACAGTTTGTAAAGCTGTTGGCAACAACTAAGCATTTGCAGCGGGTGTGTTCGGTCATTGATTTGCCTTATTATGTAATGCACTGAAGGTTTATAGAACTTTTGATTTGGCGTGTTCATATATAAATAAGTTTTTTGAACGTGTGTTTTATGAATATTTTTTGTTATATTTCGACAATTATTATTTACCCGTTACAATTTATTTTTAAATTTTACATTTTTATATGTTGCTGTCTGATTCTTTTAATATACATCTATAATAAATGTGTATAGAAAAATGATCATCCCTTTAGGTTCAAAATCTATTACCGATTTTATTTTAATATTCAATACGTACATCATATTTTTGACGATTCTGTAAATTATGAGAAAGATCACTATAATCTCTCTTCAAGTTAACTCTTTCCTAAGGCAAGCGCACTTTCTCAGCTTCCTGAATTAACATCATGTTTTTATTTCAATGCATCTCTATACACACATCTTGAATATGTATTATTAACAAATCATGTTATGTAGCTGTTTATAACATATTTGCAATGGATTTACAACTAGTTTTTTTGTCTCTGACCCAATTCATTTATAAACTTGTAAATAATTGAAAATATTCGTTATTCGTTATGGAACATAATCTTTAATAATACTATAAAACAAATGTACAGGCAAATCAAGTAAGAAACACTTACAGCGGTATTTATCTGATGCAAATTTTAGGTTATTTAATTGTCCTAAAATAGTTTCACCTTTATTCACATTCACAGATGTATATTAACATAGTGTATGAAGAAGTTCGATTTGCAGACTATTTAAGGCTAGGAATAGTAGTCTGATAGTATCCATTAAGCCAGCCCCTTACTACGTCGGGACAGTGAGATAAACAAACAGGCAAACTGACAAATAGATATATAGATAGATAAATAGATAGAACGATATATACATTCACAGATACGTAGATTATATTTTGATTTTAATTAAATTCCGAAGTTACTTTGCCGACAGTAGTTGGATGAATTATTTCCACAATTCTGTTTAATGCCCGTCAATTTTCTTCATACGATATCTCTAAAACGAATCCATCAGTTTATATGTTTTGCAGACCGATGTTTGTGCTACACGAGGTCCAACAATGTCCCTTTTTCAAAAAAAATGTGTATCGACACCTCTATGGTAGGGCGAACATAAATAACGCTCCCACTTGGGGAAAGCTCCAATCTTTTCTAAACCCTTTAAATTTCTGAATATAAATGTATGCCTCCTCCAAATTGTCCATAGTAACATATAAGATTGCTGTTGAAATAGTAACATAATACTCACTTCCAAATTTGAAAGGATCATTGAGAATAGTACTGTACACATTTTAGGAGCGGCCCGTCAATTTATCACAGTTTCAGTATCAATAAATGTGTCAAAATAAAATATTTAAACAGGTAATTCATATATAGTTCTCACAATCGGATTAGAAAATAACAAACCTAGTATATGAAACAAATTACAACAAAAAACAGCTACTCTATGGAATATACTAAATGTAAAGCTTGAAATTAGACAAACACGTATATATATATATATATACATATATATATATGCATATATGTATAATTTTGCAAACAAACAACGAAAACACAAGACCGATTGTCTTTTCCTAAATAGATCGTAGTTTTAATGGCTACCGATCGAAACATCGCCATAGCAATGTCGCTTTACTACGTGTTCGTGTAATAAAAAGTAGTATATATATATATATATATATATATATATATATATATATATGTATAAATGTGTATTTAACAAACATTATTGGTTACATATGTGCATACATGTTTCGGTTGCACTTTTCCAAGAAAGGCAACCTCATCAGACCAAGAATCTTTCAGGAATGGCCATTCCTGAAAGATTCTTGGTCTGATGAGGTTGACTTTTTTGGAAAAGTGCAACCGAAACATGTATGCACATATGTAAGCAATAATGTTTGTATAAATACACATTTATACTTATAAACAGCTCTACTTGGTATTGAGCACTTTTTATAAACACTTGAGTTTCTACGGATTTACTTTTACAGAAACTAATACAATACATGTACTATATATATATATATATATATATATATATATATATATATATACATATATATATATATATATACATATATATATATATATATATATATATATATATATATATATATATATATACGTATATGTACATAGAAACTATCGGTAATCCGAGTTCGATGTATGAAGATAACTTCTGTTATCGAGCTCAATGCAGAAAACAGCGAAGATAGCAAACTAGAATTGAGACAAACCTAAGTAAAACTTTACAAAATGAAGATGTTTACGATTAACTGACATTAAACTTTCAGTTTAACAATTTAAACTTGATATAGGGGTGGGCACTTTCGAGTAGCTTTAATAACAAGCAGTACAAATAGCTATATGCGCGATTCGAACACCGTTTCGTAAGATAACTCTCTAGCTGCCTGGTAAATAGCAGCCGCTTGTCGCTATTTACAGTTAAAGTTACTCTATATTTACTAACTAATTGACGATGACCGTTTGGATAAGATCACCGACTACGAATCAGTGGCGATTTGTGTTCGGGGTTCGCGTCGGGAATTAGTTCCTAGATTGCGTTAGCATGAAACATCGATGTCTCTAGGTATTTAAATAATTAATATTATTGTGTGTGTGTATATATATATATATATATATATATATATATATATATATATATATATATATATATATATATATATAAATTATCTATATATAGTCTTACAAGTTGTTCATCCTTAGAACTATTAAATACGTTATTTAACAAAATCCTTACTCCCAAGCCGTTGGTAAAACTCACCTGTTTTCTTAGTCATTTTATTTTACAATCGTCATGATAGCTTATTCCCATGTATTCACGCCGGTGTTCGCACAGACTTTTGATCTTACTATAATATGATGCTAATGCTCTTCTATGAAGCATCAGTTGTTTGTCATGAGAACTGTTTCGACGATTTATATATATATATATATATATATATATATATATATACATATATATATATATATAATTATTATTAATGACAATATATGTATTAGCATCTACTATCAGTGCCCTTTTACTTTGCAGTCCCCTTACAGGATTTAGCTCGATGAGTGTCAATTAGTGCAAACAAAGCTAATATAAGTCAGGTTCATATTATATTCCAATTTTTTTATTTTATTATTTTTATTTTTATTTTTATTTTTTCACATTTCCAAAAAACATAACATTTCTGTAAGACATATTTTTTACGGTCCGTTTCATTTGTCTTGTGCCAAACAACATTTTTATGTCAATATCTCTGCAACATTACAAAAAAATAAACAGAAAAATTCACAAAGAGTAAAAAGTTATTGGATTAATGTGTCTTGAAAAAACCTACACTATATAGTGGTTCATTTTTGGTTGAATCAAATTCGTTTAAATTGAGACCGTAAACAATAAAAACACGAATATATTAAATCTAGACTTCGAATGAAAGCTGTTTGTTTATGAAAATCGAAATACAGTATTTGGTATTATATTATGCAACACACAGTTTTGGGGTGTTATCAAGTGTTGAAATACAACCCTTTTTGTAGGGACAGTTTCGAGATTTTGAAAAAGGCGTTTGTCGCGGTTTGCGTTCGAATCTCTTCGTATATGTATATTAATAAACATATTAATAAATAAAAGACTGCACACCACCTGATATTAAATATATGCATATAATTAAAGTGGAGCCTGATATTGACTTTGATGCTAGTCGGTATTCACCTGATAATACGAGTTAAATATAAAAAGTAATCACAATTAACTTTAAGTATAAATGTCCTTAAAAGTATTTTTGTATCTTCATCATACTTTATAATAAGGTATTTTTATATCATTTTATAAAATATAAAATAAAATAAATACATTGATATTTAATAGCTCCTTTCGGTAGTGTAGTTTATGTCTAGGTAACTATAAACTATTTTCGTTGTAAGGCACAAGTTCCCCCTTAGTTCTGCATTTAATTAAAACTTACTACTTAAGTGAAGAATTCTGGGTAATTATTCTAAGTTTAGTATTGATTTAAACGATTTATAAATAAATACTAAACATATACCACAAAAACACCAAATATAACAATCTTAATAGTTGCTTGAATGGATGGCTGAGTCTATGAAACTGGCTATCAACTGTTGAACTTAACAGAGACCAGCTCCGTTGTTATCTTTGTATCCAAATGACCTAAATAGACATCTGAAGGCTAATTGATGTAACTTTAGACAGTAAAGAAATTACCTTCAAGTGAATTAGAATTTTTATAAATAAATTAGAGAACTTATTAACTATTTTAAGAACTATTAATACATTAAACTTTATAAATGCCGACACAACTGTTAGAGTGTACTAGCCTTGAACGAAAAATTCAAAATGACGTATTAGTGGATTCCCCCACATGTCAGTTCGCTCTTTTCTTTGTTTTTCTTGTTTTTTTCACCCAAAAATAAACCACTGTATAGTGTAGGTTTTTCAAGACACTTTAATTTAATAACTTTTTACTCTTTGTGAATTTTTCTGATGATTTTGACAAGTACAGTTTGGTCCACAATTCTGTAATCCCTCTCCACATATGTTTGCATTTTTTCTTCCGTTGCAGTCGATCATTCGACGAGTATTCCCCCATACACACAGTAACATATTTCTTCTATTTATCGGGAATCTGTGGGGTTAATTGCAGAGATTTACCTGTATAAACCTACTGCTTTTAGGGGTACATATTACCATAGTAAAGTCAGCTGCCATCACCGATTTTGACACGGTCAACAATTAGCTAATGTTTATGTCGGTAAATTTTACTTCTGTAGTTTTGCTGTAAAATATAGGAAGTTCGGGACTTCTGTAGTTTAGCTGTGATATATTTCTATAGAGAGGTAAGTATTTCTGTAGTTTAGCTGGTAAATATATAGAAATGTCTGTACCTCTGTAGTTCAGCTGTGAAATATATAGGGGTCGGTACTTTTGTAGTTTAACTGTGAAACATAGAAAGGTCGACACTTCTGTAGTTTAGCTGTAAAATATAGAGGGATCAGTACTTCTGTAGTTTAGCTGAGTAATATAGAAAGGTCGGCACTACTGTAGTTCAGCTGTGAATGTGAAAAAGGTGAGCACATCGGTAGTGTAGCTGTAAAATATAGAAAGTTCGGCACTTCTGTAGTTAAGCTGTGAAATATAGAAAGGTCAGCACTTCTGTAGTTGTGCGATGAATGTCAAATAGGTCGGAACTAATGTAGCTTAGCTGTGCTATATAGAGAGTCTCGCACTTCTGTTGTTTAGATGTAAAATATATAGAGGTCGGTATTTCTGTAGTTTAGCTGTTAAATATATAAACGTTGGTACCTCTTTAGTTTAGCTGGTAAATATAGAGGTACAAGTAATCCTCTCGTGTAGCTATAAAATATAGAAATATCATCACTTTTGGTAGTTGAGGAATGAATGTAAAATAAGTAGGGACTTCTGTAGTTGAACTGTTAAATATAGAAGCGTCGGCACTTCTGTACTTTTGCTGTATAATATAGAGGAGTCGGTACTTTACAGAAGTACTGTGAATAATAGAGGAGTCGGTACTCATGTAGTTTAGCTGTAAAATATAGAAAGGTCCGCACTTCTGTAATTTGGCTCTTAAATACAGAGGGGTCGTTCTTCTGTAGTTTTGCGGTGAATAGAGAGTCGGTACTTCTGTAGCTGTTAAATATACAAAGGTCGGCACTTCTGTAGTTTTGCGGTGAAATATAGAGAGTTTGTAGCTGTTAAATATAGAAAGGTCGGCACTTCTGTAGTTAAACGATGAATGTTTAATAAGTCGGCACTTCTGTAGTTTAGTTGTAGAAAAATAGCGAGGTCGGCATTTCTGTGTTTAGCTGTGAAATATAGAAAGGTCGGTATTGTTTTAGTTTTACTGTAAAATATAGAGGGGTCAGTACTTCTGTAGTGTTGCTGTTAAATGTAGAAAGGTCGGTACTGCTGTAGTTTAGCTGTGAAATATAAAAAAGTCGAGAACTTCTGTAGTTTAGCTGTAAAATACATAGGTGTCGGTACTTCTGTAGTTTTGCTGTGAAATATAGACGATCAGTATTTCTGTAGTTTAGCTGTGAAATATAGAGGTTCGGCACTTCTGTTGTTTAGCCTTTAAATATAGAGGGATTGGTCATTCTGTAGTTTCGCTGTGAAATATAGAAAGGTCGGAACTTCTGTAGTTTAGCTGTGAAATATAGACGGTCAGTATTTCTGTAGTTTAGCTGTGAAATATAGAGGTTCGGCACTTCTGTTGTTTAGCCTTTAAATTGGTCATTCTGTAGTTTCGCTGTGAAATATAGAAAGGTCGGAACTTCTGTAGTTTAGCGGTGAAATATAGAGGGGTCAGTACTTCTGTAGTTCAGCTGTGAATATAGAAAGGTCGGTATTGTTGGAGTTTTTCTGTGAACTATAGCAGGTCGGAATTTCTGTGGTTTTGCTGTGAAATATAGAGGGATTAGTCAGTCTGTAGTTTAGCTGTGAAATATAGAAAGGTCGGCTCTAATTTTGTTTAGCGGTAGAAATATAGTAGGGTCGGCACTTCTGTAGTTTAGCGGGCAAATATAAAAAAAGTCACTAGTTCTGTAGTCCAGCTGTAAAATATATAGAAAGGGGCGGTATTGTTGTAATTTTTCGGTTGAATGCAGAAGGTCGGCACTTCTGTAGTTGACCTGTGAAATATAGAAACGTTCGCACTTCTTTAGTTTAGCTGTGATATATAGAAAGGTCGGCACTTCTGTAGTTTAGCTGTGAAATATAGTGGGGCAGTACTTCTGTAGTTTAGCTTTGACATATAAAGAAAAGACGGTACTTCTGTAGTTTAGCTGTGAAATATAGAAAAGTTGGTATTTCTGTAGTTAGCTGTGAAATATAAAAAAGGGCGATACTTCTGTAGCTGTTTAATTTAGAAAGGTCGTCGTTTCTGTATTTTAGCTGTTAAATATAGTAAGGTAGGGCTTCTGAAGTTTAGCTGTGAAATATATAGAATGGTCGGTACTTCTGTAGTTAAGCTGTGAAATGTAGAAAGGTCGGCACGTCTGTTGTTTAGCTGTAAAATATATAGGAGTCGGTAGTTTTGTAGTTTAGCTGTGAAATATAGTAAGGTCGACATTTCTGTAGTTTAGCTGTGAAATATATAGGGTCGGCACTTCTGTAGGTTAGCTTCAATATATAGAGGGGTGGGTACTTCCGGAGTTTAGCTGTGAAATATAAAGGGTTTAGTACTTCTCTAGTTTGGATGTGAAATATGGAAAGGTCGGTACTTCTGTAGATTTGCTGTTAAATATAGAGGGTCAGAACTTCTGTAGTTTAGCTGTGAAATATAGAAACGTCCGTACTTCAGTAGTTTGTCTCTGAAATATAGAGGGTCGGACCTTCTGTAGTTTTGCTGAAAAATATATAAGGGGTCGGTACTTCTGTAGTTTAGCTGTGAAATATAGAAGGTCGGTATTTCTGTAGTTTAGCGGTAAAATATAGAGTGGTCATTACTTCTGTAGTTCAGCTGTGAAATATATAGAAAGGTCGGTATTGAAGTAGTTGTGCTTTTAAATATAGAAGGTCGTAAATTCTGTAGTTTAACTGTGAAATATAGAAAGGTCGGTCTTTTAGTAGTTTAGATGTGAAATATAGAAAGGTCGGCACTTCTGTGGCAGTTTAATATAGAAAGGTCGGCACTTCTGTAGTTCAGCTGTGAAACATAGAAAGATCAGGACTTCTGTAGTTAAACTGTGAAATATAAAGGAAGCAGTACTTCTGATTTTTAGCTGTGAAACATAGAACGGTTGGCAGATTTGTAGTTTAGATGTGAAATATATAAGGTTCGGTACTTCTTTAGTTTAGCTGTGAAATATAGAAGGTCGGTTATTTTGTAGTTTAGCTGTGAAATATAGAGGGTAGGCACTTCTGTGGTTTAGCCTTAAAATATAGTGAGATCGGTACATCTGTAGTTTAGCTGTTAAATATAGAAGGACTGGTCATTCTGTAGTTTAGCGGTGAAATATAGTAGGGTTGGCAGTTCTGTAGTTTAGCGGTGAAATATAGAGGGGTCACTGGTTCTGTGGTTTAGCTGTTAAATATATAGAAAGGTCGGTACTTCTGTAGTTAAACTGTGAAATATAGAAAGGTTGGCACTTCTGTAGTTAAGCTGTAAAATATATAGTGTCGATACTTATGTAGTTAAGCTTTAAAATATAGGTCGGCATATCTGTAGTTTAGCGGTTAAATATAGTGGGGTCGTACTTCTGTGGTTTAGTGGTGAAATGTAGAAAGTCGGTACTACTGTAGCTGTCAAATATAGAAAGGTCGGCACTTCTGTAGTTTAGCTGTGAAATAAAGAAATGTCGGCACTTCTTTAATTTTGCAGTGAAATATAAAGAAAGGTCGGTACTTCTCTAGTTTAAATGTGAAATATAAAAAGGTCGGCACTTCTGTGGCAGTTAAATATAGAAAAGTCGGCACTTCTGTAGTTAAGCTTTGAAATATATAGGGGTCTGTACTTCTGTAGTTTAGCTGGGAAATATAAAAAATCTACACTTCTGTAGTTAAGCTGGTAAATGTAGAGGGTCGGCACTTCTGTAGTTTAGCTTCAATATATAGAGGGGTTGGTACTTATGTAGTTTAGCTGTGAAATATTGAGGGGTCCGTACTTCTGTAGTTTAGCTGGGAAATATAAAAAATCTACACTTCTGTAGTTAAGCTGGTAAATGTAGAGGGTCGGCACTTCTGTAGTTTAGCTTCAATATATAGAGGGGTTGGTACTTATGTAGTTTAGCTGTGTAATATAGAGGGGTCCGTATTTCTGTTTAGATGGAAAATATTGAAAGGTCGGCACTTCTGTAGTTTCGCTGTTAAACATAGAAAGGTCGGCACTTCTGTAGTTTTGCTGTGAAATATCGAAAGGTCGGCACTTCTGTAGTTTAGCTGTGAAATATAGAAAGGTCTGCATTTCTGTAGTTTAGTTGTGAAGTATATAGAAATGTCGGTACTTCTGTAGTTTAACGGTGAAATATGAAAAAAGTCCGAACATTGTTTAGCTGTGAAATATAGAAAGATCGGCACTTCTTCAGTTTAGCTGTGAGATATATAGGGGTCATTACATCTGTAATTAAACTGTTAAATATAGAAAGGTCAGTATTTCTGTAGTGTTGCTGTGACATATAGAGGGGTCGGTACTTCTGTAGATAAGCTGTCAAATATAGAGGGTTCGGACTTTCTGTAGTTTTTCTGTGAAATATAAAAAGGTGTGCACTTCTGTGGTTTAGGTCTGAAATATCGAGGGTCAGTACTTCTGTAGTTTAGCTTGTAAATATAGAAAACTCGGCACCTCTGTAGGTAAGCGGTGAAATATAGAGGGGTCAGTACTTCTGTAGTTCAGCTGTTAAATATATAGAATGGTCGGTATTGTTGTAGTTTTTATGTGAAATATAGAAAGTTCGGTATTTCTTTAGTGTAGCTGTTGATATAGATGGGTCGGTATTTCTGTAGTTTAGCTGTGAAATATAGAAAGGTCGGTATTGTTGTAGTTTTCTGTTAAATAGAGAGGGTCGGCCCTTCTGTAGTTTAGCTGTTAAATATATAGGGGTCGGTATTTCTGTAGTTTAGCTGTAAATTATAGAAAGGTCAGTATTGTTGTAGTTTTGCTCTTAAATATAGAAGGGTCAGTACTTGTGTAGTTTAGCTGTGAAATATAGAAAGGTCGTTACTTCCGTAGTTTAGCTGTAAAATGTAGAAAGGTCGGCACGTCTGTAGTTTAGCTGTAAAATATATAGGGCTCGGTACTTCTGTAGTTAAGCTGTGAAATATAAAAGGTCGGTATTTCTGTAGTTTAGCTGTGAAATATATCGGGTCGGCACTTCTATGGTTTAGTCGAAAAATATAGAGGGGTCAGTTCTTGTGTAGTTTAGCTGTGAAATATAGAAAGGTCGGCACTTCTTGATTTTAGCGGTGAAATATAGAATGTCGGTACGTCTGTAGTTGAGCGATTAATTTTATATAGGTAAGAACTTCTGTAGTTTAGCTGTAGAAATATAGAAAAGTCGGCACTTCTTGTATTGGCTGTGAAATAGATAAGGGTCGGCACTTCTGTAGTTTAGCGGTCAAATATAGAGGGGTAAGTACTTGTTGTAGTTTTGCCGTGAAATATAGAATTTCGGTATTTCTGTAGTGTAGCTTTTTATATAGAGGGGTCGGTATTTCAGTAGTTTAGCTGTTATATATAGAAAGGTCGGTATTGTTTTAGTTTACTGTAAAATATACAGAGTCGGCACTTCTGTAGTTTAGCTGTTAAATATAGGAAGTTCGGCACGTCTGTACTTTAGCTGTAATATATTTCTATAGACAGATACGTACTTCTGTAGTTTAGCAGTGAAATATATAGAAAGGTCTGTACTTCTTTAGTTTAGCTGCGAAATATAGACAAATCGGTATTTCTGTAGTTAAGCTGTGAAATATAAAAAGGTCGGTATTTCTGTAGCTGTTAAATATAGAAAGGTCGGCATATCTGTTGTTTAGCTGCGAAACATAGAAATGTAAGCACTTCTGTAGTTTAGCTGTGAAATATATAGAAATGTCGGAACTTCTGTAGTTTAGCTGTGAAATATAGAAAAGTTGGCACTTCTGTAGTTTAGCTGTTCAATACAGTAGGGCTGTGCTTCTGTGGTTTAGCGGTGAAATATAAAAGTCGGTACTACTGTAGCTGTCAAATATAAAAAGGTTGGCACTTCTCTAGTTGAGCGATGAATGTTAAATAGGTCGACACTTGTTTTGCTGTAGAAATATAGAAAGGTCGGCACTTCTGTGTTTAGCTGTGAAAGATTTATGGGTCGGTATTTCTGTAGTTTAGTTGTGAAGTATATAGAAATGTCGGTACTTCTGTAGTTTAACGGTGAAATATGAAAAAAGTCCGAACATTGTTTAGCTGTGAAATATAGAAAGATCGGCACTTCTTCAGTTTAGCTGTGAGATATATAGGGGTCATTACATCTGTAATTAAACTGTTAAATATAGAAAGGTCAGTATTTCTGTAGTGTTGCTGTGACATATAGAGGGGTCGGTACTTCTGTAGATAAGCTGTCAAATATAGAGGGTTCGGACTTTCTGTAGTTTTTCTGTGAAATATAAAAAGGTGTGCACTTCTGTGGTTTAGGTCTGAAATATCGAGGGTCAGTACTTCTGTAGTTTAGCTTGTAAATATAGAAAACTCGGCACCTCTGTAGGTAAGCGGTGAAATATAGAGGGGTCAGTACTTCTGTAGTTCAGCTGTTAAATATATAGAATGGTCGGTATTGTTGTAGTTTTTATGTGAAATATAGAAAGTTCGGTATTTCTTTAGTGTAGCTGTTGATATAGATGGGTCGGTATTTCTGTAGTTTAGCTGTGAAATATAGAAAGGTCGGTATTGTTGTAGTTTTCTGTTAAATAGAGAGGGTCGGCCCTTCTGTAGTTTAGCTGTTAAATATATAGGGGTCGGTATTTCTGTAGTTTAGCTGTAAATTATAGAAAGGTCAGTATTGTTGTAGTTTTGCTCTTAAATATAGAAGGGTCAGTACTTGTGTAGTTTAGCTGTGAAATATAGAAAGGTCGTTACTTCCGTAGTTTAGCTGTAAAATGTAGAAAGGTCGGCACGTCTGTAGTTTAGCTGTAAAATATATAGGGCTCGGTACTTCTGTAGTTAAGCTGTGAAATATAAAAGGTCGGTATTTCTGTAGTTTAGCTGTGAAATATATCGGGTCGGCACTTCTATGGTTTAGTCGAAAAATATAGAGGGGTCAGTTCTTGTGTAGTTTAGCTGTGAAATATAGAAAGGTCGGCACTTCTTGATTTTAGCGGTGAAATATAGAATGTCGGTACGTCTGTAGTTGAGCGATTAATTTTATATAGGTAAGAACTTCTGTAGTTTAGCTGTAGAAATATAGAAAAGTCGGCACTTCTTGTATTGGCTGTGAAATAGATAAGGGTCGGCACTTCTGTAGTTTAGCGGTCAAATATAGAGGGGTAAGTACTTGTTGTAGTTTTGCCGTGAAATATAGAATTTCGGTATTTCTGTAGTGTAGCTTTTTATATAGAGGGGTCGGTATTTCAGTAGTTTAGCTGTTATATATAGAAAGGTCGGTATTGTTTTAGTTTACTGTAAAATATACAGAGTCGGCACTTCTGTAGTTTAGCTGTTAAATATAGGAAGTTCGGCACGTCTGTACTTTAGCTGTAATATATTTCTATAGACAGATACGTACTTCTGTAGTTTAGCAGTGAAATATATAGAAAGGTCTGTACTTCTTTAGTTTAGCTGCGAAATATAGACAAATCGGTATTTCTGTAGTTAAGCTGTGAAATATAAAAAGGTCGGTATTTCTGTAGCTGTTAAATATAGAAAGGTCGGCATATCTGTTGTTTAGCTGCGAAACATAGAAATGTAAGCACTTCTGTAGTTTAGCTGTGAAATATATAGAAATGTCGGAACTTCTGTAGTTTAGCTGTGAAATATAGAAAAGTTGGCACTTCTGTAGTTTAGCTGTTCAATACAGTAGGGCTGTGCTTCTGTGGTTTAGCGGTGAAATATAAAAGTCGGTACTACTGTAGCTGTCAAATATAAAAAGGTTGGCACTTCTCTAGTTGAGCGATGAATGTTAAATAGGTCGACACTTGTTTTGCTGTAGAAATATAGAAAGGTCGGCACTTCTGTGTTTAGCTGTGAAAGATTTATGGGTCGGTATTTCTGTAGTTTAGCTTTAAAATATAGAAATGTCGGCACTTCTACAGTTTCGCTGTGAGATATATAGAAGTCATTACCTCTGTAGTTTAACTGTTAAATATAGAAAGGTCGGTATTTCTGTAGTGTAGCTGTGAAATATAAAGGGTAGGCACATCTGTAGTTTAGCTGTCAAATATAGAGGGGTCGGTCCTTCTGTAGATTACCTGTAGAATATAGAGGGATCGGACCTTCTGTAGTTAAGCTGTGAAATATAGAATGTCGGTATTTTTTAAGTTTAGCTGTAAAATATGGAGGTTGGGCACTTCTGTGGTTTAGCATAAAATATAGAGAAATCGGTACATCTGTAGTTAAGCTGTAAAATATAGAGGGATTGGTCATTCTGTAATTTAGCTGTGAAATATAGAAAGGTCGGCACTTCTGTAGTTTAGGTCTGAAATATCGGGATCAGTACTTCTGTAGTTTAGCTTGTAAATATAGAAAACTCGGTACCTCTGTAGGTAAGCGGTGAAATATAGAGGGGTCAGTACTTCTGTAGTTCAGCTGTTAAATATATAGAATGGTCGGTATTGTTGTAGTTTTGATGTGAAATATAGAAAGTTCGGTATTTCTTTAGTGTAGCTGTTTATATAGATGGGTCGGTATTTCTGTAGTTTAGCTGTGAAATATAGAAAGGTCGGTATTGTTGTAGTTTTCTGTTAAATAGAGAGGGTCGGTACTACTGTGAAATATAGAAAGGTTGGCGCATCTGTAGTAAAGCTTTAACATTTAGAGGGGTCGGTACTTTAGTTGTTTAGATGTGAAATATAGAGGGGTCGGTTTTTCTGTAGTTTAGATGGGAAATATTGAAAGGTCGGCACTTTTGGAGTTCAGCTGTGAAACATAGAAAGGTCTGCACTTCTGTAGTTTTGCTGTGAAATATAGACAGGTTTGCACTTCTGTAGTTTAGCTGTGAAATATAGAAAGGTCGGCACTTCTGTAGTTTTGCTGTGAAATATATAGAAATGTCGGTAACTCTGTTGTTTAACGGTGAAATATAGAAAGGTCCGAACTTCTGTTGTTTAACTGTGAAACATAGACAGGTCGGCGCTTCTACAGTTTAGCTTCGAGATATATAGGGGTCATAACTTCTGTAGCTTAACTGTGAAATATAGAAAGGTCGGTATTTCTGTAGTTTTGCTCTTAAATATAGAGGGTCGGCACATCTGTAGTTTAGCTGTGACAAATAGAGGGGTCGGTACTTCTGTAGTTTTGCTCGTAAATATAGGTCGGTATTTCTGTAGTTTAGCGTTGAAATATAGAGGTTCTGCACTTCTGTGGTTTAGCTGTAAAATATAAAAGGATGGGTACATCACTAGTAAAGCTGTAAAATATAGAAGTATTTGTCATTCTGTAGTTTAGCTGTGAAATATAGAAAAGTGGTAACTTCTGTAGTTACGGTCTGAAATATCGAAGGTCAGTACTTCTGTAGTTTAGCTGGTAAATATAGAAACCTCGGCACTGCTGTAGTTAAGCTGTTAAATATAGAGGGGTCAGTTCTTCTGTAGTTTAGATGTGAAATATAGAAAAGTCGGCACTTCTGCAGTTTAGCTGGCCCATATAGAGGCTCGACCCTTCTGTAGTTTAGCTGTGTAATATAGAGAGGTTTGTACTAGTTTAGCTGTAATATATATAGGTAGTTTACAGAAGTACTGTGAAATATAGAGAGGTCGGTACTTCTGTAGTTATGCTGTTAAATATAAAAAGGTCGGCTCTTCTACAGTTTAGGTGTGAAATTGAGGGGGTCGGTACTTCTGTAGTTTAGCGGTGAAATATTGAAAGTTGGTACTTCTGTAGCTTTTTAATATAGAAAAGTTGGCACTTCTGTACTTGAGCAATGAATGGTAAATAGGTCGATTCTTCAGTAGTTTAGCTGTAGAAATATAGAAAGGTCGGCACGTCTGTGTTTAGCTGTGAAATATATACGGGTAGTGTATTTCTGTAGTTTAGCTGTGAAATATAGAAAGGTCGGCACTTCTGTTGTTCAGCAGTAAAATATACCGGGGTCGGTACTTCTGTAGTTAAGCTGTAAAATACAGCAGGGTCGGAACTTCTGTATATTAGCTGTTAAATATCGAGGTGTCAGGTCTTCGGTAGTTTAGCTGTGAAATATAAAAATGTCGGCACTTCTACAGTTAAGTTGTGAAATATATAGGGGTCGGTACTCCTGTAGTTTTGCTGTGAAATATAGAAAGGTCGGTACTTTTGTAGCTATTAAATATAAGAGGGTCGGCACTTCTGTAGTTGAGCGATGAATGTACAATAGGTCGGCACTCCTGTGGTTTAGCTGTGAAATATAGAAAGGTCGGAACTTCTGTAGTTTAGCTGTGAAATATATAAGAGTCTGTGTTTCTGTAGTTGAGCTGTGAAATATAGAAAGGTCGGTATTTTAGTAGTTTAGCTGTGAAATATAGAAAAGGTTATACTTCTGTATTTTAACTGTTAAATATAGAGGGGTCGATACATTTGTAGTTTAGGTGTAAATTATAGAGGGTCGGTATTTCTGTTGTTTCGATGTCAAATATCAAAAGGTTCGCCCTTCTGTAGTTTAGCTGTTAAATATTGAAAAGTCGGCACTTCTGTAGTTTAACTGTGAAATATACAAGGGTCGGTATGTTTCAAGTGTTGCTGTGAAATATCAAGGGTCAGTACTTCTGTAGTTAAGCTGTAAAATATAGAGGGGTCGGTACTTCTGTAGTTTAGCAGTGAAATATATAGGGGTCAGTATTTCTGTAGTTTTGCTGTGTGATATAGAAGGTCGGCTCTTCTCTAGTTTCGCTGTGAGATATAGAAAGGTCAGCACTTCTGTAGTTTGGCTGCGAAATATATAGGGGTACGTACTTCTGGAGTTTAGCTGTGAAATGTAGAAAGGTCGGTATTTGTAAAGTTTAGCTGTGACATAGAGAAAGTCGGCACTTCTGTAGTTTAGCTGTTGAATTTAGTGGGGTCAGTACTTCTGTAGTTTAGCTGCTAAATAAATACGGGCGACACTTCTCTAGTTTAGATGTAAAATATGAAGAGGTCAGTTCTTCGGTTGTTTAGCTGTGAAATATAGAAAGGTCTGCATTTCTTTAGTTTTGCTATGAAATATAGAAAGTTCGGTTGTTCTGTAATTTTACTGTTTAATATAGAGGGGTTGATGCTTCTGTAGTTTATCTGTAAAATACAGAGAAGTCGGTATTTCTGTAGTTTAGCTGTGAAATATATAGGTGTCGGTACTTCTATAGATTAGCCGTGAAATATAGAAAGGTCGGCACTTCTGTAGTTTAGCTGTCAAATATCGAGGGGTCAGGTCTTCTCTAGTTAAACTGTGAAATATAGATATTTCGGCACTTCTACTGTTTAGCTTTGAAATATATAGGGGTCGGTAGTCCTGTAGTGTTGCTGTGTAATATAGAAATGTCTGTATTTTTGTAGTATAGCTGTGAAATATAGAGGTGTTAGTGCTTCTGTTGTTTAGCTGTAGAATATGTGGGGGTCGGTATTTCTGTAGTTTTGATGTAAAATATAGAAAAGTCGGCACTTCTGTTGTTTAGCTGTTTAATATAGAAAGGTAAGTACTTTTAACTATAAAATATAGGATGGTCGATGTAGTGGAGCGATGAATGTAAAATAAGTCGACACTTCTGTGGTTTAGCTGTACAATATAGAAAGATCGACACTTCTGTACTTTAGCTGTGAAATGTACAGGCTTAGTATTTCTGTAATTTAGCTGTTTAATATATAGGGGTCAGTACTTTTATTTAACTGGCAAAAATAGAGAGATCGGCGCTTCTGTAATTAATGGGTAAATGTGTACAATGTCGACAGTGCTGTAGTTTAGCTGTGAAATATCGAGGGGTCAGTACTTTTGTAGTTTTGCTGTGAAATATAGAAAGGTCGGCACTTATGTAGTTGAGCGATGAATGTTAAATAGGTCTGCACTTATGTCGTTATGCTGTGAAGTATAGAAAGGTTGGCACTTCTCCAGTTTAGCTGTAAAAATGTATAGGGGTCGGTACTTCTGTTGTTTTGCTGTGAAATATAGAGGGGTCGGTTGTTATGTAGTTTAACTGTAACATATAAAGGATTCGATGCTTCTGTAGTTTAGCTGTAAAATATATAGGGGTCGGTGATTCTGTAGTTTAGGTGTGAAATATAAGGGGGTCGGTTCGTCTGCAGTTTAGATGTGAAATATTAAAATGTCGGCACTTCTGTAATTAATCTGTGAAATTTAGAAACGTCGTCACTACTGTAGTTTAGCTTTAAAATATAGAAAATACGGCACTTCTGTTGTTTAGCTGTGAAATATATAGGGGTCGGTACTTCTGTAGTTTAGCCATGAAATATCAAACTGTCGGTATTTATGTAGTTTAGCGGTGAAATACAGAAAGGTCGGAACTTCTATAGTTTAGCTGTGAAATATAAATAGGTCGGTTCGTCTGCAGTTTAAGTGTGAAACCTTAAAATGTCGGCACTTCTGTAGTTTAGCTGTTACATAGAAAAAAGTCGGCACTTCTGTTCTTTAGCAGTGAAATATATAGGGGTCGGTACTTGTGTAGTTTAGCTGTGAAATATAGAAATGTCGGTATTTATGTAGTTTAGCTGTGAAATACAGAAAGGTCGGCACTTCTGTAGTATAGCTGTAAAATATAAAGGGGTCACTACTTCTGTAGTTTAGATGTGAAATATTGAAAGGTGCGCACTTCTGTATATTTGCTGTGAAATGTAGAAATGTCAGTACTTCTGTAGTTAAGCTGT
Source organism: Sepiola atlantica (assembly GCA_963556195.1). Lineage (NCBI taxonomy): Eukaryota > Metazoa > Mollusca > Cephalopoda > Sepiida > Sepiolidae > Sepiola > Sepiola atlantica. Next base: position 669,026 of record OY744516.1, on the reverse strand, counting down.
GTAATATAGAAAGGTCTGCACTTCTACAATTTAGCTGTAAAATATATCAGGGTCGGTTCTCCTGTAGTGTAGCTGTGAAATATAGAAAGGTAGGTATTTCTTTAGTGTTACTGTTAAATATAGAAGGATATGCACTTCTGTTGTTTAGCTGTTAAATATAGAAAGGTCTACTGTTCTGTAGCTTAGCTGTGAAATATATAGAAAGGTCGATACTTCTGTAGTTTAACCGTGAAATATAGAAAGGTCGGCACTTTTGTCGTTTTGCTGTGAAATATAGAAAGATCGGCACTTTTACAGTTAAGCTGTGACATATATAGGGGTCGGTACTTCTAGAGTTTTGCTGTTAAATATAGAATAGACGGTATTTCTGTTGTGTAGCTGTTAAATATAGAGGGTCGGCACTCCTGTAGTTTAGCTGTGAAATATAGAAAGGACGGTACTTCTGTTGTTCAGCTGTAACATATAGAGGAGTCAGTACTTCTGTTGTTTAGCTGTGAAATATAGTCAGGTACGCACTTCTTTAGTTCAGCTATGAAATATAGAAAGGTCGGCACTTCTGTTGTTTAGCTGTGACATATATAGGGACGGTACTTCTGCAGTTTAGCTGTGAAATATAGAAGGTCGGTATTTCTGTAGTTTAGCTGGGAAATATAGAGGGTCGGCACTTCTGTAGTTTAGTTGTTAAATATAGAGGGGTCGGTACTTCTGTAGTTTAGCTTTGAAATATAGAGGTATTGGTCATTCTGTAGTTTTTCTGTGAAATATAGAAAGGTCGGCACCTCTCTTGTTTAGCGAGTAAATATGTGGAGGTCAGAACTTCTGTAAATGAGCTGCGACATATAGAGGGATAAGTATTTCTGTAGTTTAGGTGTAAATGTCTATATATTTCACAGCTAAGCTACAGAAGTGTAGACCTTACTATATTAAACAGTTACACTACAGAAGTGCCGACGTTCTATATTACACAGCTAAACGACAGAAGTACTGACCCCTCTATATTTACCAGTAACACTAGAGAAATACTGGCCTTTCTATATTTAACAGCTAAAGTACAGGAGTATCGACATTATATGTGCAGACACCACTATATTTCACAGCCAAACAACAAAAGTATAGACCTTTCTATATTTCACTACTAATATACAGAAGTGCAGACTTTCTATATTTCACATCTAAGCTACAGAAATACCGCCATCTCTATATTTTACAGCTAAACGTCAGAAGTGCCGACCTGTCTGTATTTCACAGCAAAACTACATAAATACCGACATTTCTATATTTCAGGGCTAAACTACAGAAGTACCGACCCCTATATAATTACAAGCAACATTACAGAAATGCCGACTTTTCTATATTTCACAGCTAAACTTCAGAAGTGACGACCGTTCTATATTTTACAGCAAAACTACAGAAGTGCACACCCTTCCTATATATCACAGCTTAACTACAGAAGTGCCGGCATTTCAATATTTCACATCTAAACTACAGATGAACCGACCTCTCTATATTTACGAGCTAAACTACAGAAGCATCGACGCTTCTATATTTTACAGTTAACCTACAGAAGCACCGACCCCTCTATATTTCACAGTAAAACTACAGAAGTGCTGACCCTCTATATTTGACAGCTACACTACACAAATACCGACCTTTCTATATTCATCATCTAAACTACAGAAGTACCGACCCCTATATATTTCACAGCTAAACTGCAGAAATGCCGACTTTTTTATACTTTACAGCAAAATTACAGAAGTGCCGACCTATTTAACATTCATCGCTCAACTACAGAAGTGCCGACCTTTCTATATTTCACAGCAAAACTAAAGAGGTACTGACCACTACATATTTCACAGCTAAACAACAGAGCTGTCGACATTTTACACATTTACACCTAAATTCATTAAGTTTCGATCGCTCTATATTTCACAGTTAAACTAAAAAAGTACTGACCTCTATATATTTCACAGCTTAGCTACAGAAATACCGATTTCTGTACATTTCACAGCTAAAGTACAGAAGTGCCGATCTTCTAGTATTTAACAGCAAAATAACCGAAGTGTCGACTTATTTTGCATTCATCGCTCAATTACAGAAGTGCCGACCCTTCTATATTTAATAGCTACAAAATACCTACCTTTCTATATTTGACAGCTAAACTACTGAGGTGCCGACTTTTCTATATTTCACATTTAAACTACAGAAGTACCGACCCCCACATATTTCACAGCTAAACTACAGAAGTACTGACATCTCTATATTTCACAGCTATACTAAAGAAATACCGACCTTTCTATATTTCACAGCAACACTACAGAAGACCTGATCCCTCGATATTTAACAGCTAATATACAGAAATACGGACTGTTAAATATATAAAGGTCGGTATTTCTGTAGTTTTGCTGTGAAATATAGAGGGTCGGCACTTCTTCAGTTTAGCTATGGTATATAGAAAATCGGCACTTCTGTAGTTTAGCTGCGAAATATACAGGGGTCGTTACTTCTAGAGTTTAGTTGTAAAGATCGGTATTTCTGTGGTTTAGCTGTGAAATATAGAAAAGTTGGCACTTCTGTAGTTTGGCTGTAAAATATAGAGGGGTCGATACTTCTGCAGTTTAACTGTAAAATATAAAGGGGTCGGTACTTCTGTAGTTTAGCTGTGAAATATACAAAGGTCGGCACTTCTGTAGTTTAGCTGTGAAATATATAGGGGTAGGTATTTCTGTAGTGTAGCTGTGAAATATAGAAAGGTCGTCACTGCTGAAGTTTATCTGTGAAATATAGAAAAGTTGGGACTTCTGTAGTTTTGCTGTGAAATATAGAAAGGTCCGTACTGCTGTAGTTTAGCTGTGAAATATAGATAGGTCTGTACTTCTGAAGTTTAGCTGTAAAATATAGAAACTTTGGTACTTCTGTAGTTTAACTGTAAAATATAGCGGGGTGGATACTTCTGTAGTGGTGCTGTAAATTATAGAGCTGTCGGTACTGCTGTAGTTTAGATGTCTAATATAAAAAGGTCCGAACTTCTGTAGTTTAGCAGTGAAATATATGCCTGTCGGTATTTTTCTAGTGTTGCTGTTAAATATAGAGGGTCAGAACCTGTTGTTTAGCAGTTTAATACAGAGAGGTCGGTACTTCTGTAGTTTAGCTGTGAAATATAGAGGGGTCGGTTCTTCTATAGTTTAGATGTGAAATATAGAAAGGTCGGCACTTTTGTAGTTTAGCTGTGAAATATAGGAAGGTCGGTACTTCTGTAGTTTTGCTGTGAAATATAGACGGGTCAGTACTTCTGTAGTTTAGCTGTGAAATATAGAAATGGTTGCACTTCTTTACTTTAGCTGTGAAATATATTAGGGTCGGTACTTCTGTAAGTTAGCTGTGAAATATATAGGGGTCAGTACTTCTGTAGTTTAGCTTATAAATATAGACAGATCGCAACTTTTTAGTTTAGGTCTGAATGTGGAAAATGTCGGCGCTTCTGTAGTTTAGCTGTGAAATATCGAAGGGTCAGTAATTCTGTAGTTGTGCTGTGAAATATTGAAAGGTCGGTACTTCTGTACTTTAGCTGTGAAGTTTATAGGGGTCGGTATTTCTGTAGTTTTTCTGTTTAATATAGAAGGGTCGGCACTTCTGTAGTTTAGCTGCGAAATATATAGGGGTCGGTACTTCTGGAGTGTAGCTGTGAAATGTAGAAAGGTCGGTATTTCTGTAGTTTAGCTGTGAAATATAGAACGGTCTGCACTTCTGTAGTTTCGCTGTAAAATATAGAGGGTTCGGTACTTCTGTAGTTTAGCTGAAATATACTGACGGATCGGTACTTCTGTAATTTAGCTGTTAAATACAGAAAGGTCGGTACTTTTGTCGTTTTACTCTGAAATATATAAGGGTTGGTATTTCTGTAGTTTTGCTGTGAAATATAGAAAGGTTGGGACTTCTGTAGTTTAGCTTCGAAATATAGAAAGGTCAGCAATGCTGTTGTTTAGCTGTTAAATATAGAAAGCTCGGCACCTCTGTAGTTTAGCTGTTAAATATATAGGGGTCGGTACGTCTGTAGTTTAGCTGTAAAATATACAAATGTCGGTATTTCTTTAGGTTAGCTTGGAAATATAGAAACGTCGGTACTTCGGTAGTTGAACTGTAAAATATAGAGGGGTCGATACTTCTGGAGTTTAGCTGTAAATTATAGAGGGGTCGGTACTTCTGTAGTTTAGATGTCTAATATCAAAAGGTCCGCCCTTCTGTAGTTTAGCTGTGAAATATAGAGCGGTCAGTACTTCTGTAGTTTAGCTGTTAAATATATAAAGGTCGGCACTTCTGTAGTTTAGTTGTAAAATATAAAGGGGTCGGTATTTTTCTGGTGTTGCTGTTAAATATAGAGGGTCAGAACTTCTGTAGTTAGCTGTAAAATATAGAGAGGTCGGTACTTCTGTAGTTTGGCTGTGTAATATAGAGGGGTCGGATCTTCTGTAGTTTAGATGTGAAATATAGAAAGGTCGGCACTTTGTAGTTTAGCTGTGAAATATAGAGGGGTCAGTACTTCTGTAGTCTAGCTGTGAAATATTGAAATGGCGGCACTTCTGTAGTTTAGCTGTTAAATATATAAGGGCGGCACTTCTGTAGTGTAGCTGTGAAATATAGAGAGATCGGCACTTCTGTAGTTATGGTGTGAATGTGGAAAATGGCGGTACTTCTGTAGTGTAGCTGTGAAATATAAAGGGTCGCACTTCTCTAGCTTAGCAGTTTAATATAGAGAGGTCGGTACTTTTTTAGTTTAGCTGTAAAATATAGAGGAGGCGGTACTTCTGTAGTTTTGCTGTAAAGTATAGAGGGGTCAGTACTTCTGTAGTGTTTATGTGAAATATAGAAAGTTCCGCACTTCTGTAGTTTAGCTGTTAAATGTAAAGGGGTCAGTACTTCGGTGGTTTTGCTGTTAAATATGGAAAGGTCGGCACTTTTACAGTTTAGCTGTGAAATATATAGGTGCGGTGCTCCTCTAGTTTTGCTGTCAAATATAGAAAGGTCGGTATTTCTGTAGGGTAGCTGTGAAATATAGAGGGGTCAGTACTTATGTAGTTTTTCTGTTAAATATAGAAAGGTGGGCACTTCTGTAGTTTAGCTGTGAAACATAGAGGCGTCCGTACTTCTGCAGTTTAGCTTTGAAATATAGAAATATAGTTTCGGGAATGGTAGGAGGTTGTTACAAAACCTATATATGTAGTTGTGTCCATTCTTTGACAATAGAGACCAGACGTTGAATTCAACTCCAGCAAAAGAATGTGGTACTTTAACGCATACGTGTTCGCAGAACTTTTAGGGGTATGTGGATAAAAGAGTATTTCCATTCTAGCAACCCCGTCGGCGGTCCTCGTCATTTCTGGGTATCGTCCGTTTACATATTTCTCAACAAAACGTAAGGTATACCAGAAAACATATACATACAAACAAAACTAGAAAATTAACCCGTCGGTGTATAATAAGGCCAGATCTATGACTTAGATGAATTACATTGAGTTCTAAAAGTAATATTTATATCAATTTTCAGTTTTTCTTTCACTATGAAAATCGAATTTTATTTCTTGATGTAATGTTTATCTTTGTTATATTGATGATTGTTTTACGTATTTTGTCATTTTTATTCTATACTCTTCTCACTGAGCATTTTTAATTATGACTTTAAGTTTCCGTAGCAACTGTAAGAAAGTTTCAAATTATGTTTATTGAATATTTTGTGCGGGGGATTTATTACTGAAATTGATTTTCGATGAAGTTAAAAAATGTATTGCCATATTAAGTTTTTAGATTCTTATTATAGGGCGGTGTATACCAGCTTATATTTATTTGTCTTCTATTTTTAATTTGATTATTATTATTGTTAATATTTCATTTCGGTATTATGATAGCCATCATTTTGTAGAGATGTTTTGTAAATGTTGTTTACTTCTTAAATACGTTTCTGTTTTTTCAGTTATTACAATGCCTACGTTCAATACAATTAGGAATCTGTTATGATTTACGGAAGGTGATTAGACTTAAGGGGCACGTATATCGGATTGACGTCATCCTTTAAATATGGCTCGTAATTATTTTCATTTAAGTTTAAAGTTATATCTAAAACATAAGTAATTTTTATGATAGCCAGTATGTCTTACCTTAAGTCTATTTTTTACATTTCTGTATCTATACTTTTATTGAAATCCCACCATTTATCTTGTTGGAATCCCTTATGATTGGCAATACAACATATCTATATAGGCCGATATTTGTATTATCAAAAATATTTCTGAGGGTATATAAAATAGCCCCAATATCCGATATCTCTGCAGTTCACAGGACATCCATGCCAAATTCAAAGTAGTTTGACATTTTTTTTCTATTATTTTTTTTTTTTATGATTTCGATTTCGTCTTTAACGAGATATATACTTACATATCCAAACTCTTTGGCAAATTGTAGGATAGTACATTTTTTTACGATATTATTTAATTTAATATATATATAAATATATATATATATATATATATATATATATATATCCATGACTTTGTTCATGGATGTATGCAGGTGTACTTCATTGCGAAATTACAGGAGATTATGATAAAAAAGTCGCACAAGGATGAACATGACTGGATCGATAAGGGTGAAGATACTGACTATTCCGACAATATTCGATTCAGCAGGTCGATGAATCACATCAGTCATTATGGTTGTCTCAGATAATGAAGGGACTTCTGCCTTTTAAAAAGAATATGATTGTTGACAATACGATGATACCCATTAGTTTTGCTTTAACTTGTTGAAATGACATACCCATACTTACACACCTATAATATATGTATAAATATGAAGATTTCTTGCCATTCTTTGATATATTTTCAATGTTATTATATGTATACATATATATACACACTCATATATATATATATATATATATATATATATATATATATATATATATATACCTGTATATATATATATATGGAAAATGCAAAAACCAAATGCTAAAAACTACATTAATTATGTGTTCATCAACGTTTCCTCTTTTATTTAAGACTTCTTCATGATCAAGAAACAATGCAGAAAAATCATACATATATTAATTTGGATTTGTCAGAAATAATCAAAATTTCGGTATGGCTGTGGATGAGAAACAGGCAAAAAGTGGAAACCACAATTTTGGTTAGCCCGTTACAGCAGCAGTTTGTACATTTAAAGGGACGCAAGAAAGTGTATGCAGCAAAATATGTCACTTCCGAGCTTGGACGATAGTGGATGTGAGGGCGGGGGGAGTAAATCTAAATGGGTTGCTATGTTATTAATTAGAAAGGGAAAGACGAAAGAAAAGATAAAGAAAACCATTATCTTTTTTATGAATGTAAAAACGTGGAGATCTGTATTATTCTGAAACGCAAATTCTGATTATAAAACAAAAAGTGTTGGCATCATACCGAAAAAATGTATTTATTCAAGTATGAGTGTATTAATGTATTCCTATTTATGTGATTACTTTATCTGTGTCCCATTTATTAATCAATAAATGTCTTGCAATATGTGCAAATATGTGTAAAAGGGGGTGGAAATAATATAACTCGTTAATATATTTACGTATGAATGTGTTTATTAATATTTAGTTCTTTATTAGCGTAATATTTAATTGATCAAACATTATGAAAATTATATATGATTATACAAGTGTATGTATTTGTAATATGTGGACATGAGTAAACTAATGAGGATATAATATTCATAGTGTCTTAAATAAAAATATCCACGTTTTTACGTTCATATATGAAAAGAAAATTATAATTGTGTTTATTTCTCTTTTCTTTTTTCCTTTCTAATTGAGAACATAACAATAAATCCAGACTGCCACCCTCGCCTCCACATCCCCTATCGGTCAAACTCTGTGCGTGTATATATTCAAGAGTTTCGTTTAAATTTATCTGCTTACATTTCATGGTGTCGCCTCCAGGAGTTTAACCAATCAGGATTAAGCGTGATAAAACATCGTCTGCGTCAGATTAATTTTTCTGCGAAGTTTAAATCACAAACATTATTTAAATGTGTCTCTCTTTTTACACCGATTTAATTGAAGATTTATTCGCAAATTTCTTATTTCACTAAACTCTCGAAATGCAACTGTTTTCTTTCTTCTTCTCTTTCTTCTCTTTTTCTTCTTTTTCCACTTCTTCCTTTTATTCTCCGATTTCTATTTTTCATTACTTTCATCAAAATGAGTTGCCAAACACATTTACAGACAACACACAATTTTCAAAAATGCACTTTTCATTGATGCTAAAATAATTTATCACGTTTTAGTAATATTTTACTAAGATATTTTATTTTCATTGATGCTAAAATAATTAATGACGTTTTAGTAATATTTTACTAAGATATTTTATTTTCATTGATGCTAAAATAATTTATGACGTTTAGATATTTTGTTTTCGATATTTTGTTTTCGCTGTTTTCGCTGAATATTTTGTCAAAATCCTTAATGCGTATTTGTCTGATTATTCAGAAGTGATATTATTAAATCATACACACACATAAAAACAATTCATTTTCCAATAAGATTAGAAAGACACAGCACGAATTTAGTTTAGCTGCGTCTTGTTCACACAGAAAATTGATGAATAACGATCCAAGATATTTCTTTGTTAAATGTTGTTTAAAATATGATAAATGTGTACCAATAATACACATTTCATAATTTCTAATTCATAATTAATATATTTTAAATACATTATTACATTTGTTTTGTATCGGGCACATGCCGAAAGTACACCTGCTCGATAATGTGTTTATAGTGAATGTGGTCAATCCGTGAGGAGAAATATATAAAAACATCTGGTGGCAAACCACAGTGGTTAATCTTTTTCAACTTCTAATTCTTTGTACTTCAGTCTCCTCTTTCAGCCTCACTCTGCTCTCCATACCGCTCAATGAAAAGAGTACCGGTTATATATTACTTTTTGCCCCACCTATGCTAATTGACTGTCAACCAGAGCCATCTAGCTTTCAAATTCTCAAAACAGCCAATTTGCAAAGGGGGACAACTCAAACCTCACTTTCTGGATCCATTCCTGGCTGGGATAACTTTGCTAACCACAGTGAAGCAATCAATTGCAAAATTCGAAGGCAAGATATGCCCATTGTAGGTGGCCAGAACAACTCTGAAACGATCGGAAACAATGCTGGAATTACTAGACAAAGAGTAGTCTTCTTTCGAATGGGGTTGCACCTGGACTTTAGATTCGCACACATTCCAGTTCAACACTAAAGCAACTGCAATTCTTAAATTGTCATCAATTTAAGTAGTAACCAGGTTACAACGATAAGTGCTGGTGTAAAAGTATCCAGCCGTATTAGTAAATATTTTAGTACAATTGATTATTTTAAGTATTGACCACCAGAAAAGTAAACCTAGTCTACCTTGACAACTCACACACATAATCCAATCGGAACCCGACTTTACAAAATAAGGATGCTGTTGGAGTAATTTCAAATGTGTTCTATGGACACAGTCGATGGTAAACAGTGAATAGTCGACTAATTCTGGCTGGTGTAGGTTTTCTTAACGCATGAACTACATATACGTTTCGCACGGAAAATGCTCTTCGAACAAATGTGTAATAGAACCGGGATTCTGTTTTTTGCTAATTAATAATCATATTGATAGTTGAATGTAAAACATGGGTGGGGGAACAAGTGCCTGATTCACTACCTGTTATAAGTCGAGTCTGAAATGCGATTTCACTTTCCACTTCGTTATTTCACATCTTTTACTTCTAGAAAATACAATGCCCATAAAGCAATAGATTTTTTTGTCCTTGTAGTCAAAAGTGATATGTAACATTGACTGATGGAAATAATCATTCCCCCACGCAAGATAAGACACGTGACCACTAAAAGTCTACAATTACAGACCTCAACACAGGAAGCTGCGAGCGAGTTATGACACGAAACGTTGTTTCCTCGAAACAAAGAAAATGGAAAGGAAGCATGTTTTTAACAAATCGACAATTCTACTCCTCTTAAACCCCCGTAAACGTCTCGTGGTTATTAAACATAACGATATATATATATATATATATATATATATATATATATATATATATATATATATACATATATATATATATATATATATATATATATATATATATATATATATATATATATATATGCTTTTTTGTAATATAGTAGGAAACATCTCAGCAGAGTGCTCGATTAATTGAGAATTAAAATGAAAATTAAGAGCGTAATATTTATTTATTTTTTGGTATATAAAAAATAGTACAACATTAGTACCGTCGATTTGAAGCTCAGAAGGACCTAGCTATCCGGCTCTCTTCAGCTTATGTAGTCACCTGTTTCAGAAATGTGAAGTCACGTGTCACTCACGTTTGGACGCGTTTTTCTGCTTAAGAATGTTATGTATATTTGTGTAAATTTAGTGTACGAGAGGTTTAATAAGGTTTGAAAAATGGATTGAGGGAGGGTGTGTAACAGTTTGGATTTAAAAATGGAAAAGATTTTAAAATCTAAAAAAATAAAAAATAGTTCTATATAAATCCCGTGTGTCAATATTATAATTGGCTGTTACTGTTTTGAGGGTAAAGTATGTGTCTTCAAGAGAAAGTAAGTAGAGAAAAGAGGTTTAAGTAGTTTAGCTGTGAAATATAGAAAGGTCAGCACTTCTACAGTTTAGCTGTGAAATATAGAAAAGTCGCTACCTCTGTAGTTTAGCGGTGAAATATAGGGGGTTAGAACTCTTGTAGTTTAGCTGCGGAATATAGAGGGGTCGGCTCTTCTGTAGTTAACGTGTGAATGTTGAAAATGTCGGCAGTTTTGTAGTTTACCTGTGAAATATCGAGGGTCAGTATTTCTGTAGTTTAGCTGTGAAATATAAAAAGGTCAGTACTTTTGTAGCTATTTAATATAGGAGGCTCGGCACTTCTGTAGTTGAGCGATAAATGAAAAATAGGTCGGCACATCTCTGGTTTACCTGTGAAATATAGAAAGGTCGGTATTTCTGTAGTTTAGCTGTTAAATATAGACAGGTCGGGTCTTCTGTAGTTTACCTGTGAAATATAGAAAGGTTGGCACTTCTGTAGTTAAGCTGTGAAATATAGAAAAGTCGGCACTGCTGTAGTTTAGCTGTGAAATATAGAAAGCCCGGCACTTCTGTAGTTAAGCTGTGAAATATATAGAGGTCGGTACTTCTGCCGTTTTGCTGTGAAATATAGAAAGGTCGGTATTTCTGTAGTTTAGCTGAAGAAATATAGAAAGGTGGGCACTTCTGTGTTTAGCTGTGAAATATATAGGGGTCGGTATTTCTGTAGTGTAGCTGTGAAATATAGAAAGGTCGGTATTTCTGTAGTTTACCAGTGAAATATATAACGGTCGGTACTTCTGTAATTTAACTGTAAAATATAGCGGGGTTGATACTTCTGTAGGTAAGCTGTAAAATATAGAGTGGTCGGTATATCTGTAGTTTAGCTGTGCAGGATAGTGGGGTCGGTGCTTCTGTAGATTATTTGTAAAATATAGAAAGGTCAGCACTTCTGTAGTTTAGCTGTAAAATATAGAAAGGTCGGTATTTTTGTAATTAAGCTGTGAGATATAGAAAGGTCGGCAATTCAGTAGTTAAGCTGTGAAATATATAGGGGTCGGTACTTCTGTAGTAAAGCTGTAAAATATAGAAGGGTACATACATCTGTCGCTTAGACGTGAAATAAGAAAGGTATGCACTTCTGTATATTAAATAGTAAATATCGAGGAGTCAGGTCTTCTATAGTTTAGATGTGGAATAGATAGTTGTCGGTACTTCTGTAGTTTAGCTGTGAAATATAAAAGCTCGGTATTTCTGTAGTTTAGCTGAAGAAATATAGAAAGGTCGGCATTCTGTGTTAAGCTGTGAAATATATAGGGGTCTGTATTTCTGCAGTGTAGCTGTGAAATATAGAAAGGTCGGTACTTCTGCAGTTTTACTGTAGAATATAGCGGGGTGGATACTTCTGTAGTTAAGCTGTAAAATATAGAGTGGTCGATATGTCTGTAGTTAAGCTGTGCAATATAGAGGGGTCGGTTCTTCTGTAGTTTAGATGTGAAATATCGAAAGGTCGGCACTTCTGTAGTTTAGCTGTGAAATATAGAAATGTTTGCACTTCGGTAGTTTAGCTGTTAAAAATAGAATGGTCGGCACTTATGTATTTTAGCTGTTGAATATAGAAAGGTCGGTACTTCTGTACTTTAGTTGTGAAATATGTAACGGTCGGTACATCTGTAGTTTATATAGGGGTACGTACTTCTGTAGTTTTGCTCTGAAATATACAGGTCGGTATTTCTGTAGTGTAGCTGTGAAATATAGAGGCGTCAGTACTTCTGTAGTTTTGCTGTGAAATATGAAAATGTCGGCACTTCTGTAGTTTAGCTGTGAAACATAGACAAGTCAGTACTTTTGTGGTTTAACTGTGAAATATAGAAAGGTCAGCCCTTCTACAGTTTAGCTGTGAACTATAGGGCTCTATACTTCTGTAGTTTAGCTGTGTAATATAGAAAGGTCTACACTTCTGTAGCTTAGCTGCGAAATATATAGAAATAGCGATAATTTTGTAGTTTAACGGTAAAATATAGACAGGTTGGCACTTCTGTAGTTAACCTGTGAGTTCTAGAAAGGTCGGAACTTTTACAGTTGAGCTGTAGAATATATAGTGGTCAGTACATTAGTAGTTTAGCTGTGTAACATAGAAAGGTCGGCATTTCTTTAGTTTAGCTAGGAAATATAGATAGGTTGGCAGTTCTGTACTGTAGCTGTGAAATATAGAAAGGTCGGCATTTCTTTACTTTGGCTATGAAATATAGATAGGTTGGCACTTCTGTAATGTAGCTGTTAAATATTGAGGGTCAGGACTTCTGTAGTTTTGCTGTGAAATATAGAGGGGTCAGTACTTATGTAGTTTAGCTGAGAAATATAGAAATGGCGACAATCTGCAGTTAACTGTGAAATATTAAAAGATCGGTACTTCTGTAGTTAAGCTCTCAAATATAGAGGGGTTGGTACTTCTGTAGTTTTTGATGGGAAATATAGAAAGGTCGGCACTTTTGTAGTTTAGCTGTTAAATATATAAAGGTCGGCACTTCTGTAGTTCAGCTGTGAAATATATAAGCGTCGGAACTTCTGTAGTTGAGCGATGAAAGTAAAATAGGTCGGCACTTCTCTGGTGTAGCGCTGAAATATTGAAAGGCCGGCACTTTTGTGGTTTAGCTGTGAATATATAGGGGTCGGTATTTCTGTAGTTTAGCTGTGATATATAGACAGGTCGGAACTTCTGTAGTTTATCTGTCAAATATACTAAGGTTAACACTTCTGTAGTTAAGCTGTGAAATATAGAAAGATCGGCACTGTTGTAGTTTAGCTGTGAAATATAGAAAGCCCGGCACTTTTGTAGTTAAGCTGTACAATATATAGGTGTCGGTACTTATGTAGTTTAGCTGTGAAATATTAAAAGCTCGGTATTTCTGTAGTTTAGCTGAAGAAATATAGAAAGGTCGACATTCTGTGTTTAGCTGTGAAATATATAGGGGTCGGTATTTCTGTAGTTTTGCTGTGAAATATAGAAAGGTCGGTATTTCTGTAGTTTAGCTGAAGAAATATAGAAAGGTGGGCACTTCTGTGTTTAGCTGTGAAATATATAGGGGTCGGTATTTCTGTAGTGTAGCTGTGAAATATAGAAAGGTCGGTATTTCTGTAGTTTACCAGTGAAATATATAACGGTCGGTACTTCTGTAATTTAACTGTAAAATATAGCGGGGTTGATACTTCTGTAGGTAAGCTGTAAAATATAGAGTGGTCGGTATGTCTGTAGTTTAGCTGTGCAGGATAGTGGGGTCGGTGCTTCTGTAGTTTATTTGTAAAATATAGAAAGGTCAGCACTTCTGTAGTTTAGCTGTAAAATATAGAAAGGTCGGTATTTTTGTAATTAAGCTGTGAGATATAGAAAGGTCGGCAATTCAGTAGTTAAGCTGTGAAATATATAGGGGTCGGTACTTCTGTAGTAAAGCTGTAAAATATAGAAGGGTACATACATCTGTCGCTTAGACGTGAAATAAGAAAGGTATGCACTTCTGTATATTAAATAGTAAATATCGAGGAGTCAGGTCTTCTATAGTTTAGATGTGGAATAGATAGTTGTCGGTACTTCTGTAGTTTAGCTGTGAAATATTAAAAGCTCGGTATTTCTGTAGTTTAGCTGAAGAAATATAGAAAGGTCGGCATTCTGTGTTAAGCTGTGAAATATATAGGGGTCTGTATTTCTGCAGTGTAGCTGTGAAATATAGAAAGGTCGGTACTTCTGCAGTTTTACTGTAGAATATAGCGGGGTGGATACTTCTGTAGTTAAGCTGTAAAATATAGAGTGGTCGATATGTCTGTAGTTAAGCTGTGCAATATAGAGGGGTCGGTTCTTCTGTAGTTTAGATGTGAAATATCGAAAGGTCGGCACTTCTGTAGTTTAGCTGTGAAATATAGAAATGTTTGCACTTCGGTAGTTTAGCTGTTAAAAATAGAATGGTCGGCACTTATGTATTTTAGCTGTTGAATATAGAAAGGTCGGTACTTCTGTACTTTAGTTGTGAAATATGTAACGGTCGGTACATCTGTAGTTTATATAGGGGTACGTACTTCTGTAGTTTTGCTCTGAAATATACAGGTCGGTATTTCTGTAGTGTAGCTGTGAAATATAGAGGCGTCAGTACTTCTGTAGTTTTGCTGTGAAATATGAAAATGTCGGCACTTCTGTAGTTTAGCTGTGAAACATAGACAAGTCAGTACTTTTGTGGTTTAACTGTGAAATATAGAAAGGTCAGCACTTCTACAGTTTAGCTGTGAACTATAGGGCTCTATACTTCTGTAGTTTAGCTGTGTAATATAGAAAGGTCTACACTTCTGTAGCTTAGCTGCGAAATATATAGAAATAGCGATAATTTTGTAGTTTAACGGTAAAATATAGACAGGTTGGCACTTCTGTAGTTAACCTGTGAGTTCTAGAAAGGTCGGAACTTTTACAGTTGAGCTGTAGAATATATAGTGGTCAGTACATTAGTAGTTTAGCTGTGTAACATAGAAAGGTCGGCATTTCTTTAGTTTAGCTAGGAATTATAGATAGGTTGGCAGTTCTGTACTGTAGCTGTGAAATATAGAAAGGTCGGCATTTCTTTACTTTGGCTATGAAATATAGATAGGTTGGCACTTCTGTAATGTAGCTGTTAAATATTGAGGGTCAGGACTTCTGTAGTTTTGCTGTGAAATATAGAGGGGTCAGTACTTATGTAGTTTAGCTGAGAAATATAGAAATGGCGACAATCTGCAGTTAACTGTGAAATATTAAAAGATCGGTACTTCTGTAGTTAAGCTCTCAAATATAGAGGGGTTGGTACTTCTGTAGTTTTTGATGGGAAATATAGAAAGGTCGGCACTTTTGTAGTTTAGCTGTTAAATATATAAAGGTCGGCACTTCTGTAGTTCAGCTGTGAAATATATAAGCGTCGGAACTTCTGTAGTTGAGCGATGAAAGTAAAATAGGTCGGCACTTCTCTGGTGTAGCGCTGAAATATTGAAAGGCCGGCACTTTTGTGGTTTAGCTGTGAATATATAGGGGTCGGTATTTCTGTAGTTTAGCTGTGATATATAGACAGGTCGGAACTTCTGTAGTTTATCTGTCAAATATACTAAGGTTAACACTTCTGTAGTTAAGCTGTGAAATATAGAAAGATCGGCACTGTTGTAGTTTAGCTGTGAAATATAGAAAGCCCGGCACTTTTGTAGTTAAGCTGTGAAATATATAGGTGTCGGTACTTATGTAGTTTAGCTGTGAAATATTAAAAGCTCGGTATTTCTGTAGTTTAGCTGAAGAAATATAGAAAGGTCGACATTCTGTGTTTAGCTGTGAAATATATAGGGGTCGGTATTTCTGTAGTTTTGCTGTGAAATATAGAAAGGTCGGTATTTCTGTAGTTTTCCTGTGAAATATAGAAAGGCCCGTACTTCTGTAGTTTAACTGTAAAATATAGCGGGGTCGATACTTCTGTAGTTAAGCTGTAAAATAGAGAGTGGGCGGTATGTCTGTAGTTTAGCTGTTCAATATAGAGGAGTCGGTTCTTCTGTAGTTTAGATGTGAAATATAGAAAGGTTTGCACTTATGTAGTTTAGCTGTTAAATATAGAAAGGTCGGCACTTCTGTAGTTTAGCTGTGGAATATAGAAACGTCGGCACTTCTGTACTTTAGTTGTGAAATATGTAATGGTCGGTACATATGTAGTTTATCTGTGAAATATCGAAAGGTCGGTATTTCTTAAATTTAGCTGTGAAATATAGAAAGGTCGGCACTTCAATAGTTTAGCTGTAAAATATATATGGGTCGGTAATTCTATAGTAAAGCTGTCAAATATATAGGGGTACATACTTCTGTAGGTTAGATGTTAAATATCAAGGTGGCAGGTCTTCTGTAGTTTGGCTTTGGAATATATGAAGGTCGGCATTATAACAGTTTAGCTGTGAAATATATAGGGGTACGCACTTCTGTAGTTTTGCTCTGAAATATAGAAAGGTCGGTATTTCTGTAGTGTAGCTGTGAAATATAGAGGCGTCAGTACTTCTGTAGTTTTCCTGTGAAATATGAAAATGTCGGCACTTCTGTAGTTTAGCTGTGAAATATAGACAAGTCAGTTCATCTGTGGTTTAGCTGTGAAATATAGAAAGGTCAGCACTTCTACAGTTTAGCTGTGAAATATAGGGCTCAATACTTCTGTAGTTTAACTGTGAAATATACAATGGTTTACACTTCTTAAGCTTAGCTGCGAAATATAGAGAAATGGCGATACTTTTGTAGTTTAACGGTGAACTATAGACAGGTCGGCACTTCTGTAGTTTACCGATTAATAATAGAAAAGTTCGGCACTTTACCAGTTTAGCTGTGAAATATATAGTGGTCAGTACTTCTGTAGTTTAGCTGTGTAATATAGAAAGGTAGGCATATCTAAAGTTTAGCTATGAAATATAGATAGGTTGGCACTTTTGTAGTGTAGCTGTTAAATATAAAGGTTCTGGACTTCTGTGGTTTAGCTGATAAATATAGAGGGGTCAGTAATTATGTAGTTTAGCTGAGACATATAGAAATGTCGCACATCTGTAGTTTTGCTGTGAAATATTGAAAAGTCGGTAAGTCTGTAGTTAAGCTGTGAAATATAGAGGGTCGGTTCTTCTGTAGTTTGGATGGGAAATATAGAAAGTACGGCACTTTTGTAGTTTAGCTGAAAATATATAAAGGTCGGCACTTCTGCAGTTTAGCTGTTAGATATGTAAGGGTCGGCACTTCTGTAGTTTAGCTGTGAAATATATAGGGGTCAGTACTTCTGTAGTTAAGCTGTTAAATATAGAGAGATCGGCACTTCTGTAGTTAAGGTGTGAATGTGGAAAATGTCGGCATTTTGTAGTGTAGTTGTGAAATATCGAGGGGTCAGTACTTCTGTTGTTTTGCTGTGAAATATAGAAAGTTCGGAACTTCTGTAGCTGTAAAATATAGAGGGGTCGGTACTTCTGTAGTTGAGCGATGAATGTTAAATAGGTCGGCACTTCTGTAGTTTATCTGTGAAATATAGAAAGGTCGGCACTTCTGTAGTTAAGCAGTGAAATATATAGGAGTCGGTATTTCTGTAGTTTAGCTGCGAAATATAGAAAATGCGAAAATGCGAACTAAATTTAAAATTAACGCGCAAAAACATTTTCAGCTGAAACCAAAACAATTCAATCTTAATTTGTTAGACTAAAATAAAATAAAATATTTAAAAATGCCGCGCTCACATGAACAATAGATATAGCAATCATTATTATTATTAGAAACGCCATATTTACTCCAGTAACACAAATTCCGATATCTAAAACTATGGTGACCCTACGCAGCGTTGCCTGCCAGTCTTTTTACTAGCAATTTGTTTTTTTGTCTAGTTACACATTTTATATCATATTTTGTTTAAGTTCTTCGTTCCTTTCTTCTTTTTTGTCAATCATATTCTCCCTCTTCCATTTCTATATGTATTGTCTTATTTTATATTATATTATATTTTTTTAGTTGTTTATGTTTCTTATTTAGTATTTCCTGCTTTGTTAGTTATATTTGCCTCTTCGTTTTTGGTCTGAAGAGCTAGACTCTCTATGAAGAGTACAACCGAAACATGTATGCACATATGTAACCAACAATGTTTGTATGAATAAAAATGTATACAATATGCGTATATATATATATATATATATATATATATATATATATATATATATATATATATATATATATAAAACATATAATATATCTATAAAATAAAATTATTTTTCTTTAGAAACATGAAGAATGATTCTATTCATATAATGTATGCTTGCGTCATGTTATGTACACGCCGACTTATTGTTATTCAAATGCAAGCTGATGGGTGTTAAACTTGAAAGACGAGTTTATTTTTCATACATTGTCAAACCTTAAAAATAGTTTTTAATTTTAAGCGAAACAACATCTTATTTAGAATATCACCACCTGTGAAATTTTACTAAATTTTAATAACAATTATGTAAAAAAATTGAAAATAAATTCTCAATAAGTTTATAAAATATCACATTTATGAATTAATAATTAAACATTTCTCAAATAAAATAACCACTTCCCCCACTTGGTGAAAAAAGTTTGGTAATATTTTGTTAATTGAAAAAATTTAAGTATTTTAATAAACAACATATTACGATTGAGGCTATCTTTATTAAATAATTCTCAACATTTTAAAACTGTTGCTGTTTTGATATTATTTTGAAAGTATGGAAGCTTAAGAGGGTCATTACATCCTTTCGCTTTTGACCACATGATTGAAAAGGGGTCACTGAGCAGAAGACTACATTAAAATGTCCGTACAAAACCCAATCAATATTAAAGAATTATTATTTTGAAAGTATGGAAGCTTGAAAGTGTCATTCCGTTTTTTTGTTCGTGAACACATGATTGGAGAAGGGGCCACAAAAAATAAAGACTGAACTCAGTATTTGAATTGTCTATTTAAAAAGATTAACACTATTCATAAATAAATCTCCATAAGCTTACGATTAAATCAGAACTATTAATTTTGATTTGTTTGTGAAAAAATATACGAATGTGACCTTTCATAATGTTGATTCTAATAAATATCGTAAATATAAAATCTCCACATACAATGTATTGAATGTTGGCATCGAAATAAAGTTCTTTTTCTCTCACGTAGAAATGTATGAATATTCCTTATATAATAATATAATAAGAGTTGAAATTCAAAATAGAGTGATAGCTTCTGGAGAGAAGGAACGACAACCGTGCATAAAAGTAAACAATTGTATTTAGTCATATAATGAATCATCATACATAGGTGAAATCATTTGTACAGAAAGGAGAGTGTTTGCGGATAAATGCCTTTGCGAGAACTTCTGTTAAAAAAAGTTTGCGTAAAAACTGACGCGTGATGGTCCGTCGATTCTGGCTCCTATCGTCGCAGATGTCAACGAAAGTGAAGAAACTAGAAAAGGAAGAATCGCTGTCTGCAAACTGTCGTTTAAGGACTTGATCGCGATGAGTAAACCCCGGCCTATTGTTGGTGGGTATCAGGGAAAAGTGGGTTGTCTGCCAAGAACTGCGTTTTTCAAACAAGGCAAGTTGCCATTGTAGACGTCAAGGCTACTGAGAATTAGGGTGAAGGATTTTTAAGGGGGCTATCCTAAATTAGGCGCTTGCAGCGAAACATTAGTTTTAAATTTCTGCATGTCCGTTCAGTCGGGGAAAACGATGGCAGGAAGGGAGTTCCAAAGGCCGGAATCTTGAAAAAAAAGCTATTGTAATAGAAGGCTCTCCGTCATATGGAGACCTTCAAAGTGAAAGGAAGGGATTAAGCTGATTGCCGGATTGGTCGAGTGTATTTACGTCGAGGGGGCACCAGAGCACCAAATTCATCGGATCACATTCAATTGAAGTACTTATAAAACAAGCATAAGGATGCTACATTGCAGCGATGGGACAGGGGTTGGAGATTGTTGGATAGTGAGGGACCTATTAGATAAGAAACTCTGTTTCGGACCTTGTCTAAGAGGGAAAGACTGGTGGATGGTGCAGCAGCCGAAATTTGACAATAATACCCATGCATGGGCGGATGATGACTTTGTAGAGATATAGGATACTATCAGGTGTGAGAAGATTTCTAGCACGGCAGCCTTGGAAATGTCTTCTACGTATTTGTTCTGGGTTTTATATTGACTGAACCACGTGACCCCAAGGGAGCAATGGTCAATCCATTCAACCTGTAATGTATCAAGTTACGGCCCTTGGGTGAAGTTTTTTCATCCGGCCCAGACGGCGCCTTTGTTGTGATTTTAGTATCGAATTAGGGGTTGCTTTTTGTGAATATATAAAGAAGAGACTTTAACAGGTGAGGGCTTGCTTATGTCTTGACACTCAGTGAACGGTACAGACTTAATACTACCAGTAAAGGGACGATAGCGAATACAACAAACCAATCAACGAGCGTGTTATAAATTCCAATAACACGTGATATTTTTGTTTGTATATAAGCGAAAGAGAAAAACACGGTGGGAAAGAACCTTGTTGGTATCGAATTAGGGGTTGCTTGTTTTATACATGATCAAAAAAGTGTACGTAGATATGAAATTCGGTACTTCGCTTAGAGAGTAGACGATTTAATTAAAAAGATAAACCAATATAAGATTTGTATTCCCTAATTTAGGGAATGAAAATGTTATATTGCTTTATTTTTTAATGGCGTTAGATATTATTCCTGAAGCGAAAATAAAGGAAGAATCACAAGTCAATGGAGTCTAAACAATTGTTCTTTAGACAACAGAGTTATTTCAATTGCATAGCAAATACAAGTCTTCTTTTTCTAATAATTAAAAGATATATTCAAATATGCTCAGATCGATTTATAAACATTCAAGACCAGGTTCTATGCCTTCCAGACTCGATCCCGAGCAATCAAAACCCTCTAGACCCAGTCCTAGGTATCCAACATCTAGTTACATACATCTCAGACCCGCTTCTAGAACCGGGTTGCGATTTTCCAGATAGGTTTCTAAGCTTTCCAAATCGTGTTCTACAGTTTCTACATTTCGTTCTAAACGTTTAGATCCGGTTCCAGATCTCCGGCCTTGTTCCAGATCTTTATATATTTTGTTCCAGACAGCTTTCCAGACCTCGTGGACTAAATCAATCGTATTTTCACTGGCACAATTTTAAATATTATACTTTTTAGTGTAGAATGTCTAACAAGTCGTTAATATGTTAAGATGCAAACAAAAAGACACACCATGGATAAAGCACACACACTTTGCCCTCTTCCACTCTCGTTCGAGTGCTCTGCCCGTACAGAAGGGGTCTCGTCTCAGAGAGAGTGTCGTTATTGTGACCGTTCTACACGTTATGCTCACCCCGAGCGTTAGATAACATCAATTTTGGCCCTGCGCACTATAATACTTCCATAATTATTCAGTCAGGTTGACTGGTTATCTTAAATGATAGGGTAATTCTGTACGCATGTTCAATAATAATTATCTCAGCTGACCTTGTGCCACTATACTCGGGGTTAAATGTTCCAGGAATAGCCTTTTTTCTCGAGCTTCCGGCCTTTGGAACTCCCTTCCTGTAACCTTTTTCTTCAACTAAACGGACAGGCAAAAATTTAAAACGAATCTGAACAAGCATTTCGCTACAAGCTCCTAATTTAGGATGACCCCCAAAAAAACTTTCACCTTAATTCTCAGTAGCCTTTACGTCTACAGTGGAAACTTGCCTTGTTTGGGCTGAACTATGTTGGGGTGTCCTTGGCAGACAACCCACTTTTCCCTGATACCCACCATCAATGGGCCGGGGTTTACTCATCGCGATCAAGTCCTTAAACGACAGTTTGCAGACAGCAATTCTTCCTTTTCTAGTTTCCCCACTTTTGTTGACATCGGCCTGACTGCATTTGCGACGACAAGAGCCAGAATCGACGGACCATCACATGTCAGCTGTTACCAAAACCTTTTTTTTTAACATAATTTCCGCTTTCCGGACCTGGTGGACTACATCAATCGAATTTTCCCTGACAAAATTTAAAATGTTCAACTTTTTAATGTAGAATGTCCAACAAGTCGTTAATATGTTAAGATGCAAACAAAAAGACACACCATGGATAAAGCACACACACTTTGCCCTCTTCCACGGTCGTTAGAGTGCTCTGCACGTATAGAGGGGGTCTCGTCTCAGAGAGAGTGTTGTTATCGTGACCGTTCTACACGTTAGGGTCAACCCGAGCGTTAGATAACGTCAATTCTTACCCTGTGCACTATAATACTTCCATAATTATTCAGTCGGGTCGACTGGTAATCTTAAATGATAGGGTAATTCTGTACGCATGTCCAATAATAATTCTCTCAGATGACCTTGTGCCACTATACTCGGGGTTAAATGTCCCAAGAATAGCATGTCTAGTTGTGCTCTTACATGCACCAGCAGAGTTATTAAGAACTGACAAGGTTGATGCAACGTCAATCAGTTAATAATGGAAAAATCAATTGAAAAACTGTTGTACAAACCTGTTCAGTTTCGTCAATTCGTCTGTCATATCAACTATATCTTGCTGAAATACTCGCAGGTTACAAATTACTCACTTTGTCCGCTTACATCCTCGTTAGTGTGCTCTACCCGTAAGGAACGGGGGTTCATCTCGTAGTGAGTGTTGTTTTTGTGATCTGGGCTTGTTCATACACCAGAAGTCTTTCCTTCTTGGATAGGGTCAATAAAAGAGTCTCTTACCTAATAGGTCCCACACTGTCTACTAAGCTTCAACCCCTGTCCCATCGCCGCAATGTTGCATATCTGTGCTTGTCTTACAACTATTTCAATGGAATATGCCCCGTAACGTAATTAACCCCGACCAATCTGACAAGCATCACAATCCCACCCCTTTATTGTAGAGGTCCCCAGATTCCTGAATGCTTTCTATTCTAATAGTTTGATTCTCGATCCGTTGGACTTTGGAATTCCCCTCCTGTTCCCTTTTTCCTACGTTATTCGTTTCTATGGCAGCGTGCTTTTTGGAGGTAAATAGAATTAAAAAAGAAATCCACCAATGCATGCAACCAAACTTTAACCCTAACCCTAACCCTAACCCTAACCCTAACCCTAACCCTAACCCTAACCCGAATAGTTACATTAACTACCACTCTCTCATAACGTCGTATTGTTTTTGCATCATCTTCCGACACTATCGAATTAAAGATTTCCCCCCTAATATGGCTAGAACTAATCTCATCAGTTCCGGTGGTAATATCTATATTATTTTCCTTCCATTGATATTCCATTATTGTGGCCTCTCGTTTTAAGGAAGACAATAACCTCGCATGTTTATCATCATGTAAATATCTCAATACATATGCCTACAGTCTAACTTTTCTAAATGTATATTTTCACATGTCTCTTTTTCCTTATATCCACTGTTCTCCTAATAAATAATCATCTTCATCATATTGTTTATATTTATGTGTCGTGGAACTCTTATGAGGTCTTTCCGTGGAGGTCTTTCTGCTGGGAGCCTTAAAAGGTCGTACGTTTTGTTTAACAATTATTCAGTCCAACTCAGGGATAAACACTCAAGTTGTTCCACATAATAAAAAACATGTTGTTGATCCCATCGATTTTCTGTTTAACTCCAAAATAAAATATTATTATTTTCCATTATTTTTTCTTTCAGATTTGCAGTTTTAAAGTCGGATGTTCTTGTTCTTCTTTCCCCTTTGAGTTTCATAAAGTGGTGTATTTTTTTCTGTGCTTAAAATAACGATGTCACACACGAATATATAAATATATAATGATACAACTTTATTGTCGGTTGCGATAAACGAGTGAAGAACGAAGACGCAGGTACAAGAACTTGGCGAGGTGTTTTTTCTCGAGCACAAATCGCCAATTGACATCAGGTTTATATTATATAACACTCTGTGACACCAACGCATTTACATGCAAATGTTTACTGTGGGACTTCACTGTCAATGTAGCAACGCCCCCGGAATATATATTCGGTGATGTCGGTTTTCCTTCTTCCGGTAACCTTTGCAGGTGGTTTCAATCAACCATTATTTTATTTCTGACGATACACTATGTTTGTTTTTCCAGACAAAGTGGCTTGACCCCGGTAGTTTAAAGACCATTATATCTCTGCTAAACCTCATATGAATTCCACAACAAATGATTATGCTCGTATGAAGCGATCGGAATACTTCGGGGTTGCTTTAGTGATGTTTACTTGCTTGTTTCTGTCACATTATGGATGACCCAATGTCAGATTTGTTTGTGTGTAGGCTCGTCTTTGTTGTAATTTTTTTTTTGTTGACTCATTTTTTAAATATTTTCGTACATCAATGTGTGTTGCTGTGCCACTAGATTGAATATGTGTGTGCATATCTGGGGATTTTCTTTGTTTCCACGCACGCATAAGACATATTTTTAAACTCTTGTTTCGTTTTTGTTTTTTAGTTTTTACTTTGTTCAAAGTTTCCTTCGCTAATTTAGATTAATATTTAACTTTATTTCTTTGTTTTTATTTTATTTTTATAGTGTTTAGCTTTGACATGAAGTTTGCTTTTTTTATATTTTATCGTAAGATTTCAGCAGTTAGCGTATTTAACGTCGGAGAGTCACCAGTTAGTTTTCGATCACGTCGGAGTCACCAGTTATATCGGAGGGTTCCGGACAACGGTAAAGAGATGCCTATATGGCGGCATGTACTTCCAAAGATCTGGGTACCATATTTATTTGGGTATTCCATGTGGCACGGTGCTTCTATATTAGAGGGGCCGGATTAATAAAAGGTTTTTAATTCTTATGTTATAGGGATAAATATTGTTATCCGGGTCACAAATCATTTTTAGGGAAATATTATAATGAGCTAATGAGCTAATAAGTGAGGTTTACTTAGCGATGGGTGACCTATTTCGCACAGAATGTAAAATATGAGATTATTCATCCACGTGTGAAACCAAAATTAACAGAGTAAACAAACAAAGGAAAGGAACAAAACATTATTAATATATTGGAACGGCGAAGGAAATGAAAAGATAAACGACAATAATAGTATTTACTAAAATAACATTTAACAAAAACAGTTTATTTTTGGATAATACAACTTAAATTTCTTACACGAGTGAAATGTTCAGTTTGTTACACGAGTGACATAATCGTTGGAAAGTTCGTGTTTGTATGAATGCTTGTGTATGTGCCGGCGTGATTGATGTAAAATTATGTATGTATATTATTGACTATTATAATTTGTGTCTGGGTAAGAGTTCTTTGTTCATAGTGATGGGAGATGGAAGATGTTACCTTCTTTTTAACTTTCGCCTCCCCCTTTTCATATCGTGTATAATTGTTTGATGAGTATTCACCGAAAAAGCATTTTCAAACCGATACTACCCATGAAAAACAAATCTTCAACTTGATAAAAACAAATAAAATATTAAAATCTAACAATGCTGTGAATTTCATGCACATTTTACAATCAATTCTATTTTTGAGAATTTCTAAAATCAATATTTATTCCGCGTGTATATAAGTTTTAAAATGGAAAATCTTAACGATATTCCAACGATTCTATTTTACACGTACATTTTCTTGCGAATTTCCTCAATCAATATTTGTCAAATTTGCATATAAGTTTTCAAATTTAAAAGCTAACGATATTCCAACGATAGTAACTTTGTCAATATTTCAGTTTGAATCGACGTTCCCAAATAGACAGGAATCTTTACTCGTGTTGTTACAAATAAAAACGTCTCTATATTCTTTTGACCAATTTTCCCTATGCATAAATGATCTTCTCTCATGGGTGAATAAATAAGAGACAGATTTTCTTTTCCTTTTAGTATTGGCTTTCGCTTTAATTATTCATAAAAATCAGTGACGTGTATCGTGATTCATGGCATTAACTGTTTAGCACAAATAAGCGAAGATGAATCGCACAAACTCGTTGAACAGGTTCTTTTTTATTTTTCTACGTCATCGTTTACATCAGTAAGAAATAAGTTTAAAATACAACAAAATGAATCATGTTTATAAACGTGACCCTCTATATTTTATTGTGGGTGTCGTCTTTGTTTTTCATATTGGTTCTGATATATATGCATATAACATCATGTATATATATATTAAAAATGAAACACACACAATATACATGTTTTCAAAATTAATAATATAATGCAAGCCAAAAAACAACAACATTTAATCAACAAGTAACACTATCCACAGAAACAGTCCCCTCTGCTAACAATACAGAAGCATCCAACTGTTCCGTAATACTAGCGACAGTGGTACTATCCTAACACTAATACACGGCCTCCACACACACACACACACAAATATAATATATACAGTTAGGTATATTTATATTGTTTATATATTTGTATATACAGGAGTTACTGCTAAAATAATTAACCGATTATTATGACTTTTTGACACGCATCAACTGGCGTAAGGGAACAACATGTGGGATATATTTAGTTCAATTTAATGTTATGTACAACCGATAAAAACGGAGTGGAAGCTTTCGAAAACATTCACATACCTCCAATTTTTTTAACTGTTCACAATAGGTAGAAGTTGTCAGTTAATAAATATCCCCGAAATTTTAGTTTCTTTGGACAATTTATAAAAAGGGTTTCATGAGGCAAATCATAAGCATCAGAACGACGTTGGATACTCCTAGGCTAAAGACATAGAGGTTGCGTAATGTCTTTATTTTTTTTAGAAGAATCAAGAAAACTTACACTAAGTACCTACTTAGAGTTTTTCGACATTATACTCCACTGTTTGCCCATACTGAAAGCAAAGCCTCCTTCAAATCTGTGCAAAATCACTGCAAAAGACTCATAGAAAACGTAATGAATTCCTGCGTATAATCTTTTAAAATTAGAGTCACCACTCAAAGACTTTGCTCACAGGGATTTGGAAGAATAACAAAAAAGGTCTTAAACAGATGTAAGACATCTATCCGAACTATCAGTAATGGACCTGAGGTAATTTCCTCAGCATCTGGCAGAGCCAAAATTTCCGTTACAAACTTTGCAGCACATCCTACCATATGTAATCAGATCTACCTATCCCCAGAATTCTTCCTAATGACTGAAAAAAACCTAAGCGATATTCGAATGACTGTACAGGATGTTGCCAAACTTATAATAACCTTGAGGCCAACAAGGCAACTGGTCCCGCCAACATTCCAGTCATAGCACTCAAGAAGCTTCAACTAGAAATAACCCATATACTTACAAAGTTGTACCATCGTTGCTTAAAAGATAAATGCTTTTCATCACCTTGGTAGACTTCGCTTGTCTACCCAGTATTTAAAAATAAGGGAAATCGGTCCTCTGCATCTCAGTACAGACCAATTAGCATTTGCGTCGTGAGTAAGTTGCTTTAATCTGTAATAAATCAAGAGGTTGTCAACAACCTACACAGAAACAATCTACTTAGTGGCAAGCAATATGGATTTCGTCCTGCTATATCTACAGCGTATATGCCGACATTAATATCGCACATGATCAGTGAATCTATAGATAATAGCTTTGTTTCTAGGGCGATAACTCTTTATATATAAAAGGTCTTCGATAGGGTTGTCACAGAGGTTTTCTTCACAAACTTTCTAGCTATGGAATATCTGGAAATGTCCTCAGCACCGTCAAACGATGTCTCTACGATTGGTCTATTATGGTATTCGTGAACAAACAAAAGTCTGAAGTTAAAAATATCAATGCCGGCGTAACTCGGGAATCGAGATCTGGCCCAACTCTCGTTCTGATCTTCATCAACGATCTCCCAAATCGTATCCTGAAATCATTCGTTGATATCTACGCAGAAGACACAATTATTTATGACAGCACCTAAGAAAGCACTGATGACCAAGATCATTTTGACTCCCTCCGATTTGGAGCACGTAGTACAATGGGGGGGGATGTGGCTTGTCGCTTT
Organism: Sepiola atlantica; assembly: GCA_963556195.1. Classification (NCBI taxonomy): domain Eukaryota; kingdom Metazoa; phylum Mollusca; class Cephalopoda; order Sepiida; family Sepiolidae; genus Sepiola; species Sepiola atlantica. Next base: position 640,947 of record OY744516.1, on the reverse strand, counting down.
TAACGCCTTCAAAATCAAACGTCTCTCTTTTCACTATCAACGCTCGGATCCTCATTTCTCCCCACTTGTACTTAATGGCTTTGCTTAATGAAGCCCCGACACTTGATAACCTCTTCGGACTGACGGAATTTAACTTTGTAAATAGCGAATCGACGGCTAAATTTACACAAGCAGTTAGTGTGATCAACGAACGTATTCGGATCGTGCATGCATATATATATATATATATATATATATATATATATATATATATATATATATATATATATATATATATATATATATATATACAAGTGAGTATATATATATATATACAAGTTAGTATATTACCTACAAAGAAAGACTCCGAGTAAGTTGCTTGAGTTTACTAGTCTGCCTTGATGTTCACGCTGCAATCCTCATAAATATAACTTAAATTCTCCGTATCACGTGATAATGTCCTATGGTCGTGAGGATAAAATGATAGCGTGCAGAGTCAAAGGTGGCTCTGTGAACCGGGTTCGCCCCTTGTGACCGTTTGAAATTATCACTTCCCTACACTGATGAGAGTGAAAGGCTCCATACGACGTCATCTGTAATTAAATAGAATTCGATATTTATTTATAATTATTAATATAAATATATTAATGCATATATATATTCAAAAAAGGTTTTGGTCTCTTATGACTGGGAAAAAACTCAATATATATATATGTATTCAACATTAATAATATAATTCAAGCCTCTCCCCCCCCCCCCGAAAAAAACTTATATAGGTTATTCATCAGAAACGCCATCTACAGAAACGCCATCCATCTAACCCTAACCCTAACACTAACACTAATCCTCCTCTACTGCTACAAAATCATCCTATTCTCATTATTCCTAGTGACAACGTTACTATCTTAACATTAATATACACCTTGAACGGGGTTTGAATCCTTGAGAATCTAACCAAATTCGCATATTTCGGACTTAGTACTGGTAGAAAACGAGAATTTAACCGTTGAAAAATTTACAGAATACAAAAACTAGATCAATTTATATCAATCGTAGAATATAAACAGGGGTCATAATCCTAAAAATGAAATCGAAAAAGACGATCATTAGATGTTTATCATGTAAATGTTTGACTGATTAAACAACTGAAATCTTGTAAATTTATTGTTTTCCCGCTGTACTGATCAGAATGCCACTTTCTTCATAACTAAATTTTCACATATTTCTTTTATTTCACCTCAGAGCAGCACTACAGTGAACCATCATGCTAATACGAGAAGCGTCAACATGAAACCAAACAGCCTCATGAAAAAAGGGGACTAACACAAAAAAGGGCAAACGATCAAGTAATACAAAAATAACTACATACACACAACAGGGTGCGATGACGAACAAATCCACTCAGACAAAATAGCAAAACCATTTATCGAAGTAAAAAGCATATTCCATTTTGTAGGCAACAAATTATTACCTTTTGGACTCTATCAACTTTAGAAAACAAATATAAACAAAGTATTACCTTTTTAGGCTCTACCAACTTTATATGTATCTTTAGAATTCAATATATTGAGATTTACATTATCACGATAGATTATTATTAAACGATAATTCAATTATCTTTAATTCAATTCAACATTTAAATATATATATAAATATATATATACATATATATATATATATATATATATATATATATATATATATATATATATATATACTAGCCAATATCTACATATTTCTATCGAAAATTGCATCTTTAATTTTCCATATTCTTATACATACATACAAATATATATCTACATACATATCACCACCCACATCATACACCCACAAACACTTTTAGCCTCTCCCCGGACGCGCAAGGGTATACATCACCTCTATTTCCTCACGTATACATGCCGTTCTTACGAAATCCCACAGCGTTCTTACGAAATACAGGGCCTATGAATTGAGGAATACATCTACCGATATTCATCCTGTAAATGTATTAATAAGTTTGAGAAAAAGAGTCACGAAAAAGAGAGTTTAACAATCCTGCAATATTTAGGCATACGCCATTGGAATAGGAAGATGTATTACAACGTTATATCTGAACAGCAAGATGATAGACCACTAGACCAACGAGTGAAACGAACTGGAACAATGGAAACAAGTAATACATCAGAAAATTCTGAAGAGACTGAGACTAGCAACATTATGTCTGTGAGAGAGAAGGTGCAGATAGGAAGGAAGGGTGAGGTCAAAGATTCACCAGCAAAAATATGACAACATTACTCCATACAATGTCTGATAGTATATTTGTAGAGTTTGAGAATAGCCTCAGGTGTGAGAAGTGGTTCGGAGCGATAGAGAGAACCGATTTCACGAAAGGCAGAAAGGGCAATGGATCAAATGTGTGAACTCCAAAATGTTTTAATGGAAAAGAAAGACAATCGTAGAAAATTGTTACTCCGCCTTGTTTCGAACGCTGGAAAGTACTTTTCTCTGTTCTTAAAATCAAACAGACTTTCAATTAACACAGTTCCTGTCCAAGAACTTCCCGTCTGTGGAATGCGTTGCTGTGGGATTGCTTCCCTGCACCATATAACGTGACCGTTTTCAAGGCGAATAGCAACAAATCTCTATCGAGCCGTCTTCTTGTTGTCCATCGTTTACAACCTTCTTCTAGTACTAAGCCATCATCGAAGTGAAAATCTTAGAAACCCTTATCCTCAAGTGACTTTTTGCCTTAATATGTGGGGACTCATCAGAGTAGAAAATCAAGTCATCCATTTATCCCTTAGCTATCTATGTATATTGATCGCCCTCTCTCACGCATTTAGAGAAAGAGTGCCTCTCTTTTTTCGGCATGGCCATCTAATTTACATGTGAATAGCAGTACACACCACAGCACTATGTAAATTAAATATAAAATAATAAATCTTTTGTATTTCTATGTAAAAATAATGTTGTTTAAAATAAATGAACTGTCATAATATTCTAAGTAAATCAAAACAATATATTTTTAATTTTTTGACGAAAATATAAAAAAGTGATTTTTTTTCTATTATTTTGATTCAAATAAATTTCGTAAGTATAAAATCTTCACATAGACGTGACATTTTTTTAAATTTTTAATTAAGTGATGAAGAAGAAAAACACAGTGCGAAAGCAAAAGTGACCGTAAACGGTCATGTTTTGCTTCCCACAGCGTTTTGGGTTGCTTGTTTTATACAAGATCAAACAAAGTCTACGTAGATATGAACATCGGTAGTTCGCTTAAAAGTGAGATGATTTAAATAATTTAACAGAAATGTTATCTTGCTTGATTTTTGCTGGTGTTAGATACAAATTATGGATCGAAAAATAAGGTAAAAAGCAATGAAAGGGAAACAACTCTTCTCGAAAGAACAGAGTTATTTACCTTGCATAGCAAATACAAATCTTCAATTTTGTTGCGAATGATAATTCAAATATATGGCCAACGCCTTCAGATCCAGTTGTAAATTTTCTCCCTTAAGAAGGCCGGTTCCATAAAAAATGACGTCGTATATTTGGGGGCAAGCATTATGTGTCAAAAAGTCACGTTGTCGATAAAGATGTTAAAAAACTTTTTAAAATGCATTAAAAAAAGAACATTCAATTCAATTCAATACAATTAATTAATCAAAAAATAAAACAAGCCTGTTTCAGTTACCATGGAGGGAAAAGAAATGAACACGGTCCGATTTATAGTGGAACTAAACTTTACTCAATCTTTAAAAAAATAATTAATTCAAAAAAGAATAGTTTTGTATTGTTTCTGCATCTTTTAATACAAAAACAACACACAACTATTCTTGTTTGTTTCTTTCACGTTGTTTCCTGGATTTTGAAAACTACAAATCGTTTATTATTTTGAGTTGAACAATTTTAAAACAATTTGATTTACATAATTATTCAAATTAAAACATACAAAGTCAATCAATTATATCGAAATTCCATTTTTAAATTTGATTTTAAGATGATAAAAAGTTCACATTTAGCAGTACATCATTTTTTTTCGTTTCAGCTTTTTATATATAAAAATAAATAAATAAATATTTCTGATTTTGTATAATTTGGAGTAGTCGGACTACTGTTCTTATCTTGAGCGTTATTCTCACAACGTTTTGGCCGATGTAACCTCCGACTTTCTTCAGGCGTATCTTGTCGAACTCGGGAAACTTTCTGTCGAACTCAGGAATCTGTACAACATTTCGAATGGAGCCCTTTATTTAATCCACGAGGGTAGCATGCTTTCATTTCGTCCGACATGATCTGGTAGAAATCTTCAGTGATTCGCAATTCCTAGTATCGCCCGCACTGAGGATTGAACCTTCAACCTTCAGAAGACTGCGCCTAGAACAGTATTTTACTTTGTACTTCATCGGTTACGTTACGGGTTAAGATGAGAACAGTTGTTCTAATAACCCAAATTATATAAAAATAACAAAAATCCATCTTTTTACTTCTATAACTCAAGTTTTTGTGACATAATTCGGTACTGTTATAGATGACGCGCCTGATTTCCGTGACTTCGTGTCGACAACGATCGGGCATGTCGCGGAAGCGCCCGAGCGCTGACGGAATAATATTTTTTTTTCTTTCTTTTATCTTATAAAAACATAGACAAAATGTTGCCCCCCGCCCCCCCCCCCAAAAAAAACATTATTTTCACAAAAAAATAAAAAATATTTTAATCTATGTATTTAAAAAAAAAATTCGTCTGATATTAGCGCCTGACAGTCTTCCAGTTAGAGCTGGGCAGTTTTGTGCCAAAATTATAAAAACGTGACTTTCGTTTCTATAATTTTGATTCAAATAAATTTCGTGAGTAAAAAATCTCCACAGACACGTGACATTTTTGGATTTGAAATTAAACTATAAAAAACGATGGCAAAGCAAAAGTGAAATATTTAGTATCGCTTTCTGTGTTGCTTGTTTTATTCAAGATAAAATAAAGTTCACGTAGATATGAATATCGGTAAATGAACTGACAGAGGACAGAATCTATGAAATATAGTATCAGAACAGATACTACAATTTGACACGAAATAATAAAAAAAATATACATTTTAACAAGGTAGGCACAAGACCATCACAAGTGTGAGGTAAATGGAGGTCGTTGGTCTGCGTTATAATTTGTTAGCTAGCATCATTGTAGTCACCACAATACCACATTTACTCTAGGGAATGAATTACTTAAAATATCCATGAATGTGTTGAAAATCTAATACTAAATTTGTCATCAGATACTATGGTTATGTTGAAGCAGTTAGCTCCCAACATGGCTGCCAAATTTTATCAGTTATTTTTGTCTGATTTTGCAGGCGGTGATAAGGTGAATTAATCCACCGTATTAATTTGTTGTCTAATTTTTACTGATTTCTTTTTTTTTTTTTTTTGAAAATATTTATTTGTTTTCTAATTTTTTCAGATGAGTCCGCTGTGCAAATCATCCGTCGTTTAATTGATTGAATACGCCATTTAGAATGATGTTTAATTAGTAATATATTTCAGTTATACTTTTTATAAAAACTGTCCGAATTTATTATTTGTTTCTTACAAAAGAAAAAAAACTCTCTTAACCCTACAAGTAACCCTAAGTCGGTCCCCCCGCCCCAAACTCCGAACGAACCTAGCAAGAAAGACACCAATCTGCCACCAAAACTAAGTACAAGTGGTAAGATTAAAATATGTTTTTCAATTTATTTAATAACACAAATGATTAATAATAATTCGGTATATTTGCGAAATAAAATGAAAATAGAAAGAAATCCGCAAAAATCAGAAAACAAAATAAGAAAAAATTGAAATCAATAAAAATCAGAAATCAATTTAATATTTAAAAAATAATAACAAATAATATAAATCAATAAAAATCAGAAAACAAAATAATATTAACAAAATAATAATAAAAAACAGAAATAAAAAATCACAAAACAAAAAAAGAAATCAGTAAAATCAGAAATCTTTAATATTTATAAAAATATTAAAAAATAGAAATCAATAAAAATCAGAAAACAAATCAATATTTACAAAATAATAAAAAAATTGAAATCAATAAAAATCAGAAAACAAATTAATATTTACAAAATAATAACAAAAAAATGTAAATCAATAAAAATCTGAAATCAATTTAATATTTACAAAATAATAACAAATAATATAAATCAATAAAATTCAGAAAACAAAATAATATTGACAAAATAATAATAAAAAACAGAAATAAAAATCACAAAACAAAAAAAGAAATGAATAAAATCAGAAAACTGTAATATTTATAAAAAAATGTAAAAAATAGAAATCAATAAAAATCAGAAAACAAATCAATATTTACAAAATAATAAAAAATAGAAATAAATAAAATTCAGAAAACTATTTAATATTTACAAAATAATAAAAAACATAGAAATCAATAAAAATCAGAAATCAAATTAATATTTACAAAATAATAAAAAAAACATAAAAATCAATAAAAAAATAGAAATCAAATTAATATTTAAAATATAATAACAAAACAAGAAATCAATAACAATCAGAAAACAATTTAAAAATAAAATAATAAAAAAAATTAGAAATCAATCAAAATCAGAAAACAAATCAATATTTACAAAATAATAAAAAATAGAAATAAATAAAATTCAGAAATCAATTTAATATTTACAAAATAATAAAAAATAGAAATCACTAAAAATCAGTAAACAATTTCATATTTACAAAATAATAACAACAAATAGAAATCAATAGAAATCAGAAAACAAATTAATATTTTCAAAATAATAACAAAAAATAGAAATTAATGCAAATCAAAAAACAATTTAATATTTAAAAAAATAATAATAAAAAATAGAAATCAACAAAAATCACACAAACAATTAATACGATGGATTTATTAGCTTTTTCGCCGCTTGGAAAATCAAACAAAACAAATCGATGAAATTTGCCATCCATTTTGGGAGTTAACAGCTTCAATATAGTATTTCCTGCACTAGTACCTTGAACTTATTGTGAATATACACGCGAAAGTTGCGATTATGTCGTTCAACTACAGGATTCATCAATGTTGATGAGGTTCATCTTCTGATGGGCGAATAACTTTGTCAAATGCGATTTTTCGTGTCACTTAACAGTCTGGACGGTGAATGGGAAAAGTTCTAGAAAAAAGGAAGAAAATATCAGTTCACTCGAATCATTCAACTTATTCAGTTTCATTACGTTTATCTGTTCGTATATGAATTCAATTGCATTGCAATATTTAAATGACTCATCTTGCACGAATAACAGAAATGACCAGACAGTTATTTTTATATAGAACTTACATTTGAAGGTTTGGTTCGACTATACAAATATCTTCACTTATTTTACTCGACTGACTCGGGCTAAAATCGTCTTTTTTAATAACCTGTGTCCAAGTGTTCGATAATTCTTTATCTTTGGAGTAAAAATACTTTGGATCATTTTTATAATATACGACACTCAATGGTTTTCAGACGTTCCGGGTCCGTAAGGAAGGGTTCTTATCTCATGGTGACTGCTGATGTTGTGGCGCCATTCACCCGCCTTATATTGCTAAACCCGAAGCTTGGCGGCTGATAGCGTCAATTCTTGCAATCTCCACCCAATCACAATTCGAGAGACGTTCGCACTAAATCGTTTATCTTACCAATGGTCGGAAGCCGTTACCCCCCTCGTAGACATGTATCAGTCATAAATAATGACTTATTTTCTGTCTCAATATATATAATATATATATATATATATATATATATATATATATATATATATATATATATATATATATAACATCATGAACAGAGAGGAATAGTATTGAAAGCTCGAGAACGAGAGAGAGAGATGTAAAGACGTGCTATAAGACAAGAGATTTTTTATTAGACTGAAGTTTACACTAACAAGAGAGTTCCAACTGTCTCTGTAACAAGGGAAATAACTGGGCAACGTTAATTGTCCCGTGCATGCACCACATGATGATGATGATGATGATGATGATGATGATGATGATGATGATGATGATTTTTAAATTTATTTATTTAAGTATATTTTTTCTGTACCTATAGGGAGGGATTATTCGTCGTCCACTTTTTGTGTTTTGTCGCTTTTGAGTGTTGAAGTTTGTAGTGCTGTTTTTGTTTTTTCATGCGTGTTTTCTGAATATGGAATTATATTTTCGTAATCCACTTCTTTTGGTTTCTTTTGTTTTAAGCTGACGTTACAGTATTGCCATTCCGAGTATATAAAATCATTAGTCCAAAACCCCAACTACAACAACACATAAAAGTGCTAGTGAAATGCACGGCAAGTGTTAAATACAAACACATATGAAAGCAAGTAAAATTCAGTGTTGCTAAAACCAAATCGGACGCTGTTATAGATGCAAAGACAGCTCAAGATATAAACCTAATTCACAGAATTTTAAAAATAAATTCGTCGGACGCAAACGACATAACGAAATAATACGATTACTGTTTCGGACAATTACACATTATATACCAGTGGATCAGAATATAACTCCTTGAATTATTCCACCAAGATCAGTCCCCGTTTCTATAAAGGACAACTCAAAAAAAGAATTTTAAAATATGACAGAATTAGGTATCAGAAACCCCGTTAATGAACCGACAGACTGGGTGAATTCACAAGTAATCTTTGAAAAAAGCAAATGGAAAACTCCTACCCTGTTTAGATCCGCAAAATCTAAACAAAGCCATGAATAGGCAACACTTCACGCCTCCCTACACCGGAGGGTATCTTTGCACAGATGCATAATCCAATATTCTTTTCGAAACTCGATGCATCTAATAGATACTGGCAAATTCCAGTTTACGAGGAAAGTTCCCACCTACTAACGCTTAACACACCTTTTGGAAAATATCGGTTTACACGATTACCTTATGGAATTCACATGCTGGGCACTTATTTTTCTGATGATTCAGTTGGTGACGTAGTGTTGAGTTGGCGCTGTAAATTTCGCGGTGTTTTTATCACTTCCGCCTTGCTCGTTTTGTCGTCTCAATACCACATGGCTGTTGGTATAATTTTTTCGACATTTCTGTCGTCGTAACGATGTACCGCTGAGATTTCGTTATCTCTTGTTTCGGATGTGGCATTCAGCATCCTTGATTGGCGTCTTGTTTGTTCTGCGCTCCGAATTGTGTTTTTAGGTCTACATTAGGTTCTCTAAATAATCTTTCGCGTAATCTCATGTCTCTGATTCCACATATCAGAATATCTCTGGTGAGACTGTCTGTGAGATCGCCGAATTCACACTGTTGTGCCTTTTGGCGCAATTCTACCAAGTACTCGTCGAATTTTTGACGATCCGCTTGTCTAATGGTGTTTGAGTCTGTGATGAGTGCTGTTTCAAGTAGTCTTCGCCGAGCTTTGTTATTGGCGAAGACTACTTACAACATCACTCATCACAACTTAGACAACGAAATGGTTTCTACAATCTATCCCCCTTAATAAGCAAAATTATCCTTATTAGATCATGGCTCACACTTTCTTCTTATCGTTCCCACTTGCACTTATATACAATTGTCCGTATACACACTCACGTACTGACTCCTTTCTCACATATATATTCATTCACATACTCATGAATACCCCACTACGGATCAAAAATACTTAACCACAAATAACAGCCTTACAAATTAACATAATTCACACACCCTTACAAATATTTAGATATTTAAATCCCTTTTGCTCTCAATTTACTCTCAAACCATCAACACATCCTGAACAAAAATACATTTTACTTATTACTCCCCTAAAATGAAAATAATTTTTCTTTCTTCTCGTGCACACTTCTACAGATTCTTTCAAATACAAATACACTCCCCTCTCCCCTCTCCCTTCATTTTGACTATTTCCTTCACAATCTTACCCACCCCACGCTAATTTTCAAATTATCAATTTTCAAATTATCTTCATTTCTTCAAATCATTTTCTAAAAATATGATACCATCTACATGCTAAACACACAGTTTCCCCTACCCTCCTCTTTCACCAGCCTCTCAAAATCCATGCCACACCTCACCACGACAAAATATCAGCCCCCCCCCCTTTTCATCTCTCCCACCGTAAGGCAAATCTATTAATATTCTCATTCCTCCCTATGTAACTGCTGCCTTAATTGCACTCACTCAAAGCTTTCCATAGTCATTTCATTCTTCGCCACCACTGACCTCTCAATGCCTGGGCTCTCCTCCAGCACTCACAGTAGCCACGGCTACTACTTTTCTCTTATCACTCCATCATGTCAACCCAAAATGTCGATGTCCTTGCATGACATTTTTCTTCAAATTATCATCCTGAGGAAGTTTTACAATGAAGACGAAACGTTGATGAATATAAAAAATATCTCTTGTTTTTTCTTTTTTAATTTCTCATATATATATATATATATATTTGTGAGTGTGTGTGGAGAGAGAGACGGAGGAAAAGATGTATACATAAATACATACAATATTAATATACACTAGAGCTGAGTTAATCAGCGTGTGTAGCTATAAAGTTTTTCCCATATATTTTAATCACACAAAATACATGTAAAAGTATTCCTTTATTATAGATGATATTATGTTAGAGAGAGAGAGAGATTAAGGGCATATATATTTTATGTAGACAACCCGTGACCCTTCGGGGGTCTAATATACAGCTAAAACTTTCTTTCTTAGTATCTTGTATGTTTGTTTTTTTTGCACACTGGGTGACGTCATCCACTAAAACAAGTGGACTACATCGAGAACATGCTTGATGCCGTCATAAATGTATGAGGTCATACACTAAAACAGGTTGAAGAAATCAGGAAGATCTTTTAGGACGTCATAAATGATGAATTAAAAAAGGATGACCTCATCCACTATAAGAGATAACTTGGACAATTCGTGAGCAAAAGAATAATCGGTCGTCTATGTGGAGCGGGACTGTATCTGTATGCAAAAATTGAATCATTAGGAAATAATGTCTTTTTTCGTTTACACCCCATTTAATTTTATATATAAAATAACCGATCTTCATGAGGTGAATCGGATGGTTGATTAACATGTTTACTTTTAAAAACTCATTTTAATAAATATATTACGAGTATTAATAATTCATGATTGTTAATTTTTATTTTTATACATATTAAAACTTATTTCGTGGATAAATCTTGAAGTAAACGCCAAATTTAAATTTTACATGAAAAGTTGAGTTGGTCTAAAACAATATTTAGCCGACGTGTATAACACATACATCATCAAAATGTTAACTAAAATGTTACATAAAAAGTTGAGTTTGTCTAAAACGATATTAAGCTGACGTGTACTACATATACATCATACAAATGTTAACTAAAATTTTACAAGGCAGTGAAAAAATCCCCTGGAAATGTCAAAACCAAGGGAATTACTGAAAGTCAAACTTACATTACGAACTGACAAAACTTCATAGACATTCAACAAGCAATTAAAAACAGTTAATATGTAGATAAAATCCTCTACAACCTCCCGAAAAACAGGATTCTTCTTTTTTTAGGTGATGACGCGTCAACACTCTTCGACAATTGGCAGAAAGAACAAAACAAAAACAATTTTATTTTAGATTTAGATGTTAGTTACGTACGTAAATTAAACGTAAAATGATCTCCTCCTTCCGGGCCATCCAGTTAAATTATATGCTTACCACCAACCCTGTATCCGAGTTGCAATATCGTAAAACCACAAGTAATCACCTAAGAAAGTAGAAATCCCCCCTCCAAATAACGTATATATCTTATCTCCAAAAGCCAATTGTTTTGCCAAATAATTGAATGGGCCAGAAATGTGGGATCATTTTACTTTAATTTTATATCTAAAACTGATCCTCCACTCGAAATTCTAAAGTAATTGTGCGTTTATTTATTTTATATTTCCGCTATGTTCTTAAGGGTGTTAACACGTAATCGCCTAAAAAAATAGGATCTCGTGTTATGGGAGTAGGTGGATGATTTAGCTGAGGGTGTTAATCTACAATAATGCCAAAAAAAGTTTTGTAATAAAAAAAAAATGAAGCATAGTCGATAATTTTTCGAACAACGAAAAAATATCGTATCCTTGAGATGTTTCTTTTTAATTTTAATTTTCTTCCTTTCATGAATATTACTCAAATTGCACGCGTTTTGAACTTTCTCTGCAGTTTTTCAGAATCTTCATATATTGTCTTTGATTGTATATTTTCACTGCCATTTACACCCGCTGTCTACTTCAGTCAGTCCTTTGCAGATGCGTTAAAATATACACGTACTCAAAATAATACATCGAACGCCAATACATCGCGTTTTCTTTCAAGTGCAACGCTGGCAAATATCTACACTCGTAAAACATCGATATTCTGCATACATTTTTAAGGAATAATTTCAAAAACTGTTATAATGTCGCAGATATTTCAAGCGTTTTTATCACGTGACAATGAGGTGATGAAAAGCCGCTTAAAGTGTAAAAAAGCCTCAATTAGATCAAAATAGTTGCCTCTATTATCTGATGGAATTTTTTGTTCAGTTGGTGAAGCGGTGGCTCTTAGTAACTTCCTGGAAGTGCGCATCGATAGCCTTTCTAAGTCTACTGATCTCGAAAAGCACCCCCCCCCCCACACACACACACACATATATATATATATATATATATATATATATATATATATATATATATATATATGAAGCAATCCAACAAAAGATATAAGCGTCAACTAATATCTTATAATTAGTGAAACATCCGGATAAAAAAACTGAAGCTCAATATACTGGATAGAGCATTAATATTATAATATAAAATGAAGTAATAAAATAAGGTGTCAATCAAATTTTATTAGAATTCAAAGTTCATGCAAAGCATCCTTAAGTCCTTAGCTCATGAGTTTTCAAAGATAATTCTTCTCTTCAGAGGACCATTACCGCAGTTATACTACTACAGGCAATAAAATTACGCTTTGAAAATATATAAAAAATTATATACACAAATATATAAAAATACATAACATCAAACATATCAATCCAAAAACATACTTTTGTTGAATCCATACAGTCCATCCAGGTCATACAAGTTGAGAAGCATAATCAGGAAGGACATTACTCCAAGATACAAACAGCAGTCCAAATATGTGAAATTGAAGGGGCCGGCAAAGTTATCCAGTCGCGAAATGTGTCCATATTCAATGTTAATGATAAATAAATCAATCAAAATAATACAAAAAGTCCAATCAAAGTTCCGAGATCCCAACATGTGCAACTCTATTCAAATCCAAATTCGTTGTTTAATTAGAAAACCCGCTAAATCCGAATTGAGCAAAATAAGACGGACTCCCATCACATCTAGCCAGAAGAGCGAAAAATATATAATATTATATTATAATATTATAATATATATATATATATATATATATATATATACATATATATATAGACATATATACATATGTATATATATACAAATATATATATACAAATATATATATATATATGTATATATATGCAAATATATATATATATATATATATATATATATATATATATATATATATATATATATATATATATACAAATATTCTGCGTATCTCAGCAGTGTTTCTCATCGTCCTCAACTAAATAAGGCAGGTTCAGCACATAGGTGGTCGAAAAGACAATAATCTTGATATATCTAAAGCCGTTGACACGGTCTCACATGAAGGTATTCTCATGAAAATTAATTTGTAATGTGTTATTGGATCAATATTTAATATAATTAAATATTACGTAGCCTAAAGATAGGTCCAGATTGTCCTCAATGGTCGTACATCCAAACAGCATGACATTAATGCAGGTATACTACAGGTGTCGATCCTTGGACCTTTATTGCTCATGATTTTCATAAACGAGTTCCCTGAGTAAATTGTGCAGGGATGGGATATTTTCTGATGCCACCACGCTCTATTCATGGCGTTTGGTAAAAGCGAACGCGCACACATCCAAAGCAATGGCTGCATCTATAAGAAATGACCTCCAGTCTGTAGTTGAAAGGGGATTAATGTGGATAATTACATTTAATGCTACAAAATTAAAGCTCCTTTTTTAAAAACAATTATAAACAATCTTTTCAACCACCGATTGCCATGGATAATAATATCATACCCGAAAGCCCAACATTCAAACTCCTCGGTCTAACATTCATAAATAACATGAATTGGAACAAATACATAAAAGATAGTGCAAAGGCTACTGCAATGAAATGCTGATCCCTCTAGATAACTTCTAACACCCGCCAGTATCCTATATCTCTATAAAACCACACTCAGCCGATGCATAGTGTATTGTTATCACATATGAACCAGTGTACAAACCACTAGTCTCTCTCTTTTAGACAAGATTGAAACAAAAGTTTCTAATCTGATAGGTGGCTCACTATCCACCAAGCTCCAGCCCCTGTCTCAGCGATGCAATGTCTCATCGCTGCAATGTCTCATCGCTGCAATGTTTCATCGTTGTGCTTATTTTATAAGTACGTCAATTGAATGTGCTTCGATGAATTTGCTGATCTGATGCCACCTCGACGTAAACCAATAATCAGCTAAATCCCATCCCTTTCACTGTGGAGGTTCCCAGATAATGTAGGCCTTTCGACTCTATTAGATATTTGCCAAGAACCCCTAGCCTTTGGAATTCCGTCCATGCTTCCTGTTTTCCTAATTGTACCAACATGTAGAAATTTAAATGTGGTGTGAACTAACATTTCTCTGCACAAATCCTCAGTTAAGATACTCCTTATACATCTGGCTCCTAATTATGGTAGACACTTACGTCTAAGTGGCCATGAGCCTTGTTTGGTATGAATGAATGTAAGAAAATATATAAAACAAATAGCGCCCGTAAGAACACGTAGCCAAAGATAACAATAGTAAAAAGAGCTAACAGGAAATGAAAAAAAAATGTATTTATTTCCAAAGAAGGTAATTTTTTCTGATAATTCGAATTAAGAAAATCTCACTAAAATCGCATTATTAACGGCTTCAATTGCTTCAAATAATTTCAAATATGAAATAAATGTTTCTTAAATTTCTTTTTGATGTTTAACTATATGGTAAACGCTCAAATATTTAAAATATTCAAAGATTGAAACAAGCAAGACCAGAAACGCCCCTTAAGACCTCGTGGTCAACAACAACAACACAAGAAGACTTTAGAAATTGAAAAAAATCTTAATATCTCTCTAAAGACGGAATGTTTCATTATTTTTTTATCAAACTAAAATTGTATTGTTAACGGCTTCTATTTCTTAAAATAATATATATATATATATATATATATATATATATATATATATATATATATATATATATATATACAGTTAACTTAATTTCTTTCACTGATACCATCTATCTGAGGCCATACTTTATCTTTTCATAAGCGACCTTTTGGGCTTATATGACACACGATCACTTCTCTTATCTAATTGTTTTAATAAGTATGACAACTACAAATTACCCCACCACCTTCCACAGTTAACATAATAACCTTCAATCCTACCATCTATTTGAGCTCATATTCAAACTTTTTATAAACGGCTTTTTGGGCGTCATTCTTCCTACTACTACTTTACGTCACAAACGCACACAACTTTTAAAATAAATAAATAAAAGCGCAACAATTGCAGTCTGGTTCCTTAAAATGGTTGAGCAGCCCTGTTAATTCGCTTCAGACAGTTAGCAATAAACCAACTCCTAAACAAAGAGGAAAGGCAATGCCTGGGAGTGTGAACCTTCTAGAGTTACGGAGAACTAATAACTCGGTCCGACAGAAAACGGTCACCAAAATGGCATCGTTTCTGCCGGACTGATTGTCGAGGACGGATCCTCGACTGATCTCTACCGTGTCAGGAAATAGCGATGCTACTCGATTTTTGATTTACATACTACCCACATGAGTATGATGCGGCACGAGGCCGGAAGATTGAGAAATTAAGCTTGCGCCCCCGGCATTTCCCGGTCGGAGCGCCTCAGGCAGAGAGCAATAAACTAACTCATTGAAAAAGGGGGAAGGTAAGGCCTAGGATGGTTAACTTCCTAGAGCTACACAGTACTAATACGTCAGCCCGACAAAGTGGATTGTCGAAAACGGATTCTCGACTGGTAGGTACTCGATTTCCTTAGTTGATTACAGTAAAAATAGTATCCAATTATTGGAAGAATCCATTCTGTGGCTAAATAGGGATGCTGCCATAACAATATCAATGTTGATTACAACACTTGTCCGAGGAAAAACAATGTAAATAAACTTCAGAACTTGTAAACGATACATACAGAATATGATACTTTATTTGGACTTGTCGATTAAATTAGTTAATTTTTTCCCTTTACCCCCCTCTCATTCCGTCGTTTATTCTTTTTATAGTAACACTTTCCGGGTTCTTAATTTCTTCTTTGCGATTCGCAGCTGCGTTCTAGTATAATATTGCAAAATTAATTATTCTTTCAACGTACAATTTTCTTTTCTTGTTTGAAGAAGACAAAAAAGGTACATAATATTGCCTAGATGTGGGCGCACACTGGCACACTGATAGTTCGTCACTAATGTCGACGTTCTTAATCAAATCAACAGAAAATGAGTTCCGATGCGTTACAACTCACGTAAACAATTTGTCAATTTGTATACATCTATCGATTTTAGTCTATATCAGCGTATCCACAACTATCTACCAACGTCTTTCCAAATCTCTCTATCCTTCTCTCTCTCTCTCTCTCAACATCTCTCGATATCTCTCTTTATATGAAATAAGGCATCTCTATATGTTTATATATTTGTATGTACAGGATTAATTCCTAAATTAATATACAAAACATTATAAAGTGTAGTACATAACTGTTAGCTAGGCGTAAACGGTCGTAATGTGGGCAATATTTAGTTCAATTTAGTTTCATGCAAAGATTGAACTTAAAGAGTTAGAAGCCCTTCGTAAAAAATAAATTAGTTCCTATGTTCGTGAATTTTTAACAATAATTATTAGACACCAATTAATCAATATTCCCTAAATTTAATTTTCTTGGTATTATTAAAAAAGTTTTAGAAGTATAATAAAGGCATACCCTCTCATTTGAAAATAAACATATTTCAAATTTGCATTAAAGTTGATCCATAGTCATTAGACACAAATTAATCAATATTTCCCGAATTTACCTTGCTTCTTAAGACCCCTTAAGCTTTAACCCTACATTTGAATGATTTTAAGAATAAAAATCATTTAATGGGTTCTTATAAAATCGAAATAAGGATTCTAGAAAAAAGGTTAAGTAGCATTATATGTTAGTTTTAATCTTTATAAGGTGACATAAAAGTGGTGTCAATATGTTCTGTGCGGAGACTTAATTTTATTTGTTCTGTTACGGGTATACTTCTAGTGTATTTATAAATAGTGTATGCAGTGAAATTATAAGACACATTATATTTTAAAAGGGTTTTATAAAAACAAGTAAGTCAATGTAATCTTTACTATTTAAATGAACACAACTATTACGCAGATTTTATGTGGGATTCGCGACAAAATCTCATGAATCCCGATACAAGCCATGTAAATAAAGCAAATATATAAGTTATCTCCCCTTGCTCAAGAAGTTAGCCGAACGAAGGAGACACCGGGCATACATTGCGAGCTAACTTTAAAAGAAGAGCCAAAGGCAGAACCGCACTAGAAACTGAAATAAACGAATGGTATTGAAGGGTGTCTCGTAATCTCTATAAAAAGACAGACCTGAACTAATACACAGTCTAATTGTATGTATACAGTTTCAGATTTGGAAGAACAAATGTCTAGAGTAACTCCTTTTTATATAACTCTGCCTTCGTTGTGAGTCAAGTAAATAGGGTCTATTTCAATCACCTTGACACTACCGCTAAACCCAATTTCTGTAGCAACTGTGCTCCTACTTTTTTATTGTTTCTACCAACGAGTTAATGTGTGTCTATTTCTACGAATGTATTCGTCTGTCTGTTCTATGACACGAATCATCAGATAGTAATAATAATCCCCGCCAAAATGCGGTGTTTGACTACACTTACGCCGCAGAAGACAACTCAGAGATTGGCGTTAATAGAGAACTTGTAATCTAGCTTAACACTTTAACTTAACACTTCATAATCTCTCTATAAACTAAACACTTCGTAATATCGCTACTAATTGAACACTTAATAATATCGATACTGAAGTAACACTTAATAGCCTAGCCATACACTTGACACTTCATAATCTCACTATCAACTTAAAACTTCATAATCTAGCGATAAACTGGACCCATTATTAAGTGTTAAGTTTATAGCTTCGGATTATGCTCCGATGAATTGGCTACTCTGGTGCCCCCTCGACGTAAATTCACTAGACCAACTCGACAATCAACTAAATCTCATTCATTCACTGTGGAGGTCCCCAGATGCTGGAGAGCCTTCTACTCACATAGCTTCTTTCCTCGTGCTGCTGGTCTCTGGAACTCCCTCCCTTCCCCCTGTTTCCCCGACAGTACTGACATGCAGACATTTAAAACTAATGTAAACAGATAACTCGCTGCGCAAATCCCAATTTAGGCTGACCCCCCAACCTTCTCCCCTTTTCTTTTTTCTCAGTAGCCCCTTACGTCTACAGTGGCGGCCCGCTTTGTTTGGGGTGAACCATGTTAAAAAAAGAAGCTCGATTATAATCAATCTATAAAGTTAACACATAATAATCTAGCTATCAGCTAAACACTTCATAATCTAGATATAAACTTAACACTTAATAATCTCGCTATCAACTTAACACTTTATAATCTCGCTACTTATTAACACTTCATAATATCGCTATCAAATTAACACTTCATCATTCAGCTATAAACTTAAGTCTTCATAATCTTGCTAACAACTTAAAACTTAATAATCTAGCAATAAATTGAACACTTCATCATCAAGCTTAAAACGTAACATTTACTAATCTAGCTATAAACTTAACACTTGATAATCTCGCTATCAACTAAACACTTGATAATCTCGCTATAAACTTAACACTTCATAATCTAGCGATAAACTTAACACTTAATAATCTCGCTATGAAATTAACACTTCATAATATCGCTACAAACTTAAAACACCATGATTCAGTGTTCATAATCTTGCCAAAATCTTTAAACTTAATAATCTCGCTATATACTTAACACTTTATAATCTAGCTATAAACTTAACACTTTATAATATCGCTACTAATTAACACTTCATAATATCGCTACAAAATTAACAATGCATAATATCGCTACAAACTTAACACATTATAATCTAGCTATTAACTTAACACTTCATAATATCGCTACAATATTTACAATTCATATTATCGCTACAAACTTAACACTTAATAATCTAGCTATAAACTAAACACTTCATAATCTAGCTATGATCCTTACACTTTATAATCTAGCTATCAACTTAAAACTTCATAATCTAGTTATCAACTAAACACTTAAGAATCTAGCTATCAACTAAACACTTAATAATCTAGCTATCAACTTAACACTTCATAATCTAGCTATAAACTTAAAATTTAATAATCTCGCTATAAGCTCAACACATAATAATCTAGCTATAAACTCAACACTTTAAAATCTAGCTATAAAGTTAAGATTTTATAATCTAGCTATAAAATTAACACTTCATAATCTCGCTATACACTTAACACAATATCATTCAGTTATAAACTTAAGTCTTCATAATCTTGCCAACAACTTACACTTAATAATCTAGCTATAAACTTAACACTTCATACTCTCGCTATAAATTTAACACTTCATAATCTCTCTACAAACTTAACACTTCATAATATTGCTACAAACTTTACAATTCATAATATCGCTACAAATTTTAGAATTCATAATATCGCTACAAACTTCACACTTCATAATCTCGCTACAAACTTCACAATTGGTAATATCGCTACAAACTTAACACTTAAAAATCTAGCTACAAACTTAACACTTAATAATCCAGCTATAAACTTAACACTTAATAATCTCGCTATAAACTTAACACTTAATAATCTAGCTATAAATTAACACTTCATTATTTCGCTATCAACTTACCTCTTATAATCTAGCTATAAACTTAACACTTCATAATCTAGATATAACTTTAACACATCATAATCCAGATATAAACTTAACACTTAATAATCTAGATATAAACTAAACACTTCATTATCTAGCTACAAACTTAACACTTACTCATTTAGCTACCAACGTAACACTTCATAATCTCGCAACAAACTTAACACTTTATAATATCGCTACAAACTTTACACTTTATGGTTTAGAAGCTTACGTCACACTTAATAACCTAATTAGCAACTTAACACTATAATCTCGGTACTAACTTAACAATTTATAATCTAGCTACAAACTTAAAACTTCATAATATTGATACTAACTTAACAATTCATAATCTCGTTACAACATTTACACTTCGTAATATTGCAACAATCTTAACACTTCATAATATCGCTACAAACTTTACACTTCATAATATTGGTACAAACTTTACACTTCATAATCTAGCCACCAATTCCACACTTCATAATCTAATTCAAAAGTTAAGACTATAATCTCGCTAGTAACTTAACATTTTATAACCTTGCTACTAACTTAACATTTTATAATCTAGCTATAAGCTTAACATATCATAATCTCGTACCAAAATTAACACTTCCCAATCTCGCTCTAAACTTACCACTTCCTTATCTAGCTATCAACTAAACACTTCATAATCTTGCTGTCAACTTAAAACTTCATTATTTCGCTATCAACATAACACTTCATTATTTCGCTATAAACGTAACTCTTTATAATATTTCTATCAACTTAAAACTTCATTTTTCGCTATCAATTAACACTTCATAATCTAGTTATAAATTTAACACTTTATACTCTAGATATAAACTTAACACTTCATAATCTAGATATAAACTTAATACTTCATAATCTACATATAAACTTGACACGCAAGCCCACAAATGATGGCTGAGGAAACCGTGAGAGATAAATATATATAGAGAGAGAGAACGAGAGAAAGAAAGTTTAATAATTAAAACTCTATAAAACCTTGATTTTTAGTGTCTGGATTTGCTCCGACTAGCTTCAGACCTAAGATACAATGTTGATCTGAACTTCTGTAATACATATATATATATATATATATATATATATATATATATATATATATATATATATATATATATATATATATATATATATATAGGTTTCGAATCACACGCTGATTATTCGTATCACAGTGAAACACGTGTTCGTGGATAATTATATTTAAAAGTTATATGTTGCCCTCCATATAAGGGTATTAAATTGACGAGGAAAATTATTCCCAGTTAGCATTTAGGTTGAGTTGTATGCCCATAATTCTCGCCGAAGATAAGTACTTAATTATTTATGAAAACAAAAATAACTAAGCAAACGTCCATTGATTATATAGTAAAAATATCGGAGTTTATGTTTAAATTATAATCAATGCTTGAAAGTTTCTCCATTTGCCTCGGAAGTCAATTAGATTCTGAACGACCTAACTCAGTTTCTGTAATCGACCTCACTTCTTCAATATGAGCTGGTAGATCAGTTAGATTTTCGGTTTTTCTGTGATGATAAACCGCACAGTTTAAGAGCTGATGCAACCAATAGTCTAAGAGACTAACTAAGATGAACGTATTGTGGTCATGGGTATTCAACTTATCTGGTGATTAGCCGTTCCACCATCGGCTGACTTGTTAGGAATACTTAAAACTATTGGTTGTGGAGAAAATAAAGTCTCGACTTAATCGTCAAAGAAAGCCAGACAATCAACTTGAACGACAATCCCACATTGAAGAAAATATGTCACTACGATAACTAAATTTGCGAGATCTGATTGGATTTTAGAACTCGGCTCAAACGATTCTTGCATCTTTGTCAGTTACCATCAAGACACTAAGGATAATTTCCGTGATAATGTCAGTATCACTACGTAATTACTTACATATAAAAAGGCAATATTTACGTCTTGAGAGAAAATCGATGCACCCTGTACACTAAATAGACACCGTAATGTATAAGTTTTAAATAAAATACGTTATATTAGCTCCTGTAAAACCTACAATCAAGTACTTTGTGTCTTTTGAAGTATATGATTATAAAGCTATATATATATATATATATATATATATATATATATATATATATATATATACACATATATATGCATATAATAATAATAATAATAATAATAATAATAATAATAATAATAATAATAATAATAATAATAATAATAATAATAATAATAATAATAATAATAATAATAATAATAATAATAATCCAGGTAAAAGAACCACAGGGTAGTAATCCAAAGAATTTCAACCGGGTTTATAAAAAGTGCTCAAAATCAAATAGACATTTTATATATGATTATTTTTATTTGCACAGACATGTACAACATCTGCGACACTGGAAATTCGATGTTATCGATCAACAGCTATTACAAACTGAGATCTCATCAGGCGGTTTGAATCCGATCTTAAACTTTAGATCATATTTGGAATGAAATGGAGAATAAAAAAGAACAAAGAAAAGTAATTTAACATTTCCAAATTTGGAAAGTCACGTGATTGGGACCGTTAAGAATCAACATGTAAAAATCAAAATCAAAAGCAAAAAAAAAAAAAAAAATAATAATAACTAATAAAAAATATATATAAGATAATAGATAAAATATAAAATATATGAAATAAAACAAAATAAATAAAAAAGGGGGGAGATATAATAAAAAAGGTAGAATAAAAAGATAGATAGATAGATCGAACGATAGATAGATCGAACGATAGATAGATAGATAGATAGATAGATAGATAGATAGATAGAAATAAATAAAATGAAGTAACATCGTCTACGGCATAGACAGAAGTCGGGGGAGGATGTATATACAATAACGACGTGTCAAAAAACCTCAAGGGGTTCTTCTTCAACCTCGGCC
Organism: Sepiola atlantica; assembly: GCA_963556195.1. NCBI lineage: Eukaryota > Metazoa > Mollusca > Cephalopoda > Sepiida > Sepiolidae > Sepiola > Sepiola atlantica. The sequence continues at coordinate 617,945 of OY744516.1, read as the reverse complement.
AACGGCTATGGAAATCATTTGTAGCACATATGCGTGTGCACGCGCGTATGTGTGTTTGTTTGGGGGTGCAGGAGTAGTTTACCCATTGGTCCACCGATAATTTTTAATTATTTATTTATCCCCAACCGTTTTGTTTTCATTTAAACTCATCAAATTATCATTAATTAGTTAATAGATCAAAGGAAATTACTAAGATATTAATTATGTTTCACACAGTTAGTGGTAATAATGATAATAATAATGATTAAAGTAATAAAATAATAATAATAATAATAATAATAATAATAATAATAATAATAATAATAGTAATCGATATTAATTGATAATAATTAATAATAAGTAATAGTCGGGTAAATATAAAATAATCCGGAAATATTAGAAGGTAATATTAATGATAAATACTAACAAAACTAATAATAATATAGAATAAGATAGCAAAAAGATTAATCATATTAGGTGCAAATAGGATAATAGGAATAATTTTATTAATAATAGTAAAATTAGTAGTTGCAATAATGCTCATAATATTAATAATGATAATAATAATAGCTATAATAATAATGATAACAATGGTAACCAAAATAATCGTAACAATAATTATAAAAATAATAAAATAATAATAAATAATAAAAATAATAACAATTGTGGTAGTAATAATAATAATAATAATAATAATAATAATAATAATAATAATAATAATAATAATAATAATAATAATAATTATAATAAAAATAATAAAACCATAAATAATGGCAATATCACTAATGGTAATACCATCATTGCCACCAAAACCAACAATAACAATAGGAGTAAAAGATAGATGCCGACAACTATGGTTATAGTAATAGTGTTGGCAATAATAATAAAAATGGTCATATTATCATTGTTACCGCTACATACAATAATAATTATGATAATTATAGTAAAATAATTAATATTAATAATAATGATGATAATAATCTCGATAATAGTGCAGAGATGACAAATAATGATAGTTAAAACATTGATAATAATAATAATAATAATAATAATAGTGATGATGATAATAATAATAATAATAATAATAATAATAATAATAATAATAATAATAATGATGATGATGATGATTATAATAATAATAATAATAATAATAATAATAATAATAATAATAATAATAATAATAATAATAATAATAATAATAATAATAATAATAATAGTTGGGTAAAAATAATCAGGAAATATTAGAAGTTGAATACAAATAAAGTATATAATAAGTAATATTAATCATAATAGTTGTACATGTGATAATAAAAATAAATTATTTAATAATAGAGAAATCTTCGGTTGTAATAATACTAATAATATTAATAATATAATAATAATGATAGCTATAATAATGATAACAATGGTAACCATAATAATCTTAATAATAATTCTAATAAAATGATAATAATAAGAATAATAGTAGTATTAATAATAGTAATAATAATCATAATATTAATTTATAACACTAATAATAATAGTAAAGGTGGTTATGGTAATAATAGATATAGTGGTGGCTATAAGTAGTAATTATAGTAAATAAATCAAATAATAATAAAATATATTAATAAAAAAATGTTACGATTTTACTTCATATCTATCTATCTATCTATTTATCTATCCTTTTATTCTACCCTTTTTAGTATATTACCCCTCTTTTTTAATTTAATTTAATTTAATTCTATTTTATTTTATATTATATATTATATTTCATATTTTATATTAATATTTTTTAAATTATTTTTATTATTTTTATTAGTATTATTATTATTTTTGATTTTGAGTTTGATTTTAACATTTTGATTCTTAACGGTCCCAACCACGTGACTTTCCAAATTTTGAAATTTTAAATTTCTGTTCTTTCTTCTTTTTCTTCTCCATTTCATTCTTTCCAAATATGATCAAAGGTGAAGATCGGATTCAAACTGCCTAATGAGATCTCAGTTCATGATAGCTGTTGATCGATAACATCGAAATGCCAGTGTCACAGATTTTGTTCATGTCTGTGTAAATAAAAATAATCACGTATATATATATATATATATATATATATATATATATATATATATATATGTGTGTTTTGTGTATGCAATTAGGAAACATTCGCTGTTAAAAGTATAGTGTGTTGTATAATTCATTCTGTGTTGTCATTTTTTCAAACATTCTAACAAACTTATGCAAGGTCAGAGGTTAAGGTAAATATACTTTCCCCAAAAGTCATCCTTATATCTAGATTTTTCCACAAATCAAGGTGTGCTACTTACTTAAACGATCGAAGTAAGAAATAAACTGTGACACATTTGACCACGCTGTACTACACGGTCTGTTCGAATAAAGTCAAGTACAAGCACCACAGGCAATTTTGTCGGTCAGGAAAAACCAATAATAAAATTAAATAATTTATGGACAGACCTAACTTAAGTAATAGTACGTGAAATAAAAAAAGCGGTGTATATACACCTGAAAGACTACAAGACACATTTCACTACAACAAATTTACAAGATTAAACACCTTAATTAAATGTTTCGGAATTCGCAAGGACCGGTGGCGTAGTGGATATAGTACTAAGTAAAATTCAGTTCTAAGTGACAGTCATCTGAAGGTTGAAGGTTCAATCCTCAGTGCGAAGAATTGCGAATTGCATGCTACCCCCATGGATTTAATAAAGGGTTTCGTTTGAAATTCTGTCCAGATTCCAGAGTTCGACAATGTACACCTGAAGAAGGTCGGTGGTTACATCGGCCGAAACGTAGTGATACAAACACCCAATATGAGAACAGTACACGAAGAAAACAACCTATTGATTAAATGAAATAAAAATACACTCATACATGTGGATTATTATCTAGAAATGTTAATGCTGGAAATTACACAATTGTTTACTTACATCTTCGCAGAATAGATAAAAATCCGGATATGCAAT
>OY744515.1:271378111-271395611 GCA_963556195.1 Sepiola atlantica | reverse complement strand
CCTAACCCTAACCCTAACCCTAACCCTAACCCTAACCCTAACCCTAACCCTAACCCTAACCCTAACCCTAACCCAACCCTAACCCTAACCTAACCCTAACCCTAACCCTAACCCTAACCCTAACCCTAACCCTAACCCTAACCCTAACCCTAACCCTAACCCTAACCCTAACCCTAACCCTAACCCTAACCCTAACCCTAACCCTAACCCTAACCCTAACCCTAACCCTAACCCTAACCCTAACCCTAACCCTAACCCTAACCCTAACCCTAACCCTAACCCTAACCCTAACCCTAACCCTAACCCTAACCCTAACCCTAACCCTAACCCTAACCCTAACCCTAACCCTAACCCTAACCCTAACCTAACCCTAACCCTAACCCTAACCCTAACCCTAACCCTAACCCTAACCCTAACCCTAACCCTAACCCTAACCCTAACCCTAACCCTAACCTAACCCTAACCCTAACCCTAACCCTAACCCTAACCCTAACCCTAACCCTAACCCTAACCCTAACCCTAACCCTAACCCTAACCCTAACCCTAACCCTAACCCTAACCCTAACCCTAACCCTAACCCTAACCCTAACCCTAACCCTAACCCTAACCCTAACCCTAACCCTAACCCTAACCCTAACCCTAACCCTAACCCTAACCCTAACCCTAACCCTAACCCTAACCCTAACCCTAACCCTAACCCTAACCCTAACCCTAACCCTAACCCTAACCCTAACCCTAACCCTAACCCTAACCCTAACCCTAACCCTAACCCTAACCCTAACCCTAACCCTAACCCTAACCCTAACCCTAACCCTAACCCTAACCCTAACCCTAACCCTAACCCTAACCCTAACCCTAACCCTAACCCTAACCCTAACCCTAACCCTAACCCTAACCCTAAACCCTAACCCTAACCCTAACCCTAACCCTAACCCTAACCCTAACCCTAACCCTAACCCTAACCCTAACCCTAACCCTAACCCTAACCCTAACCCTAACCCTAACCCTAACCCTAACCTAACCCTAACCCTAACCCTAACCCTAACCCTAACCCTAACCCTAACCCTAACCCTAACCCTAACCCTAACCCTAACCCTAACCCTAACCCTAACCCTAACCCTAACCCTAACCCTAACCCTAACCCTAACCCTAACCCTAACCCTAACCCTAACCCTAACCCTAACCCTAACCCTAACCCTAACCCTAACCCTAACCCTAACCCTAACCCTAACCCTAACCCTAACCCTAACCCTAACCCTAACCCTAACCCTAACCTAACCCTAACCCTAACCTAACCCTAACCCTAACCCTAACCCTAACCCTAACCCTAACCCTAACCCTAACCCTAACCCTAACCCTAACCCTAACCCTAACCCTAACCCTAACCCTAACCCTAACCCTAACCCTAACCCTAACCCTAACCCTAACCCTAACCCTAACCCTAACCCTAACCCTAACCCTAACCCTAACCCTAACCCTAACCCTAACCCTAACCCTAACCCTAACCCTAACCCTAACCCTAACCCTAACCCTAACCCTAACCCTAACCCTAACCCTAACCCTAACCCTAACCCTAACCCTAACCCTAACCCTAACCCTAACCCTAACCCTAACCCTAACCCTAACCCTAACCCTAACCCTAACCCTAACCCTAACCCTAACCCTAACCCTAACCCTAACCCTAACCCTAACCCTAACCCTAACCCTAACCCTAACCCTAAAACCCTAACCCTAACCCTAACCCTAACCCTAACCCTAACCCTAACCCTAACCCTAACCCTAACCCTAACCCTAACCCTAACCCTAACCCTAACCCTAACCCTAACCCTAACCCCAGCGATTATTTTGGGGTCGTTCGCACTCGATTTTTTCAGGGAGGGGGGGGGGGGGGAGGTTCGTAGGGGGGAAAGAAATTTCGCCTTCCCCCTCATTTTTTTTTTACGCTCCCAACATAAAAAAAAAAAAAAATTTTTTGCGTACCCCGACATCTTTTTTTTTTTTTTTCTCGTAATTTGCTTCCGGTTTCCCCACTTTTCTCAGTTTCGCAGCGCTTTAAAACAAAAAAAAAATCACAAGGAGGGGGGCAAAAAAAAAAGACAAACGAGGAAAATTATATTGTAAAAATTTTTTTATTAAACAGCGAATGTACAAAATTGTATCGACTGCGGTCAGGATGCGCGCACGGGAGCTGAAAAAAGTAAAAAAAAACTTTTATTATCCGTACAAAGAAAGATTTTTTTTATACAACCCCCCCCCCCCCCCCCAAACCGGCCTAAAAAAAAATCGCTGAAAAAGAAAACTGCGAGGCGCACGTTCGGTGTGTTCCACGCCCCCCCAAAAAAACCCAACGTAGTAAAGATATATTTCAAATTTCTCCCCCCCCCCCCCACACACAAATGTTGCCCCTAACTCCCCTGCCTGAAAAAAAAATGCCTCCATCCATCTCTGAAAAAGAAAAAAGAAAAAATACCATTCGGGATTCTTTTCAAATGTGGAAAAATTGCCCCCCTCCACCGCCCCCCCCCCCCAAAAAATTACAGTTCCCCCCCCCCCCCAAAAAAAAAGAAAAAAAATTGTCGTTAAAAAAAAAATACCATTGTGCAAAAAAAAAACTGAGAAAAAAAAAGCGTTCGGAATTCTTTTGACATGTGGAAAAAAATTTTGTTGGTTTCCAAAAAAATTCACTGCTGCACCCCCCCCCCCCATTGCCTAAAAAAAATGGCACGTAGAGAAAGTTCGGTATTTTTGTTACCCCCCCCCCCCCCCCCCAAAAAAAAAAAATTACTCTTGCTTGACGAGTCCTTTTCAGGAAAACACACCCCCACCACCTGCCTGAAAAAAAAAGACTCCTCTATAAAAAATACCACTATAGTGCAAAACTGGGAAAAAAAAAATATTCAAATGCACTGCCCCCCCCCCATTCTAAACCCAAGGCCCATCCACACACAAATGTTATTGTACCCCCCCCCCCCAAAAAAAAAACACCCACTCACTGGAAAACAAAAATTGTTCGGTAAAGTTCGGTAATTTACCCCCCCCCCCCAAAAAAAAAACCAAAAATTAGTACACAAAAAAATATTCAAATGTGCACGTTTCAAAAAAATGCACTGCCCCCCCCCCCCACCCCATTCAAATCGTCTTCCTTGATAGGAGTCCTTTTCAGGAAAAGATCCATCTCCCAAGTCAAAGAAAAAATTTGTCCTTAAAAAAAAACATGTGCAAAACTGGAAAAAAAAACATTCCCGCTTCCCCACCCCCCAAACAAAAATATTCAAAATGTGGGAAAATTTTTGTTTACGATGAGTCCTAATTGTTCCCCTCCCCCCCCCAAAAAAAACACCCACTCACTGGAAAACAAAAATTGTTCGGTACCCCCACTCTCCAAATAATTAGTAACCCCCCCTCCCCCCCACAAAAAAAAAATTAGTACACAAAAAAAATATTCAAATGTGGAAAAATTGTTACGGTTGCAAAAAATGCACTGCACCCCCCACCCCTACTGGTTTCTCTGGTCCCCTCACAAAATCTGAAAAAAAAAACGACTCCAATTCTGAAAAAGAAAAAAAATTTGTCCTTAAAAATACCACCATTGTGCAAAACTGGAAAAAAAAGTTTCGGTACAACATCCCCCCCCCCCCCAACAAAACGGTTTCTCAAACCCCCCCCCCATTCCCCCACCCCTACTGGTTTTCTCTGGTACCCCCCGCCACAATAAAAAAAAGAGATATAAAAAATATTTCTCAAATCTGAAAAAAATAATGACTCCACTGCCCCCCCCCCCACAACCACACAAATGTGGTCCCCCCACCCAAAAAAAAACACCCACTCACTGGAAAACAAAAATTGTTCGGTACCTCCACTCTCCACAAAATTGGTACGTAGAAAGTTCGGTAATTTTGTCCCCCCCTTGATGATGATGAGTCCTTTTCAGGAAAACACCACCACCCCTACTGGTTTCTCTGGTCCCCCACCCCCACAAATAAAAAAAGAATGACTCCGAAAAAATTTGTGTCCTAAAAAAAAAAATACGACCATAAAAAAGTGTTCGGTACAACATCCCCCCCCCCGCCCATTCAAAACAAAGAAGGCCCCCCCCCCCACACAAATGTGTGTGCATCTTTAAAAAATAATTGGTTTCTCTTGGTTCCCCCCACCCCCAAATTGTTCGGTACCCCCCATCCTCCAAAAAATTGGTACGTAGTTACCCCCCCCCCCCGCCCCCAAACACAAAAAAAAACGCAATAATACAGTTTTTTTATTCGCATATCTGAAAAAAAAATTTCTGAATAAGAAAATCTTGCAAAACTGGGGAAAAGTGTTCGGTAATTTTACAAAAAAAAAATTTGTTGATTTTTACCTACCGACCGAGCAAACTGGAATGTTATATATTTTGAAGGTCTGAAAAAAAAATCGAGTGCACCCCCTCCCCCAAATAACAAAACGGACACAATCGTTTGACATTTTTTATTTATTTGGTGCAAAGAATTCTACTTACCATGTGTGTGGCACCTCTGTACGTGATTCGACTCGTGACAATGAAAAAAAAAATATTAAAAAAAACAAAAGACAAAAAATATAATTGCGGGGGAGTTGATTAAAAAAAAAACCACCAATGGAATCTATCATGACTAAGGCTGACAACGAGCACTAAGAGGAAGACATAATCGTACCTGAAACGATTAGGGGGAGAAGGGGCGAACCTAAGTCAGTCACATCGTCCCTATCCCATGAGGGGGGCTGCATTCTTGCAGCGTACCTGCTGGCGACCTCCCTACACGGTCATGGCTGAGAATGCTATCATCCCCATGGATTAGATTTCAGACGTCGACAAAGGAACGGAGAGCAGCGCTGCCGGAGGCTTTGTACACAAGGACCCTCGAAGGGGCCAGATACGAAATTAGAAACTTACTCGCGACCTCGAAGTAACACTGCGTTTCGAATGCGTCAATACTTCGAACATTTTCTTCTTCGGATGCGAGAACGGCATTCCGGCCCTGGCTGACAGACCTCCCCTCAGAGACAATGAAGATGGAAAAGGCCATCGTGGGAACTGGTCACAGTGTGGTTTTTTTTTTCCATAAAGTTTGGTACGGCTAGGAGGTCATCATGTGGGAAGTCTCGGCCAGAGAACATATGGAGATGGCGAGAGGTCAGGGGAGGACAATTTCAGTGACCAATGCCATAAACCTGGTCCGGTGGACACTGTGCGGAGGTCACTGAGCCGTGATAGACAGAGTGTCAGATTTATCAAGTACACGAAGCCTCTGCAAGCTCAATCATGACTAAAAAAGGGATGGGGAGATGGTCGATCCTGGAGAGAGCTCCAATTCAGACCTGGCCGCAGTCAGGGATTTTTTTTTCCATGAGACGTACTTCCGATATAGAGATAACCTGTTCAGACCCCAAAGGGATGGGGGGAAGGCTATGAGGAGGATCAGGCCATGTGGGACTCTCGAGGATACATCCCCCCCCACTAAGACAAGCAAAAAGTTCTTCTGTTCTGTTAAGCGAAGAAGTGCAGACATATATGGGGAGACAAGCGGGCAGTGACTGACTTTGAGTTGTGTGAAGGGAAGCCGACCGACCCCGTAACGATTAGGGGAAAAAATCCGCACAGAGTATGGTCGTTAGACCAAGACTGGAACCCTCCCACTTCTCCACCCCTAGTTAATCGTTTGGATGAATTGTCTTCCTCAATTACTGTCCGGACTGCTCTCTCGTTCCACTCATCACACATATTCAGTCGCAACAATGTGAGACCTAAAGGCAACAGAAGCGTTTCATTCCAAAGAATTTCAACCGGTACCGTGCATACATCATTCTAAGGTCTGATAGCTTCGTCAGATCAAGGAAAGGAACCGTCTGCTGAATCTGTAGCTGCCGCATAAACCCGGGTAAGTGCATTTACCCAAATTTACCCAACAAACGACAAACACGCTAATGGATCGGCTCCCCACCAAGTCTCAAGTTGCCTTTCCATATCATCATTCATATCTTTTATTATTATTACTACTATGCCTTGTATGTTGACTTCCGTTCATTCCACTACCCTAGTTTCACTTCATCCACCTCATAATCACGGGTTGGCCCCCCCCCTAGCAAAATTTTGTGCTAGCAGAGTCCTTTTGTTCAACTCATCCGCTCAATTCTTACACTCTTACCTTTTTCCGTTCGTCTTTTATTTTGTCCTCCGGGCAGCAACACTGTCATATGAGAAAAATTATATTGTGCTAGAAAAAAAAAAACGAACAAAAAATTTGTGAAAATCCACCATTTTTACATATTTCAAATTAAGGAAAAATAATTCGTCAAACTAAATCGGAAAACAAAGGGGACAGACAGCTGGACAAAATTTCTAAACAAGGTGGACCGCTGTGTCCAAAAAACGTTGCCCGAAATCAAAGAGTTTGGTTTGATTTAAATGCCGAATAAAAAATGCAATTCGAATTCACATTTTCTTCAGAGACAATGAAACGTGAAAAGATGCAACTTCCTTTTATTTTTGTTACATTTGGGGAGTCGGTTACGGGTTTAGGGTTAGGGTTAGGGTTAGGGTTAGGGTTTGTTTGGTGATCTAAGTGCCAACACTGAAAATTTACGTTTTTCCTTTGTTTGGCTTTGAGCTACATCGAGGATGTAGGTGGGTTCTTTAATTCCCATGATGGAATTAAACGACAGCTGTCATTTGTATCTTACCAGCCAGTAAGTTGCTAAAAATGAATGGACACACCTTGAATCTGACTACGTTCTACCTACCGATCGCCACAAATTTAACAGCGTGCCCGGACAGTGTTGTCAGTCTTTCTAGGAATCTTTTCCAGTCCTGCAGATGTCTTCAATTTTAGGTGCCTTCAGTGTAGTCGCTACCTCTTCATGCACTTTTCCCATGAAAATTGATGGATCTGCGGAACTGTATTTTTAACAATTATAGTTGCCCGGGTTTTTTTTGGCTTTGGCTTCCGAGCTGATTTTTCCTTTCTCAGGTTCAGAATTTTTTTATCTGGGTGGGTCATCTGGAATGGGGGTACCCAGTTGAGAGGGTAGATAGTCTTCACTCAAATCTGTAGTGGAAAATAAAACAAAGACTTACCAGACCAGGCCATGTGGAACGGAGTTAAAAGCAAATGGCTGGTTTTATAGAAAGGAAGTACCAACTGATAATGTGACCTATTTTGCATTGCATGATAAAATGGGGTGGAGGTTCAAGTTGGTGTTTGCGGACGACAAGCTTCGGCGGCCTACCTACATAACAGGATGGGTGACAGAATCAAATTAAGCAGTGACGTATTGAAGGCATACGCTGGTGATGGAGACGTAGTGCGATGGCTGTCTAAGATTGCAGAAAATTGAGGATTTGGAAGGAAATGCACTTTCGGTCTACCTGGAAATGAATGACGCTGAACAAGACGACGCAGATTTGAAAGCAGAAAGCGTTTTCGACGCCTATAGCAAAATGCACAAGATGGACAGGGGAGCCGTCTTTGCGACGGAGATCCGGAGGCTAGCGGGACTGGCGGGTTATGCAGGGATGAGCCTTGAAAAAACGGTGAAAATGACGTTTGTGACTGGTCTTCCTGATCACAGAGCTGCAGAGACTGACAATGATCGTGCTGACCCATGCAAGGGTGCTGACAAAGAAGAACCGCGAGTGCAGTTAAGGAGAATCTCTCGTGGGGGCGGTCACCTGGAAAAAAGCCCCAGTGAAAATGTTTTCAATGGCCTCATTTTGTACGGGACTGCCGAGAACCTAAGCCTGGCATAACCTGCTTCCATTGCGGACAAACTGGGCATATCAGCCGTGCCATAGCGCCAGTGGCTAACCCCCCTATCAAGTGACGGCGCATAGGACTGCATTGGAGGTCACCGCAAACAAGAAGAGAGCCAAAGCCGGCTGCACGTCCACGTTGGTGACAACGGGCAGTTGATGGCCGTGAGGTGATGTGCCGAGGAAATGTGCACTGTGAGAATAAGACCGAACTTGAGGTGAGAGGGCAATTGTGATGGAGCGGCTTATTGCAGGTGTTGATGTTGTGTTGGGCCTGGAGCATGGGCATGATCACATTTGAATGCGAGCGCCCAGTCGGATTGGCAGGAATGGAGAGTGTTAAAAAACCCCAGAAGGCGGAACCGTGCCAAATAAAAGACAAAGACTTTCAGGCCAGTTTTGGGTTTCAGAGCCGCCAATACTAAAAAATCAAGTTGGGTGCTTTCTGAATGGTGACAAAAAAGGGCTGAATTTGAGAAAGAGAAGGTATCCACCATGGTCCGGGGAAGCAGACGGAGTCCTACCACTCACGGCGGTAGTCCAGCCCACACCGTTAGGCCAGTTACAGAGACGCATATATTGCTTGCTTGCCACACAGGGGGCGGTATCGACGTTTGCGAGGAAGTAATGCGAGAGTGGAGGAAGATGGAGCAGGCAAGCAAGATTGTGGACCTAAAATCAACCTACCTCCAGATACACATAGACTATGGCGGTACCAGCTGGTTAAGTTCAAGGGTCAGACCTTTAACAAGGTTGAGTTTTGGGCTCAGTTCTGCACCCAAAATTATAACTGCAAAACAGTGCTGGGGGAAAAATAACGAGGTGGAGAGGGCCACAAGCTCATGACAATCATGGTCGAGGAAGGAAGTCTGTCCGAGGAAAAAGTGTTAGCAATGAAGATATGGATTGATTGCGAAGCCACCTGAGCCACTAGAAAATGGCACGGCCCTAGGACTAAAGCTGCAAAAGGAATAAGGAGGGGACGTTGATGTTCGGACAGGGTCAGACGGACTGACTAAGAGAGTTTCATTACCCCATTTGCAGGTGGCTCAGCGAAGGCGGCCGCTGGGATGACACAGTGAGCAAGGATGTTGTACGCGAGGTGGTAAAGGTGGCGTGTCGAACGGGGCAAAGAAGGTGTGATCTGGTGTGATGCTTAGCACTCTGGCACTCGGTGTGCGGCTTGAAATTGGATAACAGTGGAGGATGCCGCTTGGCTACGCAAAAGGAATGACCATGCCCACATAAATGTGCAGAGCTCGAGGCTGCAGCAAAGGGAGTGAAACGGACTCGGCCACCAGTCAGAAGTCTCAATTTTGGGAGACTTGATTCACGAGTTTGGACCGCTTTAGAGCAGATGCCCTGACCCGAGGCCGAGGAAGGATGCAGTGGCTGCATGAAAAATGCACCACTTTGGGAAAGAGAGGACACTTTTTCTGGCAAGAAAGGTGAACCCGAGTGTGACAAAGGAGGCGGTTAAAGAGGTGGTGGAACAATGCAGAAAGTGTACAGGTGACTGAAACTTGGAAACGGGACGTCACGCATAGGAACGACTGTGGACCTTGGGAGAGTGGCAATCTGGCTGGCGTAGTTGAGAGCGGAAACCGCGAGTGAAATCTGCAGAGCCATGAGGCAGTGTTTTTGGAGAGGGGGCCAGTGGAGGAGATATTACTGGATAATGGTGCCGCCTTCTGACTTTACCGCTGTGTGCCAGGTGGGGAACCCGGCAATTTTTTCGGGCTGCATATCGACCGGGAGGAAAGGCATCACAGAGGCCGAATCTCACCAGAAGAGGCGGTATTTTGGTACAACATGTCTCCAAAGAGTGGTCAAGATGAAGAGTCAGTGCTGCATCAGTCAGTCTCTTGCTAGAACGAACATGAGTGAAGAGGGACAAGGATCCATCACAGCTGGTGAAGAAGTGTGGGTCGGGAGCTCTATGCACTACACGTTGGGGACGAGGAACGGTAACGCATGTACAGTCTGTAAACAATGTGAGTGTTGACGGGATGCCGCGACACGTGCTTACGTCGTGTCTCTCTGCCATCAATGCTGAGGAAGAAGCCGGTGAACCCCCCGTTGGAAGAACCCCCGCGACCCTCTAATCGTCAGAGGATGCGAGGTGAGATGTGATTTTTTAAGATCACGGGGCATGTAGTGGAAAATAAAACTTAAAAACCATCAGACTTACCAGACCAGAAGTACCAAATGATCATGTGACCTATTTTGCATTGCATGATGGGGAGTCCCCATAAAGAGGACAGGAAATGAGACCAGTGAAGGTGGAGGTCGGATTTGGTGCTGTCAGAAGAGTGAAGTTGGAGTTGGTGTTTGCGGACAACGTTCTGTCTCTTTTTGAACGGCAACCACAATCGGTCTGGGTTCCGCCTGTTGTTTTTTTTAGTGACAACCGGTTGAGGAGGAGGTCTGGGTTGCACTTGTGCATAGCTTTTTTACTATGCAAAAAAAAATCCGCATTTTTTTTTCTCTACCAGGATATTTCCGGTGGCCAGTTTTTTGGCGTCATGTGAAACGAAATTATTTTTTCGATTATGAATGGAGCTCCCAGGACAATTTTGTGGTTCTATTAGGAGCTATAAAGTTATTTGATTCACCATTCCTGCTCCCCACCCACCACGGAGCCCACTATGGGAATTGCCAAGGGGGAAACCCAGGGCTACTCAACCCGATCGTGATCACACAAGCACCTGTGTTCCATCGATCTCTCTAAAAAAAACGTCCGGGGCACACAGCCATGTTGCGGTCATGTCTCTCACAAAAGTTGATTGACCATTGCCACCGCCTTCTAGCAATTTTATTATTGGAAACAATCGGGGTAGTTGGAAACTAGCCGATTGATCGGATCAGGCCTCTCCGACCTCCCGTCTAGCCGAAGTGGAGTGTTGTAGGTCATGTGACCATTTAGGCAACCAGGCCACGGGTCGCCACCCACGGAAAACACTTGGCCCCATTTGGGGGGGGGGGGGTCGCGGCTACGCCGACAGGGCTGGTATCGAAAGTCGTAGATGCACAGCAGTTATTGAAAACAAAGGTGGAATATCAAATATTAAATCTTTTTTGCCGTAATGATATTTTTTTGTTCATTTTGGACGGCTCTTTTTGGAAATACAACTTTCATTCAAATGGCGGATAGGGAAACCCAGCTTAATCCATCATTTTAAAAAACAAAAGACTCGAGGAAAATATTTTTAAAACAATTGGAATGGGGCGTAGTGATCAATTCAGTTCAGAAGTATTTTTGGTGTGTGCCATGTTTTTTCTTCAGGCAAGCAGTCCGTTTCCAGTAACAGGTGGTACACCGACTGCAAATTGCAACATGTTTCTGCAATTTACTCATGACACCCAGGGGGAATTCAAGAGGTACACACATTCAATTCAACTAAGGTATAATAGCGGAACGTTCTCCATCCAGTTAGCATTTCAGAAAAGGAGATAGGACGCAGAATGTCTTTTTTTTGGGGTCTCCGTTTTAGACATGCGGCCTTCATAGAGTTACGCAAAACAAAAATCACTGTTGCACAATTCTACACAAAAGCTGGCTAATCTGTGGCCAAGATTTAGATGTGCAGCAATTATTGAAAAACCAAAGGTGAAAGTACTAATTAATAGTTAAAAATTATATTTTGTTCCTGCAATCTGAACAATCAGTGAGAAATTTTCACAAAAAATTAATATATAATTTTGTTTAGATTTTTTTTGTTACTGTAAAAAAAAAAACAACATTTTTTTTAAACAAAATTTACAAAAATGTACACAAACTTTCATCTCTTTGATTAAATTTTATTTTTTAAAAGCGTGTGATGTTTGGCGGAGTGATCTAATAATACAGACAGACAGATTGTCACCTCGTTTTCAAGCAGGAAATAAATTGGTGGTGAAAAAAAAAGCTTCTTTTTTTTTTCAAGCAACACACCAGACTGTCTTCTTTGCCAGTCTCCGTTACTGACAACGCTATTCCAACTCTGGAGAAAGGAACTTATTCTCTCCGACAAAACTCATCCTGGACATCTGGGTCTTTTTTTTTTACAAATTCATCAGACAGAGATAACTAATTTCTCCCACTGGCCATGACGCTCTCTATTGAGGGGGTGCCTTGAACTGAGCTAGGTTATTATTATTCTATCCGTTGTGGAAACAAGGAAAAAAATCTTCTTACCTTTCAGATATCCGCGTTTCCAATCAGCTTTTTTTTCATTTTATCGGGCAGCAACTTGTCAGAATCCGGATGCAGGATGAATCCACTCCCCTGTTGGTACTTGTGGGTAGCGATCGACAACATGAAAAAAGAAAAAATAGACAACAACAATTAAAAGACTATCCCATCAGAGGAAGATTCACAACGCGGTCATAGAGAGCATTGATTTCTTGCCTCTCTGGTCATCACATAACCCCATGTGGAGTCCACTGGCATTCTCAAGATCGCTAAACAACAAACGCGGATATTTTATTCCACTCATCACATAGTCACAACAATGTGCAACCATTAGCCTAACCCTTAACCCCGACCCTCTAATCTCTAAAAGGCAACAGAAGCGGTATCATCCAAAGTCAAAACCCCAGGTACCTTGTGTCCATCCTTCCAAGGAGTGACAGCTCCGTCAGATCATGGAAAGGTCCAATCTGCTGAATCCATGCCGTAAAACATGGGTGAATGCACTCACCCGCGAAATACGATACTAATGAACCCACTAAGATCGGTTCCCCACCAAGTCTCAAGTTGCCTTTACCCTAATTTCGTTCATACTTCATTCATACCTTAACTAAACCCTACGCTCACACACTCTCATTGTTTTTTTATGTGATTCTATTTGGTCCTTCTTTATTTTTAAGCCTACCTCCCTTTTCTGTCTATCATTTTCATCCTTCCACATTTTCACCTGTCATATATATCTTTATAAAAAAACGAACTTTTTAAAAAACATATTCTTCGGGTTGCGTTTTTGCCGTTAAAAAAACCCTGAAAATTTTTGTCATTAAAACATCTTACCTTTCGAACTGTTAACGTCAGCCTCTCTCTCGGTCTCTTTTTTAAACCTTAAAAAAACAAAAAAACTTTTTTTAACGATTTTAATTTGAATAAAAAAATTTAAAGCAAATAAAATCGATTTTAAAATAATTAAAAAAATTAACTTTCAACGAAAAAGCAAAATTCAGAAATTAGGATTGTCGGTCATTTCAAGTCGAATGACTCTTAATTTACTCGGTTCAGTCGTATAATATTAGAATGACACGGGGGGGATATTTTACTCTGTTCACATAAGTAGTGTATACTTATGTGAACAGAGTAAAATATCCCCCCCCCCCGTGTCATTCTTTGGCAAGCAGTAAACCCACAATTGCCTTTGTTAAGGGAATATTATATATATATATATAAGGCAGAAAGAAGGTGAAAGTATTTTTAACAGGAAAAAAACTCTTACTGCATCCAAAATGAAATTAAGGAACAGCTGGACAAATTATTTTGATATATTTATGTTGTGTTGCAGCCGGCACAGTCTGCACTTGTCCTCCTTTTTTAATTTGAACTAATTCATGTCTACTTCTGAATAAATATCTTCCGTAATGTCATCTACATGCACCTTTTGAAATTTCAGATTCCCATTGAAGAGAGAGAGTATTTTAAAAAGATCAGAGAGAGAAAGAACCGAGACAGTCAGTGTTTTAAAAAAAGTCCCTAGAAACTGATTAGGTGATATATCTAACCTTGGGGCTTGCCTTGCTATATATAATGCCTTTCTATTTTGGACTTTATTTACAACACATGTATCTTCTTCATCGAACCATTATTTAGAAGATATTATTATAGATAAATTTAAAGAGTTAAAAGGAGGTTACAGGGGGAAATGGTAAAAAAAAAATGATTAAGAAAAAAAGCAAGGAGGGACCAGAGCGCCAGAGAGATAGGAACTGCAAGTAAATATCTCTCGCTCATCAATACCCAACATTGGTGCAACTGGTGTTCTTCTAGCAGAGGATGTTTGGTGCTGCTGTTCTAGAAGAGTACAACAGTGTAAATACTGTTACGGCAATTTGGGTGGACAAAACTGGTTGTGAAACAGGGATGGTTACACAGCTTTGGGGAAAAAATTTAAAAGGAACTACCATTTAGAGCCATCTTTAAGTTAATTGATGGAACTACAAGCAGTTTCACTGGTCCTCTAGGGGAACTTTGTAGAACACCAGGATTTTGCCCCAGGTCTTGCTGCAGAGGGCGACTACTTTGGGGATATGCTGTAGGCATTTCTAAAGGGAAAATGTTACCTTTTTTTGTAATTTTGTACAATTTTTACAGTTGTACCTGATCTTTATTTAAAACCAAACCTCAGCTTTCACCGCCACAGCAGCGTTTCTAAAAAAAAAGTGCCCTAATGGGACAATGAGGTCCTGGGTTCTACGCAACCCACCCTTCAGCTAGTAAATGAGGTCTGGCCTTGGGACTCACTTTTCTTTTGATACCACCTTTGTTCCACTCTCAATTAGAGATCGACCTGTTTGGTAAGAGCGTACGGTAACGTTAAATTGTAACTACCTAATAACGATTCGGGCTTTCATTAAAAAAACAGAGCGTACGGTAAATTTGTCTAAATAAAAAATCACTATAACAACATGTAAACTCTTTCGACCTATATATGATATATATATATATATATATATATATATATATATATATCGACGCTATAGAAAGTAACCGACCTGCTGAAACAAGCAAGGGAGATAACTTTTATCGCTGCATGAAATGTCACACAATGTGTAAGTTTCAATAAAGTCTCATTAAAGATAATTTTTAAGCTTTTTTTTATTTTACATGTCAAAAACTTTTTTTAAAACAAGTTGGGTTTTTTTTGGTGTAAGAAAATGTTCAAATTTTATTTTGTATCAAAAAATTTGGCACATGTTCGTCTTTTCTCACAGTCCGGTTTTCACAACTTTTTAATGACCAGTTTGTTTTTCTTTTTTCGGTGTACACTTACCTATCAGGCTGCTAGAGAATTCTGGGGTTTTTGGAAAAAAAATTCAAATATTTTACATTTTAGGAGCGGGGATCAGTTTCCAATGTTAATTCAACGTAGACTGATCCACCACTTTTTGACCATCTCAATTTTTTTTAAAGTCTTTTTCGATGTACAATTACCTATCATGTCAGTAGAGAATTCCGGAGTTTTTGGAAAGAAATTTCAGAAAATTTAGATTTTACGACGGGGGATCAGTTTTCAATGTAAATTCAACGTAGACTGATCCCCCTCTTTTTGACCATCTCAAATCTTTAAAATTCTTCTTCTGCTTACATGTCGCGAGAGAATTCCGAAGTTTTGGGAAAAAAAATTAACAAAATTTACATTTTAAGACGGGGGATCAGTCTTCTTCGTCTTTTCCCACAGTCTGTTTTTCACAACTTTTTAGGTCTTAAAATCTCAATTTTTTGAAATTTCTTTCCAAAAACCCCGAAATTCTCTCGCGACATGATGGTACTTGTAAGCAGAAGAATAATTTTTTAAATTTGAGATGGTCAAAAAGAGGGGGATCAGTCTACGTTGAATTTACATTGAAAACTGATCCCCCGTCTTAAAATCTAAATTTTCTGAAATTTCTTTCCAAAAACTCCGGAATTCTCTACTGACATGATAGGTAATTGTACACCGAAAAAGACTTTTACAAAAATTGAGATGGTCAAAAAGTGGGGGATCAGTCTACGTTGAATTAACATTGGAAACTGATCCCCGCTATATATATATACATTTTAGTGAAGTGACACGAGTATTTATATATATATTTTACTTTTTGTTTTATTTAAAAAAAATTATTTTCTGTGTTTTCTTAATTTTTAGCGAAGTGTTTGTTTTCAATTTTGCGATACGTGAACTCCAGAATATTCACAACTACAAAGGCCAAACAGAACTTTTGATGGCCAAAAAAAAAACACGCCAAATTCGTGAAATTTGGCCATAAAAAGACCAATCTGGTTTTGAGCACGGCCCACTAGCCAGTCAGTCTGCGTTTTTAACTTTTTTTTTTAACTATTAACAAAATGGCTGACTTAGAAAACAAAATGCATTCTAGTCGATTAACAGAAAGATCAAAGTTAATAAAATACTTCTTTTCAAACTATGCGATCTACGAATATTTAAAAAATTAATGAAAAAAAAGATGAAACATTTTTCAAGTATTGACATATATTAAGGTTTAAGAGTAATTTAAGATTTTGGTATAATAGACAATTAAAAATATATGGAATGTCGGATTTTAAAATATAGAGAGAAAACCGAAGAATTTCGAATAATTTTGAATTAATGGAAACACTTTGAAATGAAAATTTTCAAGAAAAAAAAATGTGCGACTTACGGTCACATCAGCTCTGGGAAATGGCGAAGATGGAATTAGATTTCGTAAAAGAGCGCCAAAAAAAAGAGCGCGAAATTGGAAAGGGACGATAAGATGTACCGAAATAAAGAACGAAAGTGTGTGGGTGTGAGAATAACAGACAGGGGGGGGGGATGAGAAATAGAGAGAGGGGGGATGAGAAAAAAAGACGCTTGCCCACGAGGACAAAAAGGTAGACATATATATATGTGTGTGTGTGTGCGCGTGTGTGTGTGTGCGTGTGTGTGTTTCAGAATATGCAGGACAATCACAGTAAATGCAAATAATTTATATAAAAAAAAATAGATAGAGATATGAGATTTAGTCGTATTACAACCAAATTGGCCGAAAAATGAATCGGTTGCTTTTTTCCCCTATCATAAATGAGTAAGTAAACCCAAATAAATGGATTTTTTTCCTAACTGTATTTTTCTTTAGAATAATTTACGGTAATGATGGTATCATGACAAAAGAACAGATAAGCCTGTCTCACAGTAGGATGTAAAACCTGGGAGGATTACCGTCATCCCCTTAAAAAAGGAGGTAATTCCTGGTCGTATGACAACAGAATCGATACTAAATAAACGTATTCCGATTTAAAAAGATAATAATATATAGTAATGGATTACATAAACAAGTTTTTATAGTTTATTGGCCCTTTTCTGTCAATAAATGTATTTATGACAAAATGTTTTCAACAATTTGGAGATAATAACGTTTGACTAAGGATTACCAAAGACCTCCACTGTCCCCATAATTTTGATGTCCTTTTTTAATATTTTGTGCAAATAAATAAATAATTTATTAAGTGGATTATTTTTTTTAAATGTCTATCTACGAAAATGATTATATATTTCAAAAATGAATGAAAAAAGGTGAAATATTATTTTTCAATAAAAACATTTGGAATATTTAAGATAAGGCACCGAAAAGCGAAGAATTTCGAATAATTTTTGATTTAATTGAAACAATTTGAAATGAAAAGTTTATAAGAAGAAAAATGAGCGACTTACGGTTGCATCAGCTTTTCTGAGAAATGGCGAAGATGGAAAGGGGGGAAAGAAAAGGGCGCAAATTGCAAAGGGGGAGAGAGAGACAGAGAAAGAGAAATAGGGTGTGCGAACTAAACTAATAGACAGAGGGGGAGGTGAGAAGATATACAAATAGAGAGAGGGGGCCTTGTGCCTAATTTGTTGACTATTTAAATTTTGTTATATTTTGTGCAAATAAATAATTTAAAGTGTAGTATGTTTTCTAAGCATCTCATTTATTCTTTTATTATCGATGAAACTATTGCTTCAAAAAACCGCGAAAGAAGAGAGAGAGAAAAAGGGGGAGGGGGTAGATGAGAGCACT
>OY744515.1:271228111-271373111 GCA_963556195.1 Sepiola atlantica | reverse complement strand
ACCTCATCATTCCACGTACACACACGTTCAATAAACCTTATTTGAACTACCTTATTTTGTTTACTCTGTCTTTGTATGCAACATTGCTTGATTTAACGAACATGCTTATAATCGACCCTCGATTCCAACAAGTCTCATCCATTCTACCATCATCGTATTCGATTTATTTCTTTATTTAGCGAAGTTGAACAGGCTTAGATTAAAGTGAAATAGCTCGTAGTCTGTTAATTTATCTACTTACCAACGCTACAATGGCGCAGATTCAAGGGAAATAACTAGTTGCAACTAATGATTAATAGATTAAATACGCTGTTTATTTTTCTATTTAACGATGTTAATGTAATCTCTGCGAGGATGGTATTATGATCTCATGATTGATACTTCACTAACTGCAATGCCTTAAAAAATAGTTACGCCTGGGAGGATGATATCATGCAGATACTAAAACTCCTTCATTTCAGCTTCTCTTTCCATTTGGAAAATTGGAAGAAAATGGTTACGGTTAGGATTAGGGTTCATTTCTAAGGAAAATGAGGGGCTATTGGAAGTGGATATCTACAAAAATATTCAGCGCTAATCGTGCAGACTGACTGGATTGGTACATATGGAAAAAAGCTGTTGGTATATTGAAGCATTTAGCTCCCAAAAAGGGCGGTCACCGTGCTAAATAAAAATTTGTTTTCTGATTTTTTCGTAATATTTTTTAAATATTAATT
Source organism: Sepiola atlantica (assembly GCA_963556195.1). Taxonomy (NCBI): domain Eukaryota; kingdom Metazoa; phylum Mollusca; class Cephalopoda; order Sepiida; family Sepiolidae; genus Sepiola; species Sepiola atlantica. The sequence goes on along the minus strand of OY744515.1, from coordinate 271,372,395 downwards.
TGTTTACTGATTCTTGTCGATTATTTTGCATATATATATATATATATATATATATATATATATATATATATATATATATATATATATATATATGTTTACTGATTTCTGTGGTTAATTTTGAAAATATTAATAATTTGTTTGAATTCTTTTTCCAAATATTAATTTATTTTCTGTTTTCAATATTTTCAAAATAATCAGCAAAAATACAATTTTATCTGTCAGAATAAATGTTATTTGCAAAACAGAAACAACATAATTCGATTAATTTGACAACTGCGACAAACAGAGAAAATTAGTCGATAAAATTTGGAAACAATCGTGATGATACAATATACTCAAGCCGTTTTTGTTATGACAGAAAAAAATGTTCTATAAACAAATCAAGATATTTTACAATTTATTTAGTTCAAACTTCAATTTCAATTTACTCCAATTAACCTGGCGAGTTCAATGGCAGTGATTGTTACTATTACAGACATAAATTATTGTAAAGGAAATACAGTCGGAGAATTGAAATAGTCAAAATCAATTTATAGTTTACATACCTTAAAATAAAAGTAAGAAGTGAGAAGTATTTGTTTTCTGAATTTTAGATGAGGATTGATAATTAGGATTATTCGGACTCCTGTTCTCAACGTTTTGACTACTTTAACCTCCAGCCTTCTTCAGGTGCATCTTTTCGAACGTGGGAATATTTCTGTCGAACTCGGGAATAACGGGGGTAGCATTCTCTCGTTCCGTCAGTAAGGACCCATGGCGCAGTGGATAAATAAAGTACTAAGTACAATTCAGTTTAAAGTGATAGTCGGTTGGAGCTTCAATCCTCGGTGCGGGCGATACGAAGACCCAGTCGTGGCTGACGGGACGAGAGCATGCTACAGTGTGCGGACAAAAGCCCACCGGACATAAGATCACCGGACAAAAGCCAACCGGACAAAAGCCCACCATAATAAGTCAAACACGGACCCACCAATTTTTAAAAATTAAAAAATATATTTTTATATTTATTTTTTTTACAATTATCAATAAATCTTTGCAATTTTTTTTTCGTGACAATTTGTTTAAAATGTCATGTTTAAACGGTCATGTATATATACTGCATTTTTTACAGATTACATCATAAAAAACACGTTAATTCCGGTAAGTAAAACGAAAAATACATTTTAAAATTATTATGTATTACTCATCTTTTGCGGAAAGAAAAAAAAACAATTATTTTTGATTGAAATTGGGGGATCAGTTTTGCATATAATTTAAACATAAAATGATCGCCCATTTCCGGGCCATTCTAACTTTTTAGGGAATTAACCATTTTTTTGCGATGAGAGATAAATTCTGTGTATTGTTTTCACCTAATTTAGTTAAAATGGAACCGGTAAAAATGGCACAATAGGAAAAGAGATGAAATGTTTAACAAAATTCTTTTATTTTTATGATTTTTACTTTTTATTCGTTAATTAATTCCATTCGATGTCCTACTTCTGTTCCAAAGTCCTGTCAGTTGACGGAATTTTTATACGAAAATTTTGTCTTGGAAACGATCGTACGTCGAATGCTTGTTGGTTTTTAATTCTTAGAACAATGTTCAAATTATATTAAAACTAACAATATATGTTCCATATTTCATTTTCCATATATTGATAACAATGTTCAAATTATATTGATATATGAAGGCACATTACTGTTTATTATTATTATTATTATTATTATTATTATTATTATTATTATTATTATTATTATTATTATTTGTACTCACTAAGAGTTCTCACACAGGTCATCAGTGATTGCTCACCGAAAACAAGTGGTATTCCCTGGAGTCTGAGTGACAACAAGTCTCCCCAGATTTCCAGCTCTTTTTGATAGCCACCGCAAATAACCTTGCAGTATCGCAACAACCGTTTACCATTGATTTCTCGCTGGTAAGGACCATTGGTCTTCTCTTGGATTTGGGTAGCAATAAACCTCCCTAAGGTTGCAGCATTTTATTTAAAAACATTTTTTGGGGGGGAGGGGGTGGGTGGAGAGCTATTTCTGTTCATTGGTTCATTTTTATGTCGTGTCAGCTGAGATCGGTGTAATTTATTGGGAGGAAACTCATAAAGTGATGTTTCTTGCATTTTCTGTTCCTTTGTTTGTAATGTGGTGTTCTTTCTGTGTTTTTTTGTTGCCCCTTATAGTAGCTTATGCGATGATTTTTCTTAAGATTGCAGCTGTTTTTTTTATCATTTCCGTCATTTGTATAGTTTCAATGATCCTTTTGATTCCAATTTCTCCCAGTCTTTTTTCCATTGGGAGGGGGGGTGTTCCTAGTGCTCCTACGATTATTGACTTTCTTCATGCTCTTTCTTCATGCTCCATATTCCTTTCAATTCTCTGACTAGTTACGTGTATTTGCTTCGTTTTTCCGTTTCTTTGATCTCCACTCTGTGGTCTTCTGGAACGACAAAATTTTTCCTTGCTTGTATGAGTTTGTCTGTTTGTATATCTATATCCCAGATGATTTTGTGTTTTTCGTTTTCCAGCACTTTCTGGTTTATGTTTGTACCATTTGTCTGCGTATTCGAAATTCACTTGTTTGCATAGTTCCCGGTGTACTGCTTTCCCCACGCAGTCATGTCTGTTCTTGTATTCTTTTTGGGCTACATTCATATGATTTACTGTTTCATCTCTTTGTCCACACAGTCTGCATTTACATTTTTCTTGGGTTTTAGCTTTAATGTAGTTTGTCCTAATTGCATTGTTCTGTGCAGCCATCAGTAAAGATTCTGTTTCTCTGTTCAAGTGTCCTTTTCTTAGTCATGCCCAGCTATTTTCGTTGGTTTCTTCTCTTGTCAGTCTTCTGAAGTGTCCATGTAGTTTTTCTTCCCACTCTTCTTTTCCTGTCGTTTTGTTTCTGGTTTCGGTGCTTCCCGAATTGCTGGTTGGAACGGTGTCTCTTGCTTCGGTGATTTCCGTGTTCTGAGTTATGTATTTCTCCAGCTCTTTTTTAGTCTTCTGGGAGTTTTCTTGTTCTTCGTACATATTCTTTTCCAATCTTCTCTTTCATTTCTGTTGATTTGATTGTGTCTGCTTCCAGAACTCCCAGCTATCCTGTTCGCCTAGCGCCGTCATTTCCTCTTGTTTGGTGAGTTCCATGCCCTCTGTTGTCTCCAGTTTTTCCTCTTTTTATTTATAGTAGTGCACACTTTTCCATTTTTAATTCCATTGGGATGTCCTGAAGATTTTGATCGTATTTACTAGCTTTTCCAGTTCCTTTTTTTGCTTTTTTAAAATAGTTTCAGGTTGTCAATGTATGTACATCAGGTGGTTTACTCTTAGTTATATCTGTGTCTGTAAACTTGTATCCGGCATCAGATTTTCTGAGTATTCATAGCTATTATCAACAGTAGTGGTGATCGAGAGTCTCCTTGGATAATGCCTCTCTGTGTATCTTTATCTCAGTCAGATGTTGTCCTCCGGCTGTCAGCTCCAGTTTCCATGTTCCCATTGCTTTCTTAATAAGATTAATAATCCTTTCGGGTATTTTGTATATTTTCAAACATTCAATTATCCATGCTTGAGGAATTCTGTCGTAAGCTTTTTTGTAGTCAATCCATGACATGGATATGTTCTGTTTTTTACCTCCTTCAGGATCTTTCGATCGATGTATAGCAGGTCATGCGTACCCCTTTTCCCTTTACGGCGTCCTTTTTGTTCTTCGCGGAGTAGTCCACATTTGTTTAGGGATTGTTCTCTCAGTTGTGCTGTCAGGATTTTCCACATTGTTGGTAAACATGGTCTGTAGTTGCTTGGGGTCGTTCCCTTTTTGGCATTGTATAAGCGTTGTCCTTTTTTTGGTCATCAACTCTGGTATGTCTGTATTGTGGATACATCCTCTCAGTTTCTGCGCTAGTCTTTCATGTAGGGTCGTGAATTTTTGTAACCAATTACAATGAACTCGTGTATTATTATTATTATTATTATTATTATTATTATTATTATTATTATTATTATTATTATTATTATTATTATTATTATTATTATTATTATTATTATTATTATCATTATTATTATTATTATTTGCTTTAGTATTTTTATGTTTTAATATTTATTTAAAAAACTGCTTACCCGTCGTTGTATTTTCTTTATTTAGAGGCATTAAACGAACGCAGGTTATTGAATAAAGTTGTAATCAACACAGACTCGTGTATTATCATTATTACTCTTTGCTTAAGTATTTATTGCTATATAACCCATAACAAACCGAACCAATCCTCCTCCGAAAATGAAATCGGGTGACGTGCTTGGATTTAGCATCCGTTGTCTTCAACATGGACCCCTTGTGGCCCAGGGCAAAACGTATGGTTTTGCTCGCGATTTTAGCCGTAGCTAGACTCGTTGTGTACACTTCACGCTTAGACATAGGGCGTGGGGGGGCCGCCTTCTTATTATGATTTGATTTCGTATTTTAAACATCAGCTTAAAATCAAAATCAAATCTGATAGAAGGAGGCTGCCTTCCTCACTTTTCAAAAGTAGGTGGATACACACCGCTAGTTTATGCGTGTTCACGGGGAATAAGTTCGAGTTCGTGTTCCCTGCCTAGGCATGGCACACGCCGACCATAGGTCTCTTTTTTGAAAAAGGAAAAAATTTTCCTTACCCTGACCATCCAATTTTTTGGCGCAGTCCCTATTAGCTAGTAGTATAAATGAGCTCTTTATCCCATCTTTATTTTAGGTGTTAGAACTCCTCCAGGATGCCCGCTCCCAAATGTATTTTTTGCACCCCTGACCGGCCCTAATAGCTCTTATCCTCGAGGACACCGCACATCCCGACAAACCCATCCCTCCATTTCTTTTGCCCCCATAGAAACGCCCACTCCCAATTAGGAGCTGACTTTCTTGCTTTCGGTTCTTACCGGAAGACAGCGAGCAGCTCATACCTTAGATAGGATGGGGGGGACCCTACTAACTTACCATAATTAGCATTTTATTTTGTTCTTTATTTTTATCATCCCTTTTATTTCTTTTTATTTTGGGGGGATTATTTAAGGCTTAGTTTTTTTGTTATCCCACTCCCATCATCTCACATGTACATATTTTTTGTAAATAAAATTCATTTCAAACACCTGGGGATATTTTAAGTAGTATAAGTCCATAGAGTGAATGTCGTATTGTGGTGACTGAAACTAAGTTCTAGGGTATTTTAGACCAAGTGGACGACCCCCGACCCCCACTTTCCCCCATACCCCCCTTTTGGTTTTGTCCCACATCTAATTTTGTACATGTACAATTATTATAAGATAAATAAATCGCTTCAGCCCGGGGGTCAGGAGGGGGCCACGTCCGACTTGGTCCACGGATGGACCACACGTCGGCAGTCTGAGTTCCTGCACACAGCGGTCGCAACTCCTGCCCCCCCCCCCACGTCGGCAGTTCCGAACTCCTGCATCTGCAGTTCTGAGTTCCTGAGTTCCCAGCAGTCCGAACGCCAGCAGTCCTGAGTTCTTGCACACCGCAGCCGCAACTTCTGCACCAGCACCCTGCAGCTCCGTCCGAACTCCGACACCAGCACCCTGCAGCTCCGAGTCCTGTATCAACACCCTGCAGCTCCTGCACCAGCACTCTCCTGCTCCAATTGTTCGAGCACCCTGCGGTCCCGACTCCTGCATCAACATCCTGCAGCTCCGACTCCTGCTCCAGCATTCTGCAGTCCCGAGTTCCTGCACCAGCACTCTCCTACTCCAGCACCCTGCAGTCCCGAGTTCCTGCACCAGCACTCTCCTGTTCCAGCATCCTGCAGTCCCGAGTTCCTGCATCAGAACTCTCCTGCACCAGCACCCTGCAGTCCTGAGCTCCTGCACCACTCCTGATCCAGCGACGCCATCTCAATTCACTTCACTTGTTATTACCATATGGTAAATAAACATCCTTTTCTTGAACAGTTCACCAGCGTTTGACCTCTCTTCTTTGCCATTGTCGTTACTTGCCTGTGTCCACCTTTTTTTTAGTTGTGTGGCCGATCAACACCCGCCTGGTCGGTCCCGCAACAAACTTAATTGCGAATCGAGATGAAATTAATAACATTATTTAGAAAGCCATACTTAACATGGGGAGAGGGGGGCTTTGTTACTTAGTCTGTAATTTCTGAGGGGGGCGTAATCTATTTTCAATCGATATTTATTCCATAATTGCCTAATTTGTCTTACTTTGCGAAAATTGTCGCGTGGAACGTAGTAACTTGTGTACGTGTGTTCGTGCAGCAGAGAGAGAGAGAGGGGAACAAATACGATGCAACAACAAAAAGTAAATACATGTCCTCCGCCGAAGTGAAAAAAAACGATTTTCACTGATCCGTTCGCTTATTTATAAGAAAAAGAGTCAGTATTTTATGGCCCCGGGCAACGCCGTCTGCGTTTCGATTTTAATACATCTCTACGTGGCTGTAACCATCAACTTAATATGAAATTGTCCTCAAATAACAACCGTCGTTCTAGTTATTAGGGGGGGGGGGCTTTTGAAGTGTGTGTCATTCAGCAGACAATTCCCCCTGCGCACACCTCCACACACACACTTTATGGGACATTTCCGCTGGTCGGCGAGATCAATGGCGAAGACACACTCATTCATTCTTGCGAAGGAATAGTTGGGGTTAAAAAATTTGAAAAACCTGACTCAGAAAGCAAAATAAAAGAAGAAAACAAAAGAAAATGTAACTTTGAATTATCCGTCAATACTCGGGACTAACTCCGTAAGTATTGAAATTCCAATTTTACCCATGCCGGGAGTTTTATTTTTTTACGAAGGAGTTTGCAAAAGACACTCGATGATTGAATGGATCATAATTAATGGAATGAACAATGCTATTTCATACAGACAGACGAAATGCTATTTAATACTATAAAGTGTGACAGGCAGATGAAAATGCTATTTCACAATTAAGCCGTGACAGATAAACGAAATGCTGTTTAATACGTAAAACGTAACAGATCGACGTAATACCATCTAATACTTAAGCGTATGAAAATGCTATTTAATACTTAAGGCATGCTATTTAATACTTGGGCATGACAGACTGACACAATTATATCTAACATGACAGACAGATGAAAATGCTATTTTTAATGCTTCAGCGTGACAGACATTGTATTGCTGTTATGACAATGTTGAGCAGCCTAATCGAATTAGAGGCGGGCCTACGAAGGCCTGCATGCAGTCAAAGTATCGCGCTAGTATTCATTAAAACCAAAAACCGATAAAGGTCGGCAACAGCATCGAGCTGGATAGAATTTTCAGCTTGGCAAGCTCGTTAGAACGACGACCGCAAAAGACGACAGAAGAGTGGATAGGTTGTCTGTGGTGTTTTCAACTTTGCACGAAGTTGACTTTGCACGAAGTTTTGTTAAGAGATAATCAGAAGAATAAGATCCGATATTGTTGGGAGTTTAGCCGAGGAGGGGGTAGAAAATATTACCCTTGAAAATGGAACAGATATCCCCGTATAAGGAAGATGCTGCCGGACCACGAGATTGGCTGGCAGTAATCCAAAAGAAGAGGGTGGTTTATGGTTTGGCAGATCATGAGATGGTACTGCTGGCCCCCTGATGAAAGTGGCAGGTCGAGTCTCAACAAAGTTCATTAGTGAGATTTACAAGAAGAACTCGGATATAGCTTGGACGGAGCTACGCGAGCGGTTGGTGAAGCAATACGCCAGCGAGTGGACCAAGATTGAAGTTGTACGCAAGCTAACCCGACGCTAACCGAAGGAGAGGGACTCGACGAATGGGGCGATCCCAAATACGGGTCCCAACCAGGCCATTCTGGTGGATGCCTTTCATGAGCCGGTTGAGTGACAAGGAAACCCGGAGCAAGGTCCTACTAGGTGAACTGTTCACTTTACTGAGAGCCCAGTTGGCAAAGATATAGCATAAGGCTAGGAGAACGCGTGGAGGGGAGCGAGAATCAAAAGAATGTTAGAGCTAGACAGAGAATGGTGGGGAGCAGAGCGAGTCTGGGGTCCCCGAATAGAACGGGGACGTAAAGGATTGGGAGGCAGTGTCTAATCTCCTCCCATGTTTTTTTCCCGTAGCCTTCCCCTGCCAACTTATCCTGCTACTCCCAGTTGTGTAGTACATCATATTTTCGACATTTTTTTATCCTTAGCAATGGATTTATTGTCCTGACAGAAACTTATCGTTCCTTCAGGAGTTAGGGTTAAGGTTCCGTTTGAAAGTTTTAGATGTCGTCTGCTTCGAGGCTTTCTGGCAAACGTAAAACTGCAGGTCCCACTGTAATAAAGTGCACAATTTTTGTTTCGGACCGCTTTTACTACCTCCCTGATATCTATGCCCTCGAGGGTTCATATTTCCCCGGGGTCCTTTTTTCTTCGAGGACTTGATATGGTTACCGGGTAATGGGGTTTGATCATGCCGATGATAGATAATGTGTGGTTTTCGAGGGTACCCTCGTCTTTCTTTTTCCTGAATTGAAGTTACTTACTTCTCCCTCAGATGACCATGGTCAGTCCTGTTCTTGCCTCTTATGGCTAAAATGCCCTCGCCGCGGTCTCCTAGATTTTGCCAAAGCATACGCGCCAGACTTACTCTTTGCAGCTTTTGTTGTTTGCTACAACTGAACCATGGGTTTTCTTCGACCTTTCCCGCTGTAGAAGTCAGTCTTGGGTAGCCTAAATCTATTAGAGGTCCCACTAGGTCCCTGCTGCCAGTAAATGCCTTTGAATAAGAATAACTTGTTCCTTTTCATGGCCACTTCGGATTCGCTTGTAAAGGACAAAGCCTCCGATAATGTTGTCGGATAAGATCTGGCCACATCCTCCTTAATGAAAGGTGTTAATTAAAGCATATATGAAAAATTCAGCTAAGTGCACTTGCGCAGTCGAACTTTCCTTCATATCTGCGTCCTTGTATGCTAGCTTAACAAGTTGGTCCATACTTATTAGCTAAGTCTGCGAGTGCCTCACCTCGATTTTGCCTTATTTTAATTATTAGGGCCCCTAGTAGCATCGGCGGTATTCGTATTGTCCTCCGATCCATTCCGAATGTAGACCGTTTGAGAAGTCATATGCCAAGTTTACTAATTCTGGATCTGTTTGTAGACCCGCTCTTTCTTTTTCAGAGCAGCTAGCCATGGCAGCTAGTCAGCAGCTAGTCAGACGATTTCCCAGTAAATATTGGGATCTTCGATCCACCTGTGAGCACTCCATTCAAGGATGTTGGGTTAGTGATTTTTTTTCTATGTATTTTTTTTTAAGTAGCACGTTAACAAAAAACAGGAATAATGTTTATAAATTTTACGGTGTGTTGTCTTTTTCTCTACTTTTGATGCTGTGATAATCGTTCCGGTTAGAATTGGATTGTGTCCGTGGGTTTGTTTACAAATGTCGTTGTGATCGTCGATTTGTTTGTTGAGCCGTGGTGTCCGTGATCGTTATCCTAGGTCACGCTGCATCAATGTTATCCAATGGCTTGCTTTGGCCGAAGGGGTATATATATATATATCTTGGTCGCGGAACCAATGTGATCCGATAAATGTGATCCAACTGTTTGGCGGGTGGATCTTGAAGACGATGACAACATGTGTACGTGTATGTGCAATGTCTCGTTTTATTATCGCCAATGAGCAATCATCGTCTGACGATAGTCACCGTCGTCTGCTTCTGGGACTGGCTGGCTGGCTGACTGGGGACGATCGTGCTGCAAATCAAACATTATATAAAAATGGAACAAACTTTTAAATATAAAAATATAATTTATTTTTGCCGAGGAACATATTTAAAAACTCGATTTTTTACATCGGGAGAATGAGGGGGGTGCTTTGTTAACTATTCTGTACTTTCACCTTACAGTTTAATAAACAGAAGATATCGTGAAAATTGAATTTAACTTGAAAATTGTATGTAAAAAAATAACCCGGTCCAAACCTTTAATTTCGTAACGTAATTACGAACCGGATTATTTAGAAAGCCATTCTTTACATGGAGTGGGGGGGGGGGCTTTGTTAACTATTCTGTACTTTCACCTAACAATTTAATAAACAAAAGATACCGTAAAAATTTAATTTAACTTGAAAATATTATCTAAAAAATAGCCCGGTTCGTAAACTGCACAAGTACCAAAAAAATAATATGAAAAAATGTTCTCCACAGGGGAGGTGGGTAGCCTCGTATTTACAAGTATATCTCCTGTAAAAACGGTTCTAAAATCTATTTTCAATCGATATTTATTCGATAATTGCCGAATTTTCCTACTTGGCCAAAAGTGACGAATTTTCCGTTTACGAATTTTCCTGTGACGAGTTTTCCGGGCACCAAAAAAGCAGTTCGGTAGAACTACCGAAGATGTTGCACACACCTTTTTAACACTATTGTGTTGTCCGGTGGTAGGACAAAAAAGCCCACGAAAATAATTCAAAAACGGACAAAAAAAATTTTTAAATTACAAAAAAATATTTATTATTTTTTTTTTTTACGATTATCAATACTTTTCGTCTGTAATTTATTTTTCTTGCCAAAATTTGTTTTATTTCCCCTTGAAATTAATTAAATCAATTTTCAAATAATGGAGAATTCGAAAATTCATTTCTCAATTTAGTTAAAATGGCACCAGTAAAAATGCACAAGTTGGTAAATAGGAAAAGAATGGTACAAGAGAAAAATATATATGAAAATATCAAAATCTTTAAAAAATATAAAAGTAACCCCTCCCCCCCCAAAAAAAAAAAATGAGATTCTACATTTTTTAGACGATTTACGTGTACACATTGAAAAAACAAAAACAAAAAAAAAAACAAAAAAAAACAATTAGGGGGTCGTAAAACCACACGTAAATTGCTTTAAACAGAAAAAAACACCCACCCCGCCCGAAAAACAATGCATCAATTTATCTTCTGTCGCAAAAGAAAATTCGTTAGCGCCCTAAAAAGTATGTATTTTTCTTTTACCACCCTTAGGGTTAGTAGTAAAAAGGGTGCGTTTTTGTTATGATGCAATCTTTAAAAGTACCGGAAAAATGTTTCAAAATGAAATAAATAAAAAAAATTATCAAGAAAAATAAATTACAGACTAAGAGTTATTGATAATTGTAAAAATGAAATATAAAAAGATTTTTTTTAATTTAAAAAAAAAAAAATTATTTTTACGTTGGTGGGCTTTTTTGTCCGTGTTTGAATTATTTTTTTTGTCCGGTGGGGTTATGTCCGGTGGGCTTTTGTCCGCACACCACTTTCCCCTACAAGTATATTTAAATTATGAAATACGCGAGCAAATCCCAGCAAAATTGTCGTCCGTCTTGAAAAGCACGCTGGCTTGGCTAAGTAAAAGTGATGCTAACAAATGCAGTCAGTAAAGACAAGGCAAAATTATATAGATAAGTAGAAATGTCAATTTTCTTGCGTTTGGTAACAGTTATTTGTTGTATATATTCGGCACAATCGTACAATCGCACAATTTTAAGGACATTTTAAAAAAATCCCTAAAATCAAAACGAATCGGTTCAAATCGGTAGTATGTCTCGACACGACCAACGCCGGGTCGTCGAAAGTTAGTTTTTAAGCTGGCGCGAAAGTGTTAATTCAAAGAGCAACGCTACAACTCTTTGATGTCCACATTAACATGTCGCCATACTGTCTGGCCACCCGCGTTTATCGACGGGTGAAAGAAAACTTCCAAGCTAATAAAATTAGTTAAAAATATTGAGCTTCTTTCTGAAAAAAAAAACCCAACAAAACAGCCTCTGTAAATTAAAAAATATCAAAGTGTAATATCTGTTCAGTAATTCACTAAAAAATAAAAAATGAGATTCTATTTTTTAGGCGATTACATATAAAATAGTATGAACAACTTTTAAATTAGCGGTAGTCTTGCATCCGAGAAATCGATTAAAAAATACGACTAATAACTGTCACCAAACGCATTAAAATTTAATTTTCTACCGACCTATATACTTTTAAGTTTTGAAACTTTTAAAAGTTTATTTATTGAAAACAAAGATTTCGTTCAATACTCTATTTCAGACCCAGTAAAAATTTAAACATGGCTACTTAGATTTTTCGTTCACCTTCGATATCTAACAATTAACCTAGACAGCCATGTTTAATTTTTTTACTGTGTTTGAAAGAGAGCTATTGGCGCAAACTTATTTTGAAATAAAAACTTTAAAGCAGTTTCCGTACGTCAAATGTGTACAGGTCGATAGAAAATTAAATGTTATTGTTTGGTATATATATATATATATATATATATATATATATATATATATATATATATATATATAACAGTATTAAAATAACAAAAAATGAATAAATGTTCGCATGTTTCACTTCTTCGTCGAATCATCCTCAGGTGTCAAAAGCAAATGAACAAAAAAGATGGAAAAAGGAGAGAATTTTAAAAAGACAGCGGAGAAACGCGCAGAGAACGTTTTTAGGAAATCGTTGGCGATTTTAAATTAAGCAACGCTTGATCGGCATTACAGAACAAAATCGCATTACGTTAAACATTTTTACCCACTGGTTTCGGTCTCGGAATGTATAATTTTAGTGTTATTAACTAGAATTTGTCTTAAATCGGAGGGAGGGCAGTTATGTTTTTGTAGATGTTGGTAAATTGAGCTAGAGTTTACATTATTTACTATAAGAAATTTAAAACCCAAAATCTTGTAGTAAAAAACAGGGAATCTTTTACAATGATCAACAGAGTCGCGAACGGGGTCCAAAGAAAGAACGAGAAAGGGTTTAAAAACATAAATTTGCAACAAGTGAATAGACATTTTTCTACTTCCCTATGTAATTTGTTTGTATTAGATGTAAAAAAAAAATTCTTGTTTTTTTTGTGCGTACAATTTGGCAAAAAATAAAAATAAATGTCCGGCCTTCCTATTTGTCATTACATCCCACCACCCACAGCGGCCATCTTGTTTTGTGTGATGTTCGTGTGCCGAAGCAATTTAAACGGGTTAAAAATCTTTTTAATAGTTGGAAAAGACACAGGTAAGTTTGAAAATAACTTTTAGCGCCTACAGTTACTTTTATTTGTTGAATATTTGTTTTTGAGCGTTTTTACTCTGCTGATCATTGTAAAAGATTCCCAAAAAACAATTCCTCCCCAACTCAAAAAACACTAGAAAGAGCCAATGTTATTTATAAGTTTGGGAGAATGTAACTCCCATAATAATAATAAAGCTAATACCTACATTGGTTTTACAAGCACTACCCTATCCCGCCGCCTCACCATGCATCTTGTCAACTGCATGCTACCATACGTCTCTTTCTTGTGTTTGATTTGACCTAATGTCTAAACCTCTTTTTATTATCGCTGTTCAATGACATGCGGGGACACTTTGGTGATCGTCTCATCAGTAAGAGGTGTGATCCTGAATGCGATTAACATTCATCGGACCTTAAGCCCCCCCCCCCCCCCGATATTTATCTGTGGGCTGAGAGCAAAGATAATGTCAGTGGAGGTCTGGATGGTGCTCTCCGGCATTTGTGAAAATGGAAGAGAAATTCTTTAATCAATGCGGTATTCTTCTTGTCTGTTTCTTTGACTCTTAGTCTGGTTTCCTAAGTGACAGAAATCCGTGAATAAAAATTAGAGTTACCGTGTCTTGTCTCGTATATTTTTTAATTAGTTTTTTGGCACTTTTGAACAAAGTGGGGAGATAACTCTCATTCAGGATGTTTTCTTTATTACCTTCCTTTGCCTATTCTGATCTAATTGACTTTCTCTTATAACTTAGAAAACGGTTCAGCGAAAATTGTCTTTCAATTGTGCGGAAGACAGTTTTGTCAATTGTTGCATCTATTTGTTCACTAAAAAGGGTGTAAATAACACGAGAATACAATAAATATAACAACAGAATTAAAAAAAAAATAGCATTAAGAAAATCTGAGTGTTTTTTTGTTTTTTTTTCATTTTCACGAACCCGGGTTCAATTTTGTGGAGTCGCATTTATATAAATCAGACTATCGACTAAATTGGCTGCTTGTTCGATCCTTGGCTTGGGATGTGTGCTGATCTAGCCTGTGATACAGCGAAACAGTCCGTTCTCGGGTGGAGTACTGTCGTAAATGATATCGCCTGCTACTAATTTAATGTAATGCAAAGCTCTGTCAAAAAAAACAAAAACAAATAGAGCACTGTAAAGTGTCCGTCGATATAGATATCATTTATTTGTATTCAAGTTCTTAATCTAATGTTAGCTTAGGGTTCGAGTTTACAAAAAAGTTTTGTTTTTATCCGGTTTAAAAGCTGTACCAGTACCTTCGGTTGTTTTCGGTACTATTTAGTTTGTTTCCGGTTTTCTACGGTCATATTTGTGTTGTTTTCGTTCATCATGTCATAATCTAAAAAAAAAACAAATCTGAATGATTGCCAAATATTTTTCATTAGCAGCCATATTAAAGCTGAAAAGTTCAATATAACCATTTAAATGTATAACTAACAAAGTTCCGTTGACACAAGAAATACAGACACACGGGAAGTGTTACAAAATCGGATGAGGATTGATTTGATCAATCATTCTTGCGTTATTTTTTATTTATGTATTAATAAAATTAGGAGATAACGTCATGTCTATGTGTTTCTCGCCTACACCTTTGATAAATATACATTCAAGATAACAGGGTCAGTTCACAGAGGAAGGCCAAGGAAAACATGGGATGAAGGGATAAGGATAGACTTGAAAGAAAGAGGGATAATAAATAAAGACAGTGTAGAACAGTTGAGCTAGCAGAGTCAGTTCACAGGTCAAGGAAATGAAAACTTTAAAACAGTTTCAGTAAGTTAACAATATACAATTAAATTTTAATGTGTTTTTTTCCCCTCAATTTTTCAGTTGTTTAATATACGGCATAGAAGCTAAAAATGAAGAAAATGACGATAAGCCTTTGAGGCTACAAAACAAATTCTGAAAAACTAAAAAAAAAATTACAAAATGTTCCAGAACTGAAAACTGTGCAAGTCGATAGAAATTTATTTTTTTTGCGTTTGGTAATAATTATTTGTTGTAGATTTATTTTTCACCCTTTGGGGGGAATAAATAAAGAAAGCCCTGGGCAGAGATAGGTTAGTTTGGAAGTCAATTTAATACATGCGTTGTACTAATGTCGGGTTAGTTAGGGTTCCTCTTTAAATATTATTTTAAAACAACAACAACAACATGAAACCATTTTTATCGCATTATGTTTAGCTCTTCGAACTCTTCATTTAACAAAATTGGATTTAACGCAACAAAATCGCATTTTCTTGAATTGATTTACCAAGGATTCAGAGACATGTATGCACATATGTAACCAATAATGTTTGTATAAATGAAAATTTATACTTATAAACAGCTCTACTTGTTATTATTGAGCACTTTTTATAAACACTTGAGTTTCAATGGATTTACATCTACAGAAAACTAATACTATATATATATATATATATATATATATATATATATATATATATATATATATATTCTCTAAACCTAACCTTCATCCTCAACTCGTCTAAAGAAAGCAGCCCTGTGTCACCATTTTGAATTAATTCTCTCTCGGCCCTTCGCTGTTCGTTTTAAATTCGTGCGTCGTCCTCATTTCCATTATGAAAAACGCAAATCCGCTTTAAACTGTTCAGATCAACGTTCATTCAGATTCGGCTAGTTCGCAGCGGCGGCGACAACCCTTTGACGCCGAGATATTTGCTTCTTCACTCGAGGATGTGGCGGCGGTGGGGATGGGGGGAACGAACACAAATATAACAATAACAAAAAGTTTATAAAAAGTTTAAATTTCAATCCCCTATTCGTTCTCTCTCAACTTTGATAAAAAAAAATTTTTTAGTTATTACTAAAAAAAATTTTTTTTATTTATTTATTCATTCATCACGGCCTCTCGACTTGGAAAGACAGCCGGCGTCGTCAAATTTTTATTACAGTCACATTTCCGCTTTGATCTAAGCGCTTAAACTTGTACTTAAATTCACCCTATAAAACTTCCCGTCCCCTGACTAACACCCCCCCCCCACACACACACTCTCTCTCTTTCTCTCTCTCTCTATCTTTCCCTCCCTTTCTTTCTTTGTTGTCTCTAGAAACCTACGTCATTTCTCTATTTCATGTTTATTTTGAATCGCACAAATTTCCTTTCCAAGAAAAGCTTTTACCCCGCCTAATAAACCGGTATTGTCCGGGCCTTTGGGTCTGGATTTACGCCGGTCTATTGGGGGGTTGTCGGTCCTTTGCAGTTCTAGGAGGTGCACCCTCCCAGTCTTTACCTCCCCTCTTTGGGGAGAAGTAAGTTTATTGTTTACTGCCTGAGGCGCCCCTACCGGGGAATGCCGACGGGGCTGCCCAAGCAATTTTTAATGGCCAGAGTGCTCACCTTCTCGGGCGCTGGTTTATCAAATCCCACTTTCCCAACCTTGTGTCACATCTTACCTTGTTGGAGGTAGATAAATAATATATATATATATATATATATATATATATATATATATATATATATATTAGTACTTCATGTATCCACATAAAATATTATAAGGAGATATAGTTTTTTATGTATCAGTTTTCAGTATTCAGCAGTGCTCGATACATAAGTAGAGCTAGGTAGTAAGCAATGAAAATGTATATGGCAATCAAGCTACACATTTAGCCTGACGATTCCCCCCGGGGATGAAACACGGGAGCCTCTGTGTAGCTTGATTGCCATATATATATATATATATATATATATATATATATATATATATATATATATATATATATATATATATATATATATATATATGTCTGTGTGTGTGTGTGTGTGTGTATATATATGGTGCCGGGAAAACTCGTCACAGGAAAATTCGTCAACGGAAAATTCGACAACGGAAAATTCGGCAATGGAAAAATGCGTCACTTTTGGGGCAAGTAGGAAAATTCGGCAATTATCGAATAAATATCGATTGAAAATAGATTTTAGAACCGTTTTTACAGGAGATATACTTGTAAACACGGAGCTACCCCCCTCCCCAGTGGAGAACATTTTTTTATATTATTTTTTGGTACTTGTGCAGTTTTGTGTGTTAAGAATGGCTTTCTAAATAGTCCGGTTCGTAATTACGTTACGAAATTAAAGGTTTGGACCGGGTTATTCTTTGCAACGTGAAAGTACAGAATAGTTAACAAAGCACCCCCTATTCTCCCCATGTAAAAAATCGTTGTCTGAAAGAAGAATTTCTTTTTTTTACAATTTTGCTTTTTTAAATACATGGAAATTTTCTAAGAATTTAAAGCCAGTTTAAATGACTTTTTACTCATAGTTTATAAATTCCTTTCAAGTTTTGCACACACACGAAGTAATTGATGTTTTGTCAATTAAAATGGCTGACTTGTTTACGAAGTAAAATCTAAATGAATTATGATGGATCTCGTAACTTAATTACGAAACAGGCTTGAAATAATAACATTATTTAGACAACGATTTTTTACATGGTGAGAATGGGGGGGTGCTTTGTTAACTATTCTGTACTTTTACCTAACAATTTAAAGATATCGTAAAAATTTAATTTAACTTGAAAATCTTATCTAAAAAATAAGTACCAAAAATATAATATAAAAAAATTTTCTCCACTGGGGGGTGGGTAGCCTCGTATTTACAAGTATATCTCCTGTAAAAACGGTTCTAAAATCTATTTTCAATTTAATTGCAGAATTTTCCTACTTGCCCAAAAGTGACGAATTTTCCGTTGACCAATTTTCCGTTGCCCAATTTTCCTGTGACGAGTTTTCCTAAATTCATATATATATATATATATATATATATTGTTCTTTTTTAGGCGATTACGTATGAACATTAGAAAAGCTTGGCGGAAATAAGAAAAGAAAGAAAAAAACGCTATGTTAGAATTTAGAGTGGGGATCAGTTTTGTATACACATTTTATGTATATATATATATACAAAACTGATCCCCACTCTAAATTCTACCTTAGCTTTTAGGATGTTTATACGTAATCACCTAAAAAAAAGAATATATATATATATATATATATATATATATATATATATATATATATATATATATATATATATATATGAGAAAGGAAGGGTGATCGTAACTCGACGTAATCTAAATGAAAAAGGAAAAACCCAAGATATATTTTTTTATATATATATTCATCAACGTTTCGTCTTTATTGTCAGGATGATAATTTGAAGAAGTGAAATGAATATGGAAAGCTTTGAGTGGGTACCATTAAGGCAGCAATTAAATAGAGGGTGGGGTATGTGGCTTGGATTTTGAGAGACTGGGGAAAGAGGAAGGAAGGGGCAACTCTGTCATACCCGCAAGTACTTTCGCATTTTTAAAACACAGCATTTTCCAAAAATTAAAGAACAAACTCACTAGACTAATCCTAGACAGCAAATGGAAAACCCTAAGACGCCCGGAGTTTATAAAAAAACTCACTACTGATAAACTTTCAGACATAGAAACTGAAGCTCTCAGTTTCCGCTACCGGAATAAACTCTAACACCAAATGACCCTGCTTTTTACCTAAAAGATACACAGACACTCCTAAAACACCTATCCAATAATCATGTCACCATCAGATAAGGGAGGGGCCAAAAACACGTATCTTTAAAATATATATACTCTATTATCCGACGAAAACACATACACTAAAACTGACCAAAACTATAGAACATTTCAACAAATCACCTAATTACGAACAATAACAAATGGATATAATATATATTGAGTATATCACTCCAGTATTCCTACACTATACGGGATCCCCAAAAGACATCCCCATGCGCTCCATAGGCAGTACCACACACAAAATCGAACGTGCCATAGCCAACATTCTCACTCCACTAATGGGCACCATCAGCCCCTCCCACATAAAAAACTCAGGCAACTTTTTTAACAAAATAAAAAAACATGAAAGTAGAAAAGAAAAACATAACACCGTTATACACCTATGTCCCAGTTAAAAAATACCTAAACTTACTCCACACACATCTAAAGAAAATCAAAACCGACTTACCATTCCCCCCCAATAATAGAAATAATAGAAATAATTAGACTCATCACTGACGTAACATATTTCCAATTCAACGACGAATTCTACAAACAAAAATTTGGACTGTATTGGCCTGCCTCTTCTTAGAATCCGGCCCTATCGAATACTTCAGATACATTGACGATATTCTTATTTTCTTACCCTCAAAGACAAACTAAACACATCAAATTTACACATGACACTGAGATAAACAGCTCGATACCATTTTTAGACACACTTATAATAACAACAAACTAGCATTCAAAGTACACCGCAGAAACACTTACAAAAACGATTATATACATTTCTACTCTCAACAGAAAAATAAAAAAACAGGTATGATAATATGCTTTTTCCTAATCTGCAGTCCTCAATATATATAGATGAAGAAATCAAACACATCATTAATTCCTTAAAAACATTGCAATACACCACACATCAAAAACATCAAATACCAAACACCTCTCTCATAGACAGACCTCTTCTCGTATCCACGCATTCCAATAACACATCCATCTGCAACACACTGTAAAACTAGGTATTCCAACGGTACACACACCATAAAACAATACCGTCCCGTGTAACAACTGCCATCAAATTTACGTGAATTGAAAAAAAAAGATTGAGCGAACACAAAAGAGACATAAAAAACAATAGCTCTCTCAGTGCACTTTTTTCCCCACGTATTAGAACACGATCACGCTTTCAAGTTTGAACAGGCCCAAATCATCAAACACATTCATAACTAAGCTCGGCGAAGACTACTCATCACAGATTCTAGCACCATTAGACAACGAAATCTATCCCCTTAATAAGCAAAATTATATCCTGACCGAACAAAAACTAAATCTAGATCATGGCTAACCCTTCTTCTTATCGTTCTCACTTGCACACAACCCCCCCCCCCCCCGCATACACACTTACGTGCTGACTCCTTTCTCACGTGAATCACCCACTACGAATCAAAAACTACTTAACCACAAATAATAGTTTTACAAATAAACACAATTTACACAATTTACACATCCTTACAAATATTTAGATATTTAAAACCCTTTTTTTTCTCTCAATTTACTCTCAAACCATCAACACATCCTGAACGTAACCACATTTTACTGATCACTCCCCCAAATTAAAATCATTTTTCTTTCTTCTCATGCTCACCCCCTCCTCGTTCCTAGCACACTTGTACACATTCTTTCAAACACACTTATACTCACACATTCCTGACATATAGCCACCTGGTCAATACTCCTCCCTCTCTCCCAGCCTAAATTTCACACCTGACCACAACAAAAATTTCACCTCCCCCTTTCACCTCTT
Source organism: Sepiola atlantica (assembly GCA_963556195.1). NCBI lineage: Eukaryota > Metazoa > Mollusca > Cephalopoda > Sepiida > Sepiolidae > Sepiola > Sepiola atlantica. The sequence continues at coordinate 271,352,046 of OY744515.1, read as the reverse complement.
TTGACTATTTTCTTCACACTCTTACCCACCTTCCGCCCATTTTCAAGTTATCTTCATTTCTTCAAATATTTTTCTAAAACTAAACACACAGAATTTCCCCCTTCTCTCCTCTTTCCCCAGCCTCTCAAAATCCCTGCCACACCTCACCACGACAAAAATCTCAGCCCCTTTAGGTAAATTCACTAATATTTTCACCCCCCCCCCTATTTAAAACTGCTGCCTTATTCGCCACCACTGACTTGTCACAGCCTGAACTCTCCTCCAACGCTCACAGTAGCCAGCAGGTTAGTTTACGTACAGCCTCAATCGCGGTCCGCTTGCTGGCGTATTGTTTCACCAGCCGCTTGCGAAGCTCCGTCCAAGCTATATCCGGGTTCTCCCCGTACATCCCCCAATGAACTTTGAGACTAAAACCTTCAGCTCCATCAGGGGCCAGCAGTACCATCCTATGATCTGCCAAACCGTAGACCACTCTCTTTATTTGGATTACCGCCAGCCAAAACTTATAGTCCGGCAGTATCTCATTTATACAGGGTTATTATCCGTATTCCCCATATGGGCCTATTTTCCTTACTACACTCAAAGGGCTATTTTCTGCTCCCCTCCGCGGCTAAACTTTCAGCCACTGACAGAGCACAGAACTGAGCAAAACAAAATGACAAGAGAACCAAAAACTGTGGTCCGCTCATTTTCAGAGTTCTTATCTTTCTTCTCTTTTTTTTAACGGGTTCGGTTAACTCTCGCTGTATTTCTTTTTAAATCGTTGTTTCCGGTCGAGTTGTGCTACTAAAATTTAGCATCATTGTCACGGAACCAGAATGAAACCCACAGCAGAACAGGAAAATAGTAAAAATTAAGTCTTCAACAGCCCGTTATCGGCATAATCACGCATTTAATCGTTAGTTTTCACTTTCTTCTCTATATCTTTCTACTACCCTTTCCTTCTTTCTTTCTTGTAGAGGATCTGACCGATTTTGTAAAGATGTTTAAACTAAGTGTGTGTTTATGGTTATGAATATGTGTGGGTGGTGATGCGTGTATGTATGTACATAAGATCTTTAAATTACATTTATCGCTAGCCGGGAAGTGTCATAATGCAATGAGAATTAACACTTAGGTACGTCCCGATTGATTTTAAAAACAGGGCCTCTCCTCCTCACTCCCCTTCGGTGTCTGTAGTAAATTATGTAATTCCCCCTCCCTAGCTAAAAGTAACGATTAGATAGTCGCCATTTCCCCCTCTCTCAAAAGATGTATCGGATGGGTTGTTACCACCTCTCTCTCTAATTGTATTTTGAATTGTCGTGTGTAAATTTAATTATTTCCTTTCAGTCTCAAAAATGTAATTGTCTGTATTAGATGCTTGAAAAAACCACAATCTTTAAATAAATTATTGCATTGATAATTATGTAATTTCGTGTTATTATATTTTATATATATATATATATATATATATATATATATATATATATATATATATATATAAGATATGGTGGTCTCCCATTAGAAAGCATTGAATATTTAAATGTAAGCAAGTTGTTTTAAGAATGCATTTTTTTTTAAATAAATAGTAATTTATTTAAAGTAGTCCCAAATGTTCGACGTAGGGATACAAGCCATTTTTTTTTCATAGCGACATGTTTATCGCTAGTAGAAGGTAGAATCCGTAAGATTTTGATTGGGTAATAGTTCAAATGTCGAAGTCTTCTAGGGAAAGATGCGCGGACACGCATTAAAGATAAGATATGGTGGTCTCCCATTAGAAAGCATTGAATATTTAAATGTAAGAAAGTAAGGACGTATTACGTCGAACATTTGGGATTACTTTTAAATAAATTACTATTTTAAAAGAAATAAAAATGCATTCTTAGGCTTCAAAAACTTTCTTATATACATACATATATATATATATATATATATATATATATATATATATATGTAAATTGAACAAAAGAAATGTATTCATCAACGTTTCGACTTTATTGAAAGACTTCCTCAGGATAAACGAATATATATATACTAGAGATGAAAGAATCCATGGATTTTCAAATATGAACTGTTTTCATCAGAGGATAGAGAAAACCCGACGATGTACTTGTAAATATTATCGGCAACAAACTTTGAAAATGTTTACACCTTTTGGTCCTTATTTTGTTTTATTTTGTTTCATTTTATGTAAAATTTTCAAATATATGAAACTCGTGTTCTGAACTTTTGATGCTCTGATACAATTTTTTATTCTCATCTTTCATCCCTAGAATTGATTGCTCTATTCAACATATTGAGCTTTATATTATCACGATAGATTATTATTAAACGTTAATTCAATTATCTTTAATTTAATTCAACATTTAAACATTTTATTTCATTATTTTTATTGTTATTTTTTCACATATTCTAAAAAACATAACATTTCTGTGAGATGTATTTTTTACGGTCCGTTTCATTTGTCGTGAGCCAAACAACATTTTTATGTCTCTGCAACACTAAAAAATCATCAGAAAAATTCCAAAAGAGTAAATGAATATATATATATATATATATATATATATATATATATATATATATATATATATATATATATAAAAGGAAATAAGTTACAGTTTACTTTCAACAATCGTCGCCCTGTCAAGAGTTTTAAAATACTCGGTATTTAGATCTCTCATATTTAGCTACATCAAATATTGAAAAGCTGTATTTTTCCAGAATATTTTATTTAGCGAGATGATCTCCTGAAAGTAACATTTTTTGTTTATTTTTCTGCATTATTTTCGTCTTAATTCGTTCCTAATTGAGACATGAAAAAGGACGAAATAAGTTTGATTGTTGCCGAGTTTGTTTTTTGTTTTTTGTTTTTTGTTTTTTGTTTTTTGTTTTTTGTTTTTTGTTTTTTATTTAAAGACGGGCTAGGAGTGTCACATCTACCAGCACAAAGAAGAACATTTTGAATTTTTCGTAAAACGGCCGGATGTTTCTAGTGCAGGTAAAGGCGTCTGAACACCTATTGTCGACAAGGTTTTCAATCCGGCAAGTTGTATTCTTCTTGAATAAAAATCTGCGGCTTATATTTTTCATTTTACGTACAAAGATAGTGGGTTGTGTGGTCTGTATATACAACAATAAGTTGCACTGAAGCTGAATTTTCTCGCTTTCTCGCCATTGCAGAACTTGCTTTTTTCTACGTTTAACCCTAACCTTAACCATAGCTCTGTCAAACACTCTCCACAAGGAGAAAAAGAGCTCTTTCAAGTATATGTTAAATATTACGATATCGTCAATATAAACATGGATGCCTGGTAAATCTTTTATGCATCTGGTGGGGCATAAAGCGAATAGATGCAAAGCTTTCTCTAAGAGTTGAATTTCTTCGTGATGCACACACCACAAAACGACAAAATAGGTTTTGCTTTCACCCGCCACGCGAAAGTAAGCAATGTAAAAACATGTGCCTTTTTCTAGTCATCCCAACCCAGACGAAGCTATTGTGATAAGAAAAGGCGGGCAATCATGGCAAGTAATAAACAAAGCATCTCAAACTCGTCGACATTAAATATATTCGAAATGAAATCCGCAACTCTACAATAACAGGTCAACGGATTGTGTTTTTTGTAGATCATCAGAAATGATAATAATAATAACTTTCATATGAAAACTAAAATTACTCACGTAACTCGATAATTTTATATGAATATTAGTAAAATATCTGGATGAATAGTGAGTGCGAACACTGGCGAAACATAATGTTTTCCGTTATTGTTACGGAAGGTGGTAATTAATACTCAACTCGATATTATTGCGATGTTTACCGTTATCAGGGTCGTGAATTCGTTGTTTCCTTCGTCGTTTGGATTATACATATAGTTGATCATTGATGAAGGGAATAAATACTCCAGTAAAATGAAAGCGGAAAAGATCAGCCACACGGAACAGTTCATGACTGGAAAATAAAGGAAGAAGAAGAAAAAAGATGACAAATATAACAGCAATTCTAAAAGTTATGCCTTTAGATACGAATCAAATGTCTTGCGATTGTATGAATTCACGTTAACGTAATTATAGTTGTTTAATAGCTTGATATGCCGTAAAACAAACCAGCCAGAATGAACTAGCTAGGCATCAGTCCATCACACTCATTTTGTTTACCTCCACCAAGGAAGTTATGTTTTCGGTAGAATTTGTCACAGAATTCAATTCTCTTTGGTTACGGATACGGGTTGGCCTACATTCATGCGTTAAAAGGTATGAACCTACCACTTGACCCCAGTTAACTTCACTATTTTTATTTAATTTTAAAATATCGGTCATGCTCTCACTTAGAACTGATTTAATTTCGTGAAATCTAGGTCAAAGGTAAATGTCAAGGTCACTGAAAGTAAAAATCACACTTCTGGCGATAACGTCGGTTTTGTTCGTCGTGGAGACTGACAACTTGGTTCATATTGTAGACAATGAAGGCCTTTTCCATTGACTTTGGAAAGTTTGCAAATCAGTGTCGCAAATTATCACGGAGTTTTGTTCCAACTTTTCTAAATTTGATGATGTATGAATCTGATGCCTTTTGATAATTTTAGCCTGCTCAGATTAAGTTTTTTTTAACTATCAACGTTTCCATTGCATAACTTCAGGAATACTTCATACAATATGGAGAAGTAAGGTGCAGATAAAACTTTGGCTCATCCTTCCGTTGTCAGACATGTGCGAACGCACGTGGGGCTTTCTATCTAGAAATTCATGAAGTGTAATATATGTGACATGGATATTAAATTACTGCTTACCGGTTCTGGGATATGATGCTTTAATCCAATACTAGTTGTTCCAAGAGATGCATAATAAAAGATGTATGTAGATTGGCAGAACACGAGTATGTGTTTGCTGTCTTTTATTTATCTTTCATTCTGTGTTACACACGCCCCTAGCACCGGTATTATAACAAGACAGAGCTATCGTTTTTATCGCTGAAACGCATTGCAGTTTTGTTAGTATTTTAAATGTCGTAATATCTTTAATGTTCAATGGTCCATACAGAGAAGTAGAACCTTTTCGCAAAAATATCTTTCTTTGAGCTTATTTGCTCAGCATCGGCATTTCAAGATATAGAACTTTTTAAGAACAGGTTTTAAGCCATTAAATTGCCGAATATTGACGTACAGAAATGTTATAAAACTGTCCGCCCCGCTCTCTGTATAGCGGGTACTGACCGTTCATGTTTTGTTTATATATGTTATTTGTTTGAAACCTGTTTTCTCATATTGTATATAATATTTTATTGCTCGTTTGTAAAAATGATATATTTTTGTTAGGGGCTGTTTCGAAAACTGTTCTTTCGGTTGTATTTTGTTACAAGGGCATGTCATAATGTTTGTGGCCCGCGTAGGGAATAATATACAACTTTAATGTTCTCCCCTTTGGGGATTTATGTAAATAAACTCTCTTATTATTTTTCTCTAGAAAGAGACAATCCTAGTGATTATTTCTAAGACCTGTTTATTATCCTTTTATTTGCTCGTTTCATATTCGTCGGTTTTATTCGTTTAAAGAGAAAATATCGATACTATTGACGTAGAAGGCACTGTGGAATTTCAAACACCAAAGATGCAAATTTCAGCCATGTCAAAATCACTAATTCAAAATCGAATAAAACGTCATGAATTAAAATCTGCCGGGTTAGGGTTAAATGTGTAAAATGTGGCATTCGTTTTATTTATTTTAGCAAAATTTGGAATACAATTGAGCCCAGACAATGAGGTTACTTTTGCCTCGTATTTCAGTCGATAAATAGACATATATAATTCATACTATGAAAACTGGACTGATTCCAAAAAGGTTCGGTTACTGTTAATGAAATTGAGCACACGCAAGAAGACAGAGTGCCGGCAAAGTCATAAAATTCGAAGAACAACTTTAAGCATTCTGAACAAAATGTACTCAACCACCGCACACGAAGATGACCGAAAAGATAAAAATCAGAGACCGCACAAGATTCGAAAAGATGTTCATTCAAATTGGCAAATGAGTAGCAAATGAGTACAGACGAAAGTGCGTTCTCTCACTTGGCGATTCTGATAAAACTCTTTCTTGTTCGATTTTTCGTCTTGATATTTTCAACTACAACCCGGAAAATGAGGTTGCTTTTGACTCGTATATCAGACGTTATGGAGATATATAATACATACTGTAAAAAATTGGACTGAAATTTGTAACTTACATTTTACTTCAAAAATTTGTTGTTGACAAAATTATTTACCCCAAAAACATTTATCTTTCACAAATGATAATGAGGACTATACAACTTTTGCAAGCATAGTAAATAAGCACTGTGATGACTTCAGGTTATCGGAATTAAGTGCTAATCACTTTAAATGGCTCATTTTTGCACAAGGATTAGTGTCGAACACAGACTTTTAAATTAGAAGGAGGGCCTTTAGCAAACTGGAAAATAAGCCTGGGACTGCCAACAGTTAATTAGCATGCGTCAGGATTCGGATGGTATCTAAGTTAAAACTCAAATCGTGTTAACATCAAAATCATATTTGCAAGTATGGAGTTGAATGAGAAGCTAAAATATAAAAGTTTTCACACGTTAGGAGGATTAAAAAATGTGACCTATGAATTGAGGAACCAACAGCTGATTTTTTCGATTTAGAGCAAATATCTCAAGTTACGCTGATGTGCCACTCTCTATAAAACAGATCAGAAGATGACAGATATAACAGATTGATTATACAACATCCCCGCCCTCTTCAAGAGGAATCAAGAATATATTTCATTTGGATAAAGCTGCGTTGTGTTCGTGTTCAAAACACTTTTTATGTCTTCGAGTTAAGATTAAAGGTGTGTATCTGTTGTGTCCTTATTCCATAAAACAGATTTCCTTCTGGAAAGAGACAATTTTAATTTTTGTCCCAAACCAGTATGCCAGTTTTGGGGAGCTAGATTTCTCCCACATAAAAAGCTGATCTTGTGGTTATACCTGCCCTTGTGGACAGACAAGTAAAAAGGCAGACTGGCTGTAGAGAAGCGTACTGGAAGTTGAAAATGAGATGAAGACTAATGGTTTGTTATGAAAACTTCACATTTTTATTTTTTATTTTAAAATTCTAGGAAAAATAGTAATTTTAGGTAAGATCTGTTATGGGAGATCAAATCCAATTAAAAGTTAATAACGAAATTTAAAACTAAAATAAATCATATGTTAAAGTAGATATAAAACATTGGTATTCCTTTTCAAGTGCGGGGGCACGATGTGAATATGATTACTCAAAAAACTAAGTAGGATGTAATTTATTATTATACTAAATGTGATTTATTCATCTGTAGTAAGTCATAAGAAAGATTTATTTCCGAATGCAGAAAACCGATATTTTTACAAAGCAGATTTGTACGTAATGTACACTGGGCAACGTCTGGTAAGAAAAGCTTGTATATTATAAGAAATAATGTGTTGAGTAGCGTTGGAGCTATGGTGGGTGTATTTGATCTTGCAGATATCTATTTTCAGCCGGTATTGTAGAGTTTTTATACCATATATATATATATATATATATATATATATATATATATATATATATATATATGGAAATAAGGCTTTGTACCTGAAATCGTCGCTTTCAATTTGGTTAAGAATAGAACGACGTGTTTTTTTTCTCCAAATAAACAAGAAAATTTATTTACCATAAAGATTGTACAAGCTTTTGACTTTTTAAAAGTCATTATCAAGTTGAGACATTTTTTTTTAAAATTTTCATGAACGCAGTAATATATATATATATATATATATATATATATATATATATATATATATTACTAATTTAATATTTATTTATAAATATTATATATATATATATATATATATATATATATATATACTGCGTTCATGATAATTAAATTTGTGTGGCAGTATCTGTTCTAATGTGCACTTAGTTTATTCTTTCCTCGGTCAATAAAGGAGAAGTCATTCTAGACTCAGAGATTTTAGTTTTTGTTCCAATCCAGAGTTCCCGTTTGGTGGGGGGCTACATTTTCTCCAGATTAAAACCCAACCTTGTGTCTAACTCTGCCCTAGTGGGAAGGTAACTAAATAGGAACGACAGAGTACAGAATAGTTACCAGTCGAGAAATCCTAAACTAAAATTAAACAACAAATGCCTACATATATATATATATATATATATATATATATATATATATATACATACGCATATACACTCATATACATACACAATACTGTTTGAAAAAATAATCTTTTGTTCATCATTTTAGCGAAGTGTTTCAGTTTGTGTTCATTGTGTAAGCAATAGACATTTAAGTACGCTAAGAATTTTTAAAGTTACATTCAAATTAATTTTAAAGTTAATCCTAAAATTGCAATGTATTAATTAGATTTAAAGTAATGGTAAATTGAATTTAATCAACTGAAAGTAATCCCACCTGATCGAGTAGTGATGAGGTCAGTGACTCAATATCACCTGATGAAATAACTACGCTCTGCTAACACGTGACATGTAAATAGTGCCGAAATTAGTGCCGCCAAATTGTATTCAAATGTTGTGTCTTCAGTTTGCTATAAATGTTCGTGCAAGTCGCACGTGTATTAAGTTTTTTACCTCATTGTTTCTTCTCTTTTCTTACTCGTCTCCGTGGCTCACTGCCTACCAACTATCCCCCAAATTGTAACATGGTACTTATATTTATCGCACTGAACAAAAAAAAAGCAACAACTAAAAACAATGACTACGAAAAGAAAAACAAAAGCAGTTCCAAGCATTTTTTTCTTCTTCAGACTTATGAAGAAATTTTAAAATTAATAATTTCCAAATTTTCTTCAATAAATGTTCCATGAATATACTGAAATGTAAAAAAACATCCTTTTTGGTTTTCTGGAGATTTATCGCAATTTTAACCACGTACAGGACAAAATCGATACACGTAAGGACCTCGGGCAATAACTAGATAATTAAATAAACAGTAAGAGAAAAAAACAAGCTATTTTAAACAACAAATAATTTATTGAAGAAAAAGAAAAAAGTAAAATGAGTTCGGCAGAAAGTTCATGTTCAAAGTTCACTTCATAGACTGAATTTAAATTCCGATGGACACACGGAAAGGCTGCATAAATAAAGTCCTAATTATGCTGCCCGAAGGCTTATTAACTTTGCTAGGAAAGACATGTCAGAAAAAAGAGAAAACTTACTTGAAAGAATTTTGTTAGTAAGATAAAAAAATACCAGCAGAATATAGAAAAGTCCTTTTTGTTCGCGCTGTTTGTTTCCTTTGATTGTTCATCTTTTTTCATTGACATCGCATCGTTTCTTCGATCGACTCCTTTTGAGAATAGTGGCACTCTTCCACGTCAACTCTTCATTTGGAGACATCTTTCGGAACACACTTCGTTTTGTCTTTTCCAAAGGCACATTTGCCTTTCAAATGAATAACTTCCTTGTTTCTGTTTTTAGAATTCAGTGGACTTCTCCGTCCAACGTAAATATTCAACCTCGAACACTAGTTGAAACTCCAACTTCTTTGAAGATTTTTACAGGCATGCTCTCTACATATTCCTGTTTTAACATTCTTGTTTTTAGGACTTCTTCATGTCCGAGTTGAGTCGACCGACCTCTCCACCTCGAGATCGTTTCAGCAACTAACTTGAATTTCGCGGTTATTTCAACGGCTTCCGGCGTCAAACGCCCACGCTTCAGACACCGACACGTGCCATCAGCAGCAGTCATTCATTACAAGTTCTTAAAAAAGGGGGTTTTAGAAGAAGAAGAAAAAAAGAAGAAGAAGAAAATAAATTTCTGACAGATTTCCCGATTTAGCGGGTTTTGAAAAGTGGGTCATTTTTTCCTTCAATTGTTGACTCAGCCCTTTTTTTCGTCTCTAAGAAAGAGAGCCTGCGGGGCCTTTGATCTCGGCAAATCACGTTGACAGAGGTTTCCGACCAATCACAGACCGGAGATCATGCGTGACCACGCGTGATTTGAGTGATATAAAAGAAGATACGCCTTTCTTCTCCAGTCTCCTCCTCTTTTTACCCGCTCTCAACGAGTTACACGGTCCTTGTTTTAACGACGTTTTTCCCCTCCCTACGACCAGCGACAATCCCATCAGCATGACCCAAAAAGCATGTGGGTAACAAAACACTACTGCTACTGTCTTACAGTTTACTACCAGCCGTCCCCCCTTTCCTCTTCATCGGACGCAGGACAAATAGTAAGCCTAACCCTTTTTTTCCTTTCTCTGTTTTAAGCATGTTCGAACGCCAAATTCCTACCCTTTCCTACTCGGCAAAAAAGGGGTATAGAGACGACGGGAAACTACCTACCTCCGAACCGTCCCGATCGAGGAGACTCCGAAAGGGGTATTTTCAGCAATGCTCTGGAGGCTTTATCCTTAGTTTTTATAGACCCTGCCCAATGGTTCAAGACGTACTCTCCCTCTATTTGATTTTTGGTAGACGCCGTCTTCCTCAATTACATCATCATTTTTAAGACGTCATCAACCGTGCATGGTTATCCCGCGCCTCTAGTTTAATGGATGCCGTCATCATTTTTGTGACATAACTTTTATGACGTCATCCCATGTGCAGTGGGACAAGCAAACAAGAGCCACAAAGTTTTGGTAATATACTATTAGACCCTCCACATCTAGGCAGTCACTATCCACTTCGTCTCACGGGTCGTCTATGTTCTCTGTTTTAATAGATGACGTCATCCTTTTGTTCCAGATATTTTAGTGGATGTCATGAAGCGTTTTCTACCTGTTTTAGTGGATGACTCACTGCTTTTGTGAACTCATCCAGTGTTCATGGAGACAAAGTTTTTTTAGTAGTATGATTGATCGATTCCTATTTCAGTCACGTTTAAATGAAGACGAAAACAATTAACTCCGTAGGAAGACTATGCAAATATCAAGAAGTTTCATCGGATATCCTGCTGACTTGTCAGGACGAGAGCAGGCTCAAGGCGTTTCCATGAATATTGGCGATGGAGAAGCGCTCGTAAAGCCAAGTCAATTCAGATTGTCCCCGGTGTGGCGCGTTGAGGAAGTCCTGTGTGGTTGGGCCAATCGCTATCAAAAAGACTTACGTATGCGAATCTCTTGCAATACTCGGCTGAAGCTTTTCTTTTTTTTTTTAACGTAGGGTAACCCCAAACAAGACAAGTTGCCACTGTAGACGTTGGGAGCCGTGCAGCTGTTTAATTAGTTTTAAAGTTCTGCGTGTCGGTACAGTCGGGGAAACAGGGAGGGAGTTCCAGAGGCTGGCAGTATGAGGGAAGAAGCTATTGGAGTAAAAGGCTCTCCGGCATCTGGGGACGTCCACAGTGAATGGATGGGATTTAGCTGATTGTCGGGTTGGTCTAGTGTATTTACGTCGAGGAGGCACCAGGGCAACAAGTTCATCAGAGCACATTCCATTGAAGTACTTGTAAAACAAGCACAAAGATGATACATTGCGGAGATTGGACAGAGCTTGATGGATAGTGAGTGACCTATTAGATTAGATACTCTGTTTTGGACATTGGCTAAGAGGGGCAGACTAGTGGATGTTGCACCAGCCCAGATGTGGCAACAATACTTCATGTATGGACCGATGGTGGTGTTGTAGAGATACAGGATACTGTCAGGTGTGAGAAGTTCTAGCACAGTAGAGAGAGCTCACCTTCATTGCAGCAGCGTTGGCAATGTCTTCAATGTATTTGTTCCAATTCATGTTAGGCCGAAGAGTTCGAACATTGGACTCTCAGGTAGATACAATCATATAATTAATAATATATATAATTAATAATATATATATAATTAATAATATATATGATTAATATACCATATAAAAATCTCATATTAACAAAAAATAATAACATCTGACAACTTGAATAGAAATGTTAATTATTAATAATTATTCACCAAACAATTTGAACAATCTCTTCAAAAGAATGGCCCAAATAATATCTCAAACAACCAAAACATAAAATTCAAACACATTATGAATAGTCAAATTCCACACCCTGAAAACAACTTCAGAGAAGAAAGCTGTCTGATTTGGGTGAAAAAAAAACCTTTGACCAAATTAGTTGAAAGGTCGTTAAACACTAACAAACACACCTATATATGAGTTGCCTCGTTGGTCTCCATCAATTCGCTGTTGTGGAACTCTCTTCTTGCTGACTGTTTTCCTCGTACTTGATCTTTTCAATTTCGTTCTTGTTAGCTCCTTACATCAAATGGCTTCATGCCTTGTCTGGAGAGATTTCCATAAAAGAATACTGTTGCCACATCTGAGGATGTGCAACTCAAAACGGAAGAGACGTTGCTAGTCTTTCTCTACTCCATCATTATTTCCATACAAAGTTCTTAACTCAGCTTCAATCTCTCGCTCCATCTTGTAAAACAGCAAGAACTCATTTTCCTACCACCACTGCAAAGAACTTTCTTTTCTTCCGGATTAAACGGAATTTGCATGAACAGAGTTTCTTTCCAAGACCGTCCCATCTGTGAGCACGTTGCCACAAGATTGATTCCCTGAGGGTTACAACATGATAATCTTCAAATCAAACGTCAGTAAACCATTTATTAATTCAATTCATTATTTTAAATCCTCTCATAATATTTATCATCATTTAACTATATTATTAGCCCTCATCCTCGAGTGGCTTTTAGCCTTGATAAGGGGTGGTTCACTAGAAAAAAGCAACGTATTTATGAATGTTATTCAGTTTACAGGCTTTTCGGGAGAAAGGTTTATATATTTTTTAAAAGAATTATTAGAATTGAAGCACCCAATAAACTGCTGTTCCCACCTAGGAATCCCAAATAAGTAGGTTTAATCGAATTTTTAATAAGATATATTGAGTAACTTTATAGGGATCGTTGTAGTTTTTCATCATTTCTTTTTTTTTATTCGAGAAAATGTTTAATGAAACCCATTCTCACGGGGCCATCAGTAGGGAAAATAAAATCGAATTTCCTTATTTTGGTATAATTAGTTTTATATCGAAAATGACATAACAACCTTGTATAAAGTGATGATGATACACAAGTTACCGATGCGAACTGTGGACTTAAATAATGTTTTATGTGGTCCATAAACTATTCTAAAATAGAATTGAAGCAGCAAATGCCGACACGAGATTCATTCATGCAAGAGTTTTTGTAATTTTTGTATGGATGACTTTCTTGTCCTTGTACTTTAATGTGTGTGTTTATTTGTGTGAGAGTGTTTGTGTGTATGTACAGGGCTTTACGGAGCCCTTCAAAAAGAAGCGCGCTCCAGGAGCACGCTCCTGTTTGCTGGAGCAAAGGAGAGGAGGGCTCATTTTATATTCAACGGGAGTGGAGCGGGAGCAACTCCATTTGGGACGAAAGAGCGGTGGTTTTATCGCTCCACGCTTCCTCGTTCCAAAATTATTTGATTTTTTCTTGTTTAAACATTAGGTTTTTTTATTCAGAGGGAGAAAGAACGAGAGAGTTACGCTTGAAAACAGAACATTTTTATTTACATCGGCATGTTAATAAATTTTTGATGGGACAGTTTTCTTAAGGCAGGAGACAATTTGGCACCAACTGTCTTTAAATGCGCCAGTGAGTCTATATAGATGTCTTTGAAGTTATAGGGGCCGTTGGATTTTCTCATCGATTTTTAGGGTGATTTTTTTTAGCATATATCAAATTGAACTTTTATGCCATGTTTTTTAGCCGTCGTCTTTTCGGCGACATTTTTTGATATTGATTTGTTTGAAAGTACTTGCTCGTTTCTCTGTGGTACAATATAGTTACGTTCGTAAAACAAACAAATTGCCCTGGCTGTCTCTCCTCTCCCAGAGAAATGTTTTTTTTTTTTTTTTAAATCACTAATAATGTTTGAAAGTAAAACTTTATTTACTTTCCAAATAAATAGAAAAAATATCTGGTCAAATTTTCTTTCCCTGAAAAAAATAGGTTTTAAAATACTTCAGGGATTTTCTATTTCTATTTTGATACCTCTGAAAACGAAAATTTACGTATAATCCTATACTTCCGACGAGATCCTTTGACGCCCTATCTTTCGACCACTCATTGGCAGAATGGAACGTTTATGAAAGAAGGTATATTTTCATTATGGAGCGCTGATAAAAGAGCAGCTCCTTTTTTATAGTTGGAGCAGGAGCGGCTCCTTTTTGAAATAGGGAAGCGTGAGAGGAGTCAGCACCAATTTTGAGCGTTGGAGCAGGAGCGGGAGCAGCTCCAAAAGTAGTGGAGTGCGTAAAAAAAGATAAAAAAAGGAAAATGCAGTTTAAATTCCCAGAGAAACAAACTAAATCCAAAATAGTGTAGACTTAACATTCGTTGGAAAATTCATAAATAAATAAAATATATAATAGTAAATAAAATATAATAGTAAATAAAATAAAAAGAGGGATTAAGTATCTAACAGTGAAATAAAAACAGGAGACCTTAACGTAAGCATCTAATATTAACACGGGAATCATCAGCTGTTTACCATGTAACTGTTTCGGAGATTTAAAAACAGGACAGTTATATGCATGGCTCTCCAATGGTACAGATAAAACTACCATTTCCCCAATAATCAAGTGTCGAAATAATTTACTTATTATATACATAAATAAATAATAATAATAATCAAATAAGAATAATAATATACTACCCTTAAGAGTACCGTGTGATATGGTAATTTGCATATCAAATAAAATTCTTTATAACAATAGTAGTAGTAGTAGTAGTAGTAGTAATAATAATAATAATAATAATAATAATAATAATAATAATAATAATAATAATAATAATAATAATAATAATAATAATAAAAAAAAAAAAAAAATAAAATAAAAAAAATACTATCTAAACACTACACCCAAGAACCATTCTGCGATATGGTAGCTAGAAATAAAATTATATAGGAATTAAAGTTGCATTAATAAAAACTTTAGTACCTTAGGTAGCAGAAAGGCAATTAGATAAGAGGAAGGAAACCTAAATATATAGTAATATATAGTCTAAAGAAGCTTTGAGTTAATATATATATATATAGAACAGTAAATAGAAAACAGTTAACTGCCAAGGTCCGGAAAAAGGTAACCTTAAATTTTCGAGAGTGACACCTCTCATTATCATCAAAAGATAAAAATAAAAAATATGACCAAATGGTCGAAAAACGAGATGGACACAAGAATAGATAGCAGATACGCAGAAAATTAGTTTAGGTAAGCTTAATATTAATATTAATTAATTTCTATCATAATTTATTTACTTTATATATTAAAAATTTTTTTTTTTTTTTATAATTCCGTTTTAATTTTGAATTATATAGTTAGTGAAGTCGTTACGATTTTACTAGAAAAATGATTAGAATTAATTTAAATTCAAAACTGAAATCAATTGTGAAACATTACAGTACTATGAATTATAAAATTCAAAGAAGATCAAGACTCAGTTGGATGAAAAAGGGATGGTTGGGGGGGAATTAGAGATTATGAATATATATATATACATATATATATACATATAAATATACATATATATACATACATACAAAGTGTATATTTCTAATTCTTATTTATGTAATGTTATATATAGGGTATAATAATTATTCCTAAAATTAATGTATTTAAACTTTATTCTATCAACGTTTGACAGGTAAAGGAGAACTTTAATAGAATACCGGCTTACTGAAGTAAAAATGCACCAAACATTGATGTTATTGGTTTTTTTTCTTTGCAAAACTCAATCATGTTCTGCAAAGCTAAAAACAAAAACAACATTTATCCTCTACAAAACAACCAAACAAAACACCATGAATAAATATTTGAAGATATAAAAAACTTGAAGCATAAAAACTTTTATCAAAATGACCGAATTCGGCATCAAATAACCCGGAAAGGGTTGATATGTCGTAAAACAAAACAACCAAACATTTAATAGAATATTCGAATATCTATGTATCTCATTTATAGATCAAGTGTTAGTCCCAGGAAGGGGACCCTTGATTTCTGAGAACTTCGACTGAAGTAAAATGAAACAAAAAAAAACACACGCATACATAGTCATATATACTCATCGAACGTAGTCCACAAACACACATGAATAAACACAAAAAAAGAAAAAAAAGCACAAATAGTTTCACACAGGTACATAAGCACACATAATCGTACACGCACAGTCTCATATAGACATAGGCACACAGACTCATATACGTACACACATAATCACGCAAGTATACGCATAATCAAACATACAAGCAAATATACACATATAGTCACACACACACATAATTAGCAATCAAACGCACACACACACACACGATTGTGTGCTGTCTCCTCAGGCCATCCAGCGCGTCCCTCTGATTGCGAATGAGGGTACCCCTCTTTTTGAGGGTAGCTTTGAATAACCAATAAAAAGCCGTGGACAAAGAGGAAGAAAAACATGAAAAGATGAATAAATCAAAATCTACAAACTGGCAGGCCGGCACCCAGGATAAAAAGGGCCCCTCAACTCGTTTATGCACCAGGCGGGAAGAGGTATGCAATGGTACAAACCTTTTTTCCTCTGAAAATGTCAGTATGGACATGTCAGAGACAAGACAGGGACAGCCACCAGGCCTTGATGAAAAAGACCCTGGCACCCAGACTCCACCACAAGCAATGACTAAAACAAGGAATACAAGGGGCCTAAAATCCCAACAGTGGTCAGTTGCCCAAAAAAGGATTTTACTGCACTGCTACCATTACTCGATGTTCGAGAAATGGAGTAGGAGCTCAAACGAGATTCTTACCGAGAGAATAAGAACGTCTGACCTTCCTGAAGATAAAAAAAACACCCCAGTTTCCAATCTGCGCTCCTTAGTGTCCCAAGTGGGTAAATACTTAATACCTGAGGAGATCTCCAGCATAAAAACTGATGCCCTGAAGGACGCAGAAAAGGACTATCTACCACAACAAGCAGAGGAATCCCAGTGGAGACTGGAAAACAAATCGAACAAAGAGGAAAAATGGACACTAATATGGTCCATGGCATATGCGAGAACAAAACACGAAAAACAGAAAGAAATAACAAGAGCATGGAAAGAAATTTTCTTTCACTACCACCCAGCAAAACGCAATGTCCCCTCTAAGAAACTTAGTATGCAGCGCTACAACAGTCTCAAATGGGACTTCAGTGAAACAGAACTTAATTCCATGGGACTGGATGTAGCAGCACTTATAACAAATAACATCAGCCCCCTTCATAACCCTATAACAGTTCCCACCAACAACAAAAAATTACAAAACCCAAATATATCTAGGGAAGTAAGATCGGCAAATGGTGACACTCCAGAACTGCCCCCTAGAATAGACCCTCTACATCTGCAAGCTACAGATAGATTAACAATATCCCCAACAACAGTCCCAACACAAACACACCTCCCAATACCAGCACACCTACATAACTATTCAAAATCACACCCTAAACAAAATCCCAAAGCCAAACAAAAGCCTACGGAAACTCTCACACAACAAAACTCTGCACTAAATACTCCACCTGCATTATCCCCAGCACCCAGCCCACCTCCACCACCACCATCTCCACACTTTGAGCCAGATGAGGAACAATTGGCAGTTGAGGAGGACCTCAGTAACACCATTGAGGAGGTCAAGTCCATGGGACTAGAGAACCGACCACAACTGTCAAAAATAAAACCCTACAGAACCACCAAAGCTCTCATCACTTAAAGTCAACACTGCACTGCAGAGACTGGTACCAGATGCAGTGTCGCTCACGGAACTCAACCAGATCACATATGCAGCTGGGCTTTATATCGATAGGATAACATTCCCTCAAAAGAACGTTAAAAAGCGATTTAATCCCAGAGCTTTCAAAACTACACCTGCATGGAAGCTCAAGCTGCAAAAAGAATTAAACCTCCATCGGAAAGAAATGAGCCAAATAAAACAGTTCCTCGCAGCTCCCACAACAGAAGGGAGACTGAAAAACACCATCAGCAGACTCCATGCAAAGTACCACACCACCAGCAGTGAGGAACTATACAACGTTGTCAGGGAGCTGGAAGGCAAGATACCAGCACTTGCTAAAAGAATAAAAACCGAGGAAAATAAGAAGAAGGCCCAGTCCCAGAACAAACAGTTTGAAGCAAACCCTAGAGTGTTCTATAGAACTCTAATAAGGGATACCATTACTGTAGAAAAACCACCTGAAGAACAAGACCTGGAGAACTACTGGCGACCCCTGTTTGAGTGTGAGGGAGTATACAACCAACATACAGAGGATAAATGAGACTAAGCCCACAATGCCGGAGCCAGTTATTACAACAGAAGCGACAAAAAAAAACTAGCTCTGTTTGCTAACCACAAGAAACCTGGCATTGACAATGTCTCCAATTTTTGGTTAAAGCAGTTAACTGCACTCCATGGCCACTACAGTAAATGCTTCAACAGACTACTGAGGGGTGAAGAGGCAACACCACCATGGCTCACTAAGGGAGATACAAGCCTCATACCCAAAACAAAAGAGACACAATACCCAAATAAATACAGACCCATATGCTGTCTCAGTACCACCTACAAGCTCTTTACTGGCCTGGTAGCCGATAGCATCTACGACCATCTCTCCTCTGGGAACTACCTAGAAGATCAACAAGCTGGCTGTAGGAGACGATGCTTTGGTACCAAGGACCAGTTATTGATTGACAAAACAATTTTAGAGGATTGTAGGAAGCGGCATAGAAACCTGAGTATGGCATGGATTGATTATCAGAAGGCCTATGACAGCGTGCCCCACTCATGGCTACTACAGTGCCTTGACCTGTATAATATCAATCCAATAATTAAAAGAACAATGACAGCCCACATAAAAATGTGGCAAACCAACATCTCACTAAGCCACAGCCATGGAAAGATTACCATCCCTAACATTAATATCAGAAGGGGAATCTTCCAAGGTGACAGCCTATCCCCGTTGCTCTTCTGCATGGCAATAGACCCACTTAGTAAGCTTCTCAACAACAGGGGAGAGGCCTACAACCTGGGTCAGGGACGCCAGAGAGATCCATCCAAGAAAATCAACCACCTTCTCTTCATGGATGACCTTAAGCTGTATGCAAGCTCTGACACTGAATTGCAGCAGCTCCTGCAGGTTGTACACACCTTTTCCAAAGACATTGGAATGAAATTTGGCTTGGATAAATGCGCCAAGTGCTCCCTCAGGGCTGGGAAAAAGATTCAGACAGACAATCTACAGCTAGATGAGGAAAATGAGATACGAGATCTCGAAGAGCAGGAGTCCTATAAATACCTTGGCATTGAGGAAAATGACACCATCCAACATGCCAGGATGAGAGAGAAAATTGGCAGAGAGTATGTACGCCGTGTCAGAAAGATCTGCAAAACACAGCTTACAAACAAAAATAAAATAACTGCCATTAACCAACTTGCTATGCCAGTAATTACGTACATCTTTGGCATCATTGATTGGCCTCAACAAACCATCAACAGGCTAGATGTAAAGACTCGAAAAATGTTAACCCTTCATAGGGTCATCTATAGAAATCAGTGTCTGCCAAGACTGTACTTGCCCAGAAGAGAGGAAGGATTGGGTCTATCAGAGATAAACCACCAGCACAGAGCCACTATTGTCAGCATTGGCCAGTACCTAAGAAGCTCCTTAAACCCCAGCCTAGCAATGGTACGTGAACACCAAGATTCAAGAGCCAGCAAAACAAATTCCATCACAAAGTTGGCCAAGCATTTTGGACAAGGCTGTCATATAGATGAGGCAGAAACACCAAACAATCCTGCCACAGAGATAGCCCAAAAGAGCCGCAAGAGATACACCCAGACATTTAAGAACAGGTGCATTGATGAGTGGTCAGGGCAGAAACGTGCCACATACTTCCTCGATGAACTATCCAAGGACTATATTGATAAGGAAGGGTCCTTGGACTGGCTAAGAAGGGGAGCCCTCCACTACGACCAGGAGAGGCTTATAATGGCCGCACAAGACCAGGGCCTGATGACAAATGCGTTTAAAAAGATGGCTGGTCTCAGTCAGGACAACAAGTGCAGGTTTTGCCACACTGAAGTGGAGAGTGTGAGCCACCTGATATCGAGTTGCAAAATCATGTTGGCAGATGGCTCCTATACAACACGACATAATGGAGTGTGCAGGTACCTCCACTGGACCATCTGTAAGAAACTGAATATCAGATGTAGCAGCAGGCGCTGGGAACATATACCTGAGAGAACTGTGGGGAATGAGACATACACCATCCATTATGACCATGAAATCCCCACAGCTACCTATCTTGAAAATGCAGCTGTCAAACCTGACATTGTAATATGGAACAAGAGAGAGAGAGTGGCAACTTTGGTTGAGGTCAGTGTCCCTAACGATGGTGGCCTAAATAGAGCTGAAAGGGAGAACATAACAAAATATCAGGGTCTAATGTATGATATGAAAAGAAACTGGAACCTCAAAGAGATCTCTATCATTCCAGTTATCATAGGAGCCACTCGACTCATGAAGAAGAACTTGAAAAAGTATTTAGCAAGTATACCTGGTGAACCAAGTGCAAGAGAAATCCAAACAACTGCACTCAAGGGAACGGCCAGAATCCTGAAAAGAGCTCTCGGTTGGAGTCTGTAAATAGCGGGTGATCGTATGGCATTTGGAAGAATGCCCCGTCCCCAGCAAATGAATGAAAAGAAAAATTAAAAAAAAAAAAACGATTATTCCCGTATTTGCCTTAAGAACGAACGCTTTTATTATCATCATCATCATCATCATCATCATCATCATCATCATCATCATCATCATCATCATCATTATTATTATTATTATTATTATTATTATTATTATCATTATTATTATTATTATTATTATTATTATTATTATTATTATTATTATTATTATTATTATTATTATTATTATTATTATTATTATTTGTACTCACTAGGAGTTATCACACAGATCATCGTTAGTGAATGTTCACCGACAACAACCAGTGGTATTTCCTGGAGTCTGAGTGACAACAAGCCTCCCCAGATTTGAAGTATTCATCACCTCTTTTCGATAAGAATGCGGTATCGCAACAGCCTCTTACCATTGATTTCTCGCTGGTAAGGAGACAATTCGTCTTCTGTGGGATTTGGGTGGAAATAAGCCTCCCTAAGGTCCCAGCATTCTTTGCACTTTTTCCAGTGGAGGTCTGGTTTGTGCTGTCCCTCCTCGGTCTTCTCATCCTCCTCGACTCTCTACAAATATTTTGTCTTGTGTCAGCCTAGGCCGGCACCATTAAAAATAAAAATAAAATAATTTTTTTTTAATTAATTAAAAAATAATAATTTTTAAATTTTTTCCTTTTTTTCCTTTCAATTCCTTAAATTTTTCCTTTTCTCTTTCCTTATTTAAAAAAAAAGTTTTTAATTATTTTTAATTTTATAACAAAATTGGGGGGGGGGGGGAATAGGGAGGAGCTTATAGTGTTTCTTGTAATTTCTGTTTCTTTGGTTCATTTTTGTGTAGTGATAGCTGAGGCCGGTATATATTTTTTTTTTTGGGGGGGGGGGAATTATGAACTGCTGTTTCTTGCAGTCTTTTCTCCAGGTTTTTTGGGATTGTTCCTAAACTTTCTTCATACTCCATATTCCTTTCAGTTCTCTGGCTAGTTCTGTGTATATTTACTTCGTTTTTCCGTGTCTGGAACAGCAAAGTCTACGATTTTACAAGATTTTTCGTTTTTGTCTATTATAATAACATCAGGTCTCCTTGCTTGTATGAGTTTATCTGTTTGTATATCCATATCCCAGAGGATTTTGTGTTTTTCGTTTTCCAGTACTGTTTGTCTGCATATTCGAAATTCAATTGTTTGCACAGTTCCCAGTGTATTACTTTCCCAACACAGTCATGTCTGTTCTTGTATTCTTTTTCGGCAAGTTTGCTACATTCACTTATTATATGATTTATTTACTTTGTGTAGCTGGAAGAGGAGAACTCCTTCGATGTACGCGCCTCCCCGCGAGGGCGTAGTCAGGCACAAGATCATTTTTTTTAATGACGATATATCTAGCTCCCTATCAAAAGGGGGACACTCTGGATGAGACAAAAAATAAATAAATATCTGTCGGCACTCTTTCACGAACGAGGGTACCGAAGACGATAATAAACTCTTCGCCGACACCCCGAAAGGAGGAGGTAATCCTGGGAGGATAACCTCCTCAGCCTGAACAGACTATACTTTGATCCTAGTGTTGCAGAGCACCGCTCCTGCCTGGACCGCGGCAGTTCTCTTAAACCACTTAAACAATTGGTTACGGTCCCAAAAAGGCATTTGTTACATAACGCTTGGGAATTAATCTTCTCGTAACCGAAAACGATACAAAAGTTTATGAGAAGATTATTAAAGCACTTTCAAGCGACATTTTTACATGCACTTTTAAGCCTTTAAACTGCTTTTTAAAGATTTCAAATTACGCATT
This sequence comes from Sepiola atlantica, assembly GCA_963556195.1. Classification (NCBI taxonomy): domain Eukaryota; kingdom Metazoa; phylum Mollusca; class Cephalopoda; order Sepiida; family Sepiolidae; genus Sepiola; species Sepiola atlantica. The sequence goes on along the minus strand of OY744515.1, from coordinate 271,329,586 downwards.
TTAAACATTGTTCGTTATGCATATTCGATTTTTAGTTCTTTTTGTTTTACAGATTAGGACCCAAAATGTTATGCACAAAGAAAGTTACCTTACATTTCTGCCTCCGCTGGTTGTGGGTTTGCTGGCACACTCATCTCCGTCGCTGGCCCGTGATCGCAGTGGTGTACCTGTTTTGTGGGCAAATTCTGTTTTCATGCACGGAGACAAAAAACATTCGAAGACGAGATTTTTTGAGAGAGAGAGTTCTATTCTTTTATTTCACACTTCCATCGGAGAGATTTCCATTCGTCGGTTCGTTCATTCAAACTCTGTTTTTCTTTCATACTGTTGTGTGGAAAATGTGACGGATGCAATCGGCTATTTTCTTCTACATGCCACCCAGACTACGCATTGCAGAGCTCAGTTTATGAACGTCTGTCCATGCCGCGCTTCAGGGATCTGTGACGTCAGACAGAACTCAATAACGCTTTTGTGTCTAACTTTTTTATCCGAGCGTTTCCTCTCAGCCAGTATGTTATGATTCCCAGAATAACTCACTATGAGACATGTCTGTTTGTCCCAAATCACATATGCACTTAATTTGTACTGAATCCTATTTAATAATTCCTCCCAGTTCATAATTCATACACACCCATGAAAATTATTTCTGTTTTGTTTTAGCATATTAAGACCAAAATTATCGAGAAATAAATTTAAAAAATGGCGTATATGTATTTCGATGCACTTCGCTCCTACACCTTCATTGTAAAATGAAAATGAGGAATTTTAATTGCATCGGCTATAAAGCAAGTGTCGATTTTGCAGTGGAAAAAATCTGACACTTAATAAATCGTCTGCAAATTTCTGATTGTTTTTCCGACCTCACAAATTGTTTTTGAATATATATTAAAGGTAAATTTGAAATTAGTCCAAAACAATTTATTTGGGTTTACTTACTCATTTGTGAATTCGGAAATTAGGAGACGGTTAATTGTCCGCCATTTTGGCTACGAAACGACAACATCGCCATATAGTTTCTGAAAGAAAAACATTGTAATAAAGTTTATTTTCAATAAAGTAAAATTGTAATAAAATATAGTTGTATTATTATAATCTATTGGTGGTTACTTCCTGTGGATTATCTACCACTGTTTACTAAACTGCACAAGTGCCAACATCATGACCGACCGAGTTCCGGGGTTCGAGCCTCGAGTCATACCAAAGATGAAAAAAAAATGGTACCTGATGCCCTCAGCAAAGATAAGTGAAGTAATCTTAGGAAACGAGTGTCCCGCTCCCTTACATCTCGCTGTAGTATTTACTGGGAAAAAACTATGGTCGAATACTTTACTTATTCTTTTTTAAAGTCTTAACATTTAAAAAATCGTTCATTCTTGCGTTTGGTTTGGTGATCATTTTAACTTATTTTAACTTAACGTGAAGCCCATTTAAAAATCAAACCTATTTAAAAAAAAACAGAATTTTTTTTTCATGAGCAAAAAAAATCGTTCATTCTTGCGTTTTCTTGAGAAAAAAAGGCGGTCAATGTTTCAAGAATTGGTATTACCTTGTTAACCCCCATCTAAACTATTTTTTTTTCTATTTTTTTTTTAATTTCGCACAAAAAAAAAAGAATACAATCTGATTTTTATATTAAGGGAAATGGTTCTGACAAAGGGGAAATAATTGCTGTTTTCTGGGTCGGAATTTTCTTCTTTGTTGGCCTCGTCTGGAGCGATTTTCATAAAATTCGTTCGGTCTGAATCTCGGCGATAATGAAAACACAAAATGAACCTTTTTTTGCCGGTCATAGGGGGCCCGAAAGACAGCGGACACGTAAATATCAACCATCTGATGAATGGCGAACGACGAAATATAAGACAATTGAATGCCAAGCCAGCAGGAAATCAGATAACAAACTTCCTTTTGTTCCGAATATAGTTTTTTTTTTAATTTGGTGATTTTAAAAGATTTTCATTAACTTTTAAATTCAAATCTAATATTCATATTTCGTCAAATGTTGAATTGTGTATTTTTTTAATACCGTTGGGAAATTAGTCAAAAACAATTTGTTTGGCTTTACAAACTTATTTGTGACCAGTTTAAAGCAATTTCAATTTTCTACCGACCTGTATAATTTTACAGTGTGGAAACTGATTAGCCGAACACAAGTCAAGATGGTGTTCGATCTTTTTGGAGATGGTCGCTAAATAAAGATAGTAAAAAAATTCTTACCCTACCACTGAGCCTAAGTCCGAGGGTGGGGCTTGTCAGTCGGACTTAGCGTTAGTAAGTCATTTTTTAAAACTATTATTTAAGGAATGAAACACCACTAACAGCAAAGATAGGTCGGCCATACTAGATTCTGACTGTATCCGACAAACGGATATCAACAAAATCTTATACTGAAATTAATTAAAAAAAATATACAAGTCGGTAGTAATAAAGAAATGCTCTGCTGAACAGGCTCCTGTCCTCTCCAACAAATGCTTTGCTGAATCTTGTTGGAAAACTACCGCCCAATCAGTCTACTCCCGATCTTTGCTAAAATCTAGCGATAGTCAGGCATCTATCTAGCTTAACGTCTTTCCGATCATCAATACGGATTTAGACAAGCATGATCTACTGCAGATAACGGTCATCTCTGAACCCATGTATCATGCACTGGACAAGGCAAGTGAAGCTAGGGCGGTAGCGCTTGATATATTCAAGACCTTTGACAAGGTCTTGCATGAAGGGCTTCTCCTAAAACTGCACTCCTAACCAAAAGAAAAATCCAGGTTGTCCTCGATGGCCGTTCATCTAACCAACATGACAGCTGATGTACCCCAGGGATCCATCCTTGGACCTCTACTGTTCCTGATTTTCATAAATAACCTTCCTGATGTCATTGAGACTGAGATAGAAATATTTGCTGAGGACACCACACTGTACTCTCGTCATGTGAACAAAACCAACGCGCACATATCTGAGGCAATGGCTGAATCCTTAGAAAATGACCTCCAGGCTGTAGTGAGTTGGGGTAAAAAATGGATGGTAACTTTTAATGCTGCAAAGACAAAGCTACTTTCCTTCAATAACTACAAGAAACCTCTTCAACCACCGATTGTCATGGCAAATAACACATTCAAACTCTTCGGCCTAACTTTAACAGATAACATGAATTGGAATAAATACATTGAAGACATTGCCAGGGCTGCTGCAAGGAAGGCGTGCTAGTAAACTTCTCACACCTGACATTATTATCCTATAAAGCCACCATCTGCCCATGGATGGAGTATTGTTGCCACATCTGGGCTGGGGCACCATCCATCCAAGACGTTCCCCACGAACGAAACCGGTCAAAAAAATCTCTTGTTTTTGTTTTCTCCTACATTTTGACTTGTTTTCCGTCTGTCATCACGACACTTAATTTTTCATGAACTACCTTACCCCATATAAATATATATATATATATATATATATATATATATATATATATATATTGAAATAAGACTTTGCACCTGGAATCGTCGCTTTCAATTAGGTTAAGAATAAGAACGACGTGTTTTTTTTTCTCCAAATAAACAAGCAAATTTATTTACCATAAAGATTGTACAAGCTTTCGACTTTTTAAAAGTCATTAAATTTTCATGAAGGCAGTAATATATATATATATATATATATATATATATATATATATATATATATATATATATATATATATATACACATGCATATATATATATATAAATATATATATATATAAATATATATATATATATATATATATATATATATATATATATATATATATATATATATATATATATATATATATATATATATATACTGCGTTCATGAAAATTAAATTTGTGTGGCAGTATCTGTTCTAATGTTGCACTTAGTTTATTCTTTCCTCGGTCAATAAAGGAGAAGTACTCAGAGATTTTAGATTTTGTTCCAATCCAGAGTTGCCGTTTGGTGGGGGGGGGGGGGGGGCTACATTTTCTCCAGATTAAAACCCAACCTTGGGAAGGTAACTAAATAGGAACGACAGAGTTCAGAATAGTTACCAGGCGAGAAATCCGTAACTAAAATTATATATATATATATATATATATATATATATATATATATATACGCACAAACACTCATATACATACACAATACTGTTTGTTTTTATTGAAAAAATAATATTTTATGTGTTTGTTCATCATTTTAGCGAAGTGTTTCAGTTTGTTTTCATTGTGTAAGCAATAGACATTGGAATTTTGCAATAACGAAAATTTAAAAATACGCTAAGTTACATTTCTGAAAAGTCAAATTAATCCTAAAATTGCAATGTACTATGCCAAAATTATTAGATTTAAAGTAATTTAATCAACTGAAAGTAATCCGACTTGATCGAGTAGTTATGAGGTCAGTGACTCAATATCACGTGATGAAATAACTACGCTCTGCTAACACATGACATGTAAATAGTGCCGAAATTAGGCGCCAAATTGTATTCAAATGTTGTGTCTTCAGTTTGCAATAAATGTTCGTGCAAGTCGCACGTGTATTAAGTTTTACCTCATTGTTTCTTCTCTTTTCTTACTCGTCTTCGTGGCTCACTGCTTACCACTATCCCCCAAATTGCAACATATATTTATCGCACTGAACAAAAAAAGAACAATGACTACAAAAGCAGAATTATTCCAAGCATTTTTTCTTCTTCAGACTTATGAAGAAATTTTAAAATTAATAATTTCCAAATTGTCTTCAATAAATGTGCCATGAATATGCTTTTCGGTTTTTTGGAGATTTTCTTTGCCGATTTAGCGGGTCATTGGCCGGCCAGTGACGATGTTTACCGCGTTCGTGAAAATTAAATTTGGGGGTGTATTATCTACATTCGTAAAAAAAATATGAAAGGCCTAAACACCATAAAGTGCAGTATTAAATTTTTTTTTAAATTGAAAATTGGTTCAGTTACTTTCAGAGCACTGAGTTTAAAGAATTTGAAACATTTATTTTTTCAGTGGGGATATATATTCAGAAGGGAAAATCTGGCGGCAGCGAGAGTGCGTGGGTTTGGCGGCGGTTTGCGGAAAATCCATCAAACTTCATTCTATTTCGTAAGGTAACAAAATAATAAACAAAAAAATGTATTGGCGGGGGGATATGTGCTAAATGTAACTAATGAAGACTATTCTGTTTAAAATGACGGCGATTGTGTCAGCGAGAGTGCGGGGGTTTGCGGAAAATCCATCAATCTCCATTCTATTTCGTATGGTAACAAAATAATAAACAAAAAAATGTATATGCGGGGGGGGGGCGATATATACTAAGTGTTACTAACAAAGACTATTCTGTATATACATAACGGCGATTGTGTCACGTGAGCCAAAATGCTGGCGGCAGCGAGAGTGCAAGTTTTTTTTGGCGGTTTGCAGAAAATCCATCAACCTTCATTCTATTTCGTAAGGTAACAAAATAATAAACAAAAAAAAATGCATTGGGGGAGAGGGTATATGCTAAGTGTTCATAACGAAGAGTATTCTGTTCATAAATGACGGCGATTGTGTCACGTGAGCCAAAATGCTGGCGGCAGCGAGAGTGCAAGTTTTTTTTGGCGGTTTGCAGAAAATCCATCAACCTTCATTCTATTTCGTAACGTAACAAATATAAACAACAAAAAAAAAATACATTGGGGGAGGGGATATATGCTAAGTGTTCATAACGAAGACTATTCTGTTCATAAATGACGGCGATTGTGTCACGTGAGCCAAAATGCTGGGGGCAGCGAGAGTGCAAGATTTTTTTGGCGGTTTGCAGAAAATCCATCAACCTTCATTCTATTTCGTAAAGTTACAAAATAATAAACAAAAAAAAATGCATTGGGGGAGGGAGTATATGCTAAGTGTTCATAACGAAGACTATTCTGTTCATAAATGACGGCGATTGTGTCACGTGAGCCAAAATGCTGGCGGCAGAAGGAGTGCAAGTTTTTTTGGGCGGTTTGCAGAAAATCCATCAACCTTCATTCTATTTCGTAAGGTAACAAAATAATAAACAAAAAAAAATGCATTGGGGGAGGGGATATATGCTAAGTGTTCATAACGAAGACCATTCTGTTAATAAATGACGGCGATTGTGTCACGTGAGCCAAAATGCTGGCGGCAGCGAGAGTGCGAGTTTTTTTTGGCGGTTTGCGAAAAATCCATCAACCTTCATTCTATTTCGTAAGGTAACAAAATAATAAACAAAAAAAAATGATGGGGGAGGGGATAGATGCTAAGTGTTCATAACGAAGACTATTCTGTTCATAAATGACGGCGATTGTGTCACGTGAGCCAAAATGCTTGCGGCAGCGAGAGTGCAAGTTTTTTTTGACAGTTTGCGGAAAATCCATCAACCTTCATTCTATTTCGTAACGTAACAAATATAAACAACAAAAAAAAAATACATTGGGGGAGGGGATATATGCTAAGTGTTCATAACGAAGACTATTCTGTTCATAAATGACGGCGATTGTGTCACGTGAGCCAAAATGCTGGCGGTAGAGAACGTGCGAGTTTTTTTTTGCGGTTTGCGAAAACCCCATCAACCTTCATTCTATTTCGTAAAGTTACAAAATAATAAACAAAAAAAAATGCATTGGGGGAGGGAGTATATGCTAAGTGTTCATAACGAAGACTATTCTGGTCATAAAGGACGGCGATTGTGTCACGTGAGCCAAAATGCTGGCGGCAGAGAGAGTGCGAGTTTTATTTTGGGTGTTTGCGGAAAATCCATCAACCTTCATTTTATTTCGTAAGGTAACAAAATAATAAACAAAAAAAAAATGCATTGGGGGAGACGATATATGCTAAGTATTCATAACGAAGACTATTCTGTTCATAAAGGACGGCGATTGTATCACGTGAGCCAAAATGCTGGCGGCAGGAGGCGTGCAAGTTTTTTTTGGCGGTTTGCGGAAAATCCACCAACCTTCATTCTATTTTGTGAGACAACAAAATAATAAACAAAAATAAATGCATTGATAGAAGGGATATATACTAAGTGTTGATAACGAAGACTATTCTGTTCATAAATGACGGCGATTGTGTCACGTGAGCCAAAATGCTGGCGGAGGAGAGAGTGCAAGTTTTTTTTGCCGGTTTGCGGAAAATCCACCATCCTTCATTCTATTTCGCCAGATAACAAAATAAGAAACCAAAAAAAAGCCATTGGGGGGGGGGATATATGCTAAGTGTTCATAACGAAGACTATTCTGTTCATAAATGACGGCGATTGTGTCACGTGAGCCAAAATGCTGGCGGCAGAGAGAGTGTGAGTTTTTTTTTGCGGTTTGCGGAAAATCCATCAACATTCATTCAATTTCGTAAGGTAACAAAATATAATAAACAAAAAAAAATGCATTGGGGGAAGTGATATATGCTAAGTGTTCATAACGAAGACTATTCTGTTCATAAATGACGGCGATTGTGTAACGTGCGCCAAAATGCTGGCGGCAGCGAGAGTGCGAGTCTTTTTTGGCGGTTTGCGGAAAATCCATCAACCTTCATTCTCGTTCGTCAGGTAACAAAATAATAAACAAAACAAAAAATGCATTGGGGGAGGGGATATATGCTAAGTGTTCATAACGAAGACTATTCTGTTCATAAATGACGGCGATTGTGTAACGTGAGCCAAAATGCTGGGGGCAGCGAGAGTGCAAGTTTTTTTTGGCGGTTTGCAGAAAACCCTTAAACTTCATTCTATTTCGTGAGTTAAAAAAATAATAAACAAAAAAAAAATGCATTGGGAGGGGGTATATGCTAAGTGTGCATAACGAAGACTATTCTGTTCATAAAGGACGGCGATTGTGTCACGTGAGCCAAAATGCTGGCGGCAGAGAGAGTGCAAGTTTTTGTTGGCGGTTTGCAGAAAATCCATCAACCTTCATTCTATTTCGTAAGGTAACAAAATAATAAACAAAAAAAAATGCATTGGGGGAGGGGATATATGCTAAGTGTTCATAACGAAGACTATTCTGTTCATAAATGACGGCGATTGTGTAACGTGAGCCAAAATGCTGGGGGCAGCGAGAGTGCAAGTTTTTTTTGGCGGTTTGCAGAAAACCCTTAAACTTCATTCTATTTCGTGAGTTAAAAAAATAATAAACAAAAAAAAAATGCATTGGGGAGGGGGTATATGCTAAGTGTGCATAACGAAGACTATTCTGCTCATAAAGGACGGCGATTGTGTCACGTGAGCCAAAATGCTGGCGGCAGAGAGAGTGCAAGTTTTGTTGGCGGTTTGCAGAAAATCCATCAACCTTCATTCTATTTCGTAAGGTAACAAAATAATAAACAAAAAAAATGCATTGGGGGAGGGGATATATGCTAAGTGTTCATAACGAAGACTATTCTGTTCATAAATGACGGCGATTGTTTCACGTGAGCAAAAATGCTGGCGGCAGCGAGAGTGCGAGTCTTTTTTGGCGGTTTGCGAAAAATCCATCAACCTTCATTCTATTTCGTAAGTAAAAAAAATAATAAACAAAAAAAATGCATTGGGGAGGGGGTGCGGTTTGCAGAAAATCCATCAACCTTCATTCTATTTCGTAAAGTAACGAAATAATAAACAAAAAAAATGCATTGGGGGAGGGGATATAGGCTAAGTGTTCATAACGAAGACTATTCTGTTCATGAATGACGGCGATTGTGTCACGTGAGCCAAAATGCTGGCGGCAGCGAGAGTGCGAGTTTTTTTGAGTGGTTTACGGAAAATCCATCAACCTTCATTCTATTTCGTAAGGTAACAAAATAATAAACAAAAAAAAAATGCATTGGGGGAGGGGATATATGCTGAGTGTTCATAACGAAGACTATTCTGTTCACAAATGACGGCCATTTTGTCACGTGAGCCAAAATGCTGGCGGCAGCGAGAGTGCGAGTTTTTTTGAGTGGTTTGCGGAAAATCCATCAACCTTCATTCTATTTCGTAAGGTAACAAAATAATAAACAAAAAAAATGCATTGGGGGAGGGGATATATGCTTAGTGTTCATAACGAAGACTATTCTGTTCATAAATGACGGCGATTGTGTCACGTGAGCCAAAATGCTGGCGGCAGCGAGAGTGCGAGTTTTTTTGGGCGGTTTACGGAAAATCCATCAACCTTCATTCTATTTCGTAAAGTAACAAAATAATTAACAAAAAAAATGCATTGGGGGAGGGGATATATGCTAAGTGTTCATAACGAAGACTATTCTGTTCATAAATGACGGCGATTGTGTCACGTGAGCCAAAATGCTGGCGGAGGAGAGAGTGCAAGTTTTTTTTGGCGGTTTGCCAAAAAATCCATCAACCTTCATTCTATTTCGTAAGGTAACAAAATAATAAACAAAAAAAAATGCATTGGGGGAGGAGATATATGCTAAGTGTTCATAACGAAGACTATTCTGTTCATAAATGACGGCGATTGTGTCACGTAAGCCCAAATGCTGACGGCAGCGGGAGTGCGATTTTTTTTTGGCGGTTTGCTGAAAATCCATCAACCTTAATTCTATTTTTCGTAAGGTAACAAAATAATAAACAAAAAAATGCATTGGGGGACGGAATATATGCTAAGTGTTCATTTGTGTCACGTGAGCCAAAATGTTGGCAGCAGCGAGAGTGCAGGTTTTTTTTGGCGGTTTGCGGAAAATCCATCAACCTTCATTCTATTTCGTAAAGTAACAAAATATAAACAACAAAAAAAAATACATTGGGGGAGGGGATATATGCTAAGTGTTCATAACGAAGACTATTCTGTTCATAAATGACGGCGATTGTGTCACGTGAGCCAAAATGCTGGCGGCAGCGAGAGTGCGAGTTTTTTTGGACGGTTTACGGAAAATCCATCAACCTTCATTCTATTTCGTAAAGTAACAAAATTATTAACAAAAAAAAAATGCATTGGGGGAGGGGATATATGCTAAGTGTTTCATAACTCAGACTATTCTGTTCATAAATGACGGCGATTGTGTCACGTGAGCCAAAATGCTGGCGGCAGCGAGAGTGCGAGTTTTTTTTTGTGGTTTGCGGAAAATTCTATTTCGTAAAGTAACAAAATAATAAACAAAAAAAAATGCATTGGGGAGGCGATATATATGCTAAATGTTCATAACGAAGACTATTCTGTTCATAAATGACGGCGATTGTGTCACGTGAGCAAAAATTCTGGTTGCAGCGAGAGTGCGAGTTTTTTTGGGCGGTTTGCAAAAAATGCATCAACCTTGATTCTATTTCGTAAGGTCACAAAATCATAAACAAAAAAAAATGCCTTGGGGGAGGGGATATATGCTAAGTGTTCATAAAGAGAACTATTCTGTTCATAAATGGCGGCGATTGTGTCACGTGAGCCAAAATGCTGGCGGCAGCGAGAGTGCGAGTTTTTTTGGCGGTTTGCGGAAAATCCATCAACCATTTCGTAAGGTAACAAAATAATAAACAAAAAAAAATGCATTGGGGGAGGGGATATATGCTAAGTGTTCATAACGCAGACTATTCTGTTCATAAATGACGGCGATTGTGTCACGTGAGCCAAAATGCTGGCGGAGGAGAGAGTGCGTGTTTTTTTTGGCGGTTTGCCAAAAAATCCATCAACGTTCATTCTATTTCGTAAGGTAACAAAATAATAAACAAAAAAAAATGCATTGGGGGAGGGGATATATGCTAAGTGTTCATAACGAAGACTATTCTGTTAATAAATGACGGCGATTGTGTCACGTGAGCCAAAATGCTGGCGGCAGCGAGAGTGCGAGTTTTTTTTTGGTAGTTTGCGGAAAATTCTATTTCGTATAGTAACAAAATAATAAACAAAAAAATGCACTGGGGGAGGGGATATATGCTAAGTGTTCATAACGAAGACTATTCTGTTCACAAATGACGGCGATTGTGTCACGTGAGCCAATGCTGGCGGCAGCGAGAGTGCGAGTTTTTTTGAGTGGTTTGCGGAAAATCCATCAACCTTCATTCAATTTCGTAAGGTAACAAAATATAATAAACACAAAAAAATGCATTGGGGGAGGGGATATATGCTAAGTGTTCATAACGAAGACTATTCTGTTCATAAATGACGGCGATTGTGTCACGTGAGCCAAAATGCTGGCGGCAGAGAGAGTGCGAGTTTTTTTGGACGGTTTGCGGAAAATCCATCAACCTTCATTCTATTTCGTAAGGTAACAAAATAATAAACAAAAAAAATGCATTGGTGGAGGGGATATATGCTAAGTGTTCATAAAGAAGACTATTCTGTTCATAAAGGACGGCGATTGTGTCACGTGAGCCAAAATGCTGGCGGAGGAGAGAGTGCGTGTTTTTTTGGCGTTCATTCTACTTCGTAAGGTAACAAAATAATTAACACAAAAAATGCATTGGGGGAGGGGATATATGCTAAGTGTTCATAACGAAGACTATTCTGTTCATAAATGACGGCGATTATGTCACGTGAGCAAATATTCTGGTTGCAGCGAGAGTGCGAGTTTTTTTGGGCGGTTTGCAAAAAATCCATCAACCTTCATTCTATTTCGTAAGGTCACAAAATAATAAACAAAAAAGAATGCCTTGGGGGAGGGGATATATGCTAAGTGTTCATAAAGAAGACTATTCTGTTCATAAATGACGGCGATTGTGTTACGTGAGCCAAAATGCTGGCGGCAGAGAGAGTGCGAGTTTTTTTTGGCGGTTTGCGGAAAATCACTCAACCTTCATTCGTAAGGTAACAAAATATAATAAACAAAAAAAAAATGCATTGGGGGAGGGGATATATGCTAAGTGTTCATAACGAAGACTATTCTGTTCATAAATGACGGCGATTGTGTCACGTGAGCCAAAATGCTGGCGGCAGAGAGAGTGCGAGTTTTTTTGGGCGGTTTGCGGAAAATCCATCAACCTTCATTCAATTTCGTAAGGTAACAAAATAATAAACAAAAAAAATGCATTGGGGGAGGGGATATATGCTAAGTGTTCATAACGAAGACTATTCTGTTCATAAAGGACGGCGATTGGTTCACGTGAGCCAAAATGCTGGCGCCCGCCGGGGTCGCGGGGGGTAAAAAAGTGCTGCCGTAAAAAAATAACCCTGAAAACGATGCGGTCTCTATTCCGATTCCGAACGGTCGCCATTTGTTTTATTAGAGGGAAGAAAAAAAACTTGTTTCAAATCAAAGAAAGGAAAAAAAAAAAAAAAGAGAGAAAAGGTGACTTGATATCTTTCCGTTCTTTCTGTGGTTTGCATTTCGCGGAGAGGGCGTGGCTTCCGACTCTCTTTTTCGCGCGCTTATTTCACACACTCCATGTGTGTGAACACGCCGCTCTTTGTGTCTCCTTGTTTGTGTGCCGATGTACTCCCCCCACCCCCTTGTGCAGTTTAGTAAACAGCGGAGATAATCCACAAGAAGTAACGACCAATAGATTAAAACATTTTTATAAATTTATTTATTTAATAAAATATAGTTGGCGATTTAGTCGTTTCGCAGTCAAAAAATGGCGGACAATGAACCGTCTGCTTAATTTCTGATTGTTTTTCAGACCTCACAATGTGTAAGTAAACCCAAATAAATTGTTTTGGACTGTAAAATAATTTAAGGTAAATTTGAAATTAGTCCAAAACAATTTATTTGGGTTTCATACCATGACCGACCGTGTTGGCCTAATGGTTCGTTAATACGCCGGGAGACCGGGGTTCGAGCCTCGAGTCATACAAAAAAAAATGGTACCTGATGCCCTCAGCAAAGATAAGTGAAGTAATCTTAGGAAACGAGTGTCCCGCCCCCTTACATCTCGCTGTAGTATTTACTGAAAATAAAACTATGGTCGAGAAAAATGAAATTTAAAAAAAATCTGTATTTTTAAAAGCAAAATGAAAAAATACCCCCCCCCCCCCATCCAAAAAAAAAATGAATAAACGGTGAGGCCTCTATTTCGAACCTCTGCCGAATATCCGAATTCTTCTCGGCCTTCGGGGCTACGATCAAATGTGGTCGTTTGACGAGAGAGAGCTGGATGTTCCCCACATTAAAAAAAACCGACCCTGTGTTTGAGTCAGCCCTCATGAGGAGGCAAGTAAATAGGGGCCTTGTTGTTTAATACGATAGGGGCGCGTGAGAAAATCGATATGAGCACAAATGAACTAGAATACTTGACTTTTTCCTGATGTCATCGTCGGACATTTCAAAAGAAAACAAAAAAGCAACACCAAATATAATTTAAAAAATCACCGATGTCTGCAACTTCATTAACGAGTTGAAATTTTCAAGCTTCTGATTATTTATGCCTTGTTGGCTTGAATTAAAAAGTGTAGCAGTTACCTCCTCCTTTCAAAACATAACTACACCGGTTGGCCGTTAGGTGGCGCTTTTTCACCGACAGGTGGCGCTGTAAAGCGACACCAGAGTTATCTGCCCTTCGGACTATAAAACCAGGTGCATAACGGAAATTCTCTCTCTTTCTTCATCAGCCTCGACAGAAGTACGCTGGTTCCGTTTCACTCTTCTCTTCTGGTCAATTGGCCTCGGTAGAACGACGCTAATACACTAGCGTTTCGCATCACGCTTTCTCTTGAACAACCAACACACGTTTCTTCCGTCGGCACGTGTTCAAACAACGGTAAGAGTTCTCAACTCATTTTCTTTGTGTACGGCTTTCAAAGACTTTCCTCACGCCGGATACATTTCTTCTTATACCTTTTTCAAGAACTGTTTTTCCATCGACACACATGCATACATCACACACTTCAATATTCCACGTACACACACGTTCAATAAACGTTATTTGAACTACTTCATTTTTGTTTATTAATTATTACTCTGTCTTTGCATGCAACATTGCTTGATTCAACTTTGCACGTTTATAATCGGGGGAACACGACCCTCGATCCTAACAATTGGTGACCCGACGTGCATGCTTTGTTGTATGGGGCAGAGTAATTAATTTCGTACAAGAACAAACAAAAAAAATATATATCATTTCTCGTTTTTTCTTTCGTGGTGAAACGAATTACGCATCCATCTTTTTCCTTTTTTTTTCTACCCACGTGGTAGAAATATACAAACAAACAAACAAAAAGAAGCCACCGTCTCCATTTTTCCTGGCCACGTGGAAATACCCAAACAAAGAAAAAACAAAACAAAACATTTCTCGGCTTTCTCCGAGTATAAAACAAATTACAATTTCATTCTTTCTTTTTCTCTTCCTCTACCCACGTGTCGGAAAATTATATACAAAGAAAAAGACAAACTTTTGCTAATCCTTTTTTTTTCTTTTTTCGACGAACAAGACGCCACTTCCTTTGTTTTGGACACGTGGAGATAAAAAGAAAACAAACGCTCACGCTGCCCATCTTTTTCGTGACCACGTGTTGAAAAAAAAAATTCAAAAAAATGCCGCCACTCTTTGCCATGACCACGTGTTGATAAAAATTAAAAAAAAAACCCCAAAAAAGCCATTTTTATCTCTCGGACCATGTGGAAATTAAAATTCAAACAACAAAAAAGAAAAAGAAAATACGAATTTTTTTTCTTTCTTTTCGACAACAAAGGAAGCCGCCATTTTTTTTTCACGACCACGTGTTGATAAAAAAACAAAATAAAACAAAAGTAACTTCTTCCACCTTCAATCGTCACTATGGCTACTGCGGATACTAACGACGTTCTGGAAGTTTCTGCGAATTACCGTCTGCCCCCTTTTAACTCCAGTAATGTAAAGAACTGGTTCACCCAACTACAGGCATTATTCTCTGTGAGAAGAATAACCTCACAGAGAAGCAAATTTGCCAGCGTGGTGGAAGCCTTGCCCCCAGAGGTGGTAGACGAAGTAACCGACCTGTTGGACGACGTCCCATCAGTCAACCCATATGATGCCCTAAAAGACGCCATAATCAAAAGAATGGGTCGCTCCGAAGAAGCCATGCTACGGGACCTATTCAACAACATCAGACTCGACGACAGGACACCGTCACAACTACTGCGACACATGAAGTCACAGCTCGGAAGAAATACCATGTCCGAGAATATACTGCGACGATTGTGGCTGGACAAACTTCCCTCGAGTGCGACACAAATTCTAGCACCGATGATAGACACCACTCCCATCGACATGCTAGCAAACTCGGCTGATCGAATTCTCGAGTCCAACAGTGGCCCACAAACGGTCAACGCACTCGCCACTCCTACACAGCGAGCTGCAGCAGTTAAAAGCTGAGATGGTCGAACTGAAGGCTATGCTAAAGGCCTTCCAAACCCAAAGCAGACCAAGGGGTCGTTCACAGTCCCGAGGCAGGTACCGCGGGAGCCGTAGCAGAGAGAGGTCCCCTTACAACCAACCCCAGGGTGGTATGTGCTGGTACCACTACACATTTGGCAACAAGGCCAGAAAATGCAACAGCCCCTGTAACTACAAGCCACAGGGAAACGCCAATCCCAGCCAGTAATAGCGACAACTGCGGCTGGAGGGAGAAGAAGAGGTCGCTTGTTTTATGTAAAGGACCGCAACAGCGGTCATTCCTTCCTGGTGGATACCGGTGCTGAGATAAGTGTTATCCCACCACAACCCGGACAAAAACCAACTCCTTCGACATTCAAGCTACAGGCAGCAAACGGTTCACAAATCCAGACATACGGCACTAAGGAACTCACCCTACACTTAGGACTCCGCCGTAACTTCGTCTGGAAATTCGTGCAAGCCAACGTCAGGATGGCCATCATAGGAGCTGCTTTCCTTTCACACTACGGTCTGTCTGTCCACATGTACAACCAAACACTCTCGGACGATATGACAGACATTAGGGTGAAGGGAACATTAACACAGTTTGGTCCAACAGGAATTTGCTCAGCAACCCACCACACCAAAGAATATGTCAACGTCTTGGATCAGTACCCTGACATTACCAAACCATTCAACATCGACGATAAAATTAAACACTCTACACAACATCACATAAAGACAACCGGACCTCCAGTCTATTCGAACCCTCGACGTCTGTTGCCTGAAAAGTATAAATACGCCAAGCAGGAATTTCAACAGATGATCGAGGATGGAATTATTGAACCCTCTGCTTCACCTCTCCACCTTGTTCCTAAACCAGACCAGAACACCCATCGTGTATGTGTCGATTATCGGCGACTCAATGCACAAACTGTCCCAGACCGCTATCCCGTACCGCACATACACGATTTCACATTAGGACTCCAGGGTGCAACGATCTTTTCCAAACTGGATCTGACTAAAGCCTTCTACCAGATCCCAGTAGCAGACGAAGATATCCCGAAAACGGCCGTGACCACACCTTTTGGACTGAGAAACGCTGCCCAAACCTTCCAACGCCTCATTGATAACGTCCTAAGAGGACTACCCTGTGTATACGCCTACATAGATGACGTCCTCATAGCAAGACCGGATGAAGCAACACATGAGCACCATTTACACCAAGTTCTGCAGAGACTATCACAAAATGGTCTGAAGATCAATGTAGACAAGTGTATATTCGGCGCCAAGCAACTTCAGTTTTTGGGACACCAGATTGATGTTGGGCGGAATCACACCCCTTCCTGAAAAGGTAGAAGCGGTACAGCAATTGCAACCTCCAACCTCACTCCGTCAGCTGCGACGATTCATAGGAATCGTTAATTATTATCGTCGGTTTATCCCAGACTGTTCTAAGATCCTGTCTCCCTTAACAAATATCTTGCAGAACAAAGGGAGAAGACAGAAACAAGCCCTTACACTCACTGCAGAAGCACTTCATGCATTCAACGCAGCCAAATCCGCATTGACCAACTGCACCAAACTCACCTACCTCACTGACAATGTTCAGGCTACATTAACTCTAACAACAGATGCAAGCTCATCAGCCGTAGGCGCGGTACTACATCAGGAGATTGATAACACCAAGGTACTCATATCTTTCTTCTCCTCCAAGCTCAGCCAAACACAGTCCAGATACGGCGCATTTTCTAGGGAACTCCTAGCAATCTACCTCGCAATTAAACATTATAAACATGTGCTAGAAGGTAGACAATTCATTATTTACACAGACCACAAGCCATTAACATATGCATTATCCTCACGTCCGGACAAATACTCACCCAGAGAATCTCGTCACCTGGACTTATATATCACAGTTTTCCACTGAAATTAAATATATTAAAGGTGACCAGAACATTGTGGCTGATGCTTTCTCGGCCAGACACAAACTCCATCACCCAGGATTTTCTTAGCCACGATTTGCTGGCACAGGAACAAGCATCAGACACCACCTTTCAACAAACTCTGCAAAACACTTCCTTGAAACTCACTCCTGTACCAACGCCTTTTAGCGACAAAGAGGTTTATTGCGACACAACAACACCTACACCCAGACCTTACGTCCCACCTTCACTGCGACGACGCATATTTGATCATTTTCATTCACTCTCTCACCCCAGCAAAAGAGCCACCCTGAAAATGATCAGTGACAGATTTGTATGGCCTGGGATGAACAAAGATGTCAGACTTTGGGCTGGCAACTGCATAAACTGCCAGCGTTGCAAGGTCTACCGACACACCAAGTCCCCAATAGGAACATTCAGTAATCCTGATGCCAGGTTCTCTCATCTGCATATAGACATCGTTGGACCCCTGCCACTTTGCCAGAACTACTGCTATCTACTAACGATTATTGATCGATTTTCCCGTTGGCCCACTGCAATCCCATTAAAGGACATCTCAGCAGATACAGTGGCCAAAGCAATCTTGAAGGAGTGGATAGCCACATACGGTGTACCCGCAGTCATTACGACTGACAGAGGCACACAGTTCCAGTCGAAACTTTTCGCCGAGTTCAACCTACTCCTGGGCACCAAGCATATACGGACGACGGCATATCATCCCTGTTCCAACGGCCTGGTCGAGCGATTCCACAGGCACCTAAAAGCATCTCTTGCAATGAGGCCAAACACAACCAACTGGGTTGATAACTTGCCTCTGGTCCTATTGTCAATTAGGAATGTCGTAAAGCAGGACTTGAGTTGCACACCGGCTGAAATAGTTTTTGGTACTACATAATCTTTGCCCGGACAATACTTTCATAACAAAGATAATGTACACCCTACAACTACATTTGTACAGGACATAAAGGCAAGGATGTCGAAACTACACTTCACCCCTACACGAGAAGTATCGAGACAAATCCACATACCCAAGAGCTATTTGACAGCGAATACGTATTCGTCCGCGACGATGCGGTGAAAAAGCCTTTATCACCACGCTACCAAGGTCCTTACAAAGTAGTTAGACGGGCAGAAAAAATTTTCACCATTACAAAAAACGGCAAGAATGACACTGTTTCCATTGACAGATTAAAACCTGCTCTAGTGGAAGAATCACAGTCAAGCCAACAGACACACAACTCTCACACAGATTCCGACACCACAGAGGAATCGAATGCTCCACGGAAAGTAACATTCCCACACAACTTCAAAACTTACATATACTATTAGTAACATACAAACAGTTTCAAAACTTTCTCACAAATACACTCGAACACAAACAAAATAATCTCCGAACTTCTATTCGTTCAACAACAACAGTAATGAGAACATTTTCACCGCACACTTTTCATCCAGCAAAAAAAAAAAAAAAAAAGGTTATTTTCGTTAAGCTATATACACTCCCTCAACCTTAAAGAGATAGACAGCTCTATGAACGAAGCCTAACTCTGGATTTTAACTGCATTCATCAACAACTGCACAGACTCAATTGTGCTCATTCATCAACAACTGCACAGACTCACTTGTGCTCACTCATCAATACCGCACAGATTCACTTGTGCTCACTCATTAACAACCGCGCAGACCCAAGCACCAAACATTCCTTGACAACACTGACAATTAAACGTTCGTTCATCAGCTCTGCATCACGCAGACTAATCAACATGAACAACGCCACCAACAAGTGCAAATTCGCTTGCACTGAGCATTTTTTCGACCGCAGACTCACTTGCGCTCAAACTTGATGCAGACCCAATTGCATGCAAACAACACGCAGATCCACATGCGTTACAAACACTCAATTCCGCAGACGCACTTGCGAGAAATAAGTAGCGTGCACACTACTTTTTCTAATCTTCAACAGCAAAACAGACATACCCACAAAGAATGCTTCTCATCTACAACTGTACATATTGAATAATATTTTCAATATTTTTCAATCTGGGGGGAGTCCTTGTAGCAGTTACCTCCTCCTTTCAAAACATAACTACACCGGTTGGCCGTTAGGTGGCGCTTTTTCACCGACAGGTGGCGCTGTAAAGCGACACCAGAGTTATCTGCCCTTCGGACTATAAAACCAGGTGCATAACGGAAATTCTCTCTCTTTCTTCACCAGCCTCGACAGAAGTACGCTGACACTAGCGTTCCGTTTCACTCTTCTCTTCTGGTCAATTGGCCTCGGTAGAACGACGCTAATACACTAGCGTTTCGCATCACGCTTTTCTCTTGAACTGGTCTCAGCATAACAACTACCAACACACGTTTCTTCCGTCGGCACGTGTTCAAACAACGGTAAGAGTTCTCAACTCATTTTCTTTGTGTACGGCTTTCAAAGACTTTCCTCACGCCGGATTCATTTCTTCTTATACCTTTTTCAAGAACTGTTTTTCCATCGACACACATGCATACATCACACACTTTCATCATTCCACGTACACACACGTTATTTGAACTACTTCATTTTTGTTTATTAATTATTACTCTGTCTTTGCATGCAACATTGCTTGATTCAACTTTGCACGTTTATAGTCCGGGAACACTACCCGCGGTCCCGTAACAAAAGCAAAAGACAGGTATTATGGTTTATCTGTGCTGATAAACTAAATACGTTGAATTTTAATGTGTTTAATAAACGTCAGTGTTATTAAAAAACAAATATATCGGCAATGTTCAAGTACGACTAACTCTAAGAGGAGTTTCTGCGGCGCTGCTACGGTGTTACGCCGCCATCCGTACCCAATAATAAACTTCGTACTTAACAACTTCCGGTATTCTTTAGTTTAATTTTCTCTAGTTTCTGGTAGTCAATTTTCTGGTTTTATCTCTTTTGTATTTTATATCGTACAAGACGTACTAACCGCAGATGAATGTCGGTTGCGCACTATCAATATTTTCAATAGCTACCTGCAGGAGTTTCTCTGACGTCGACAAGTAAAAGTAAATTACTTCGGCCATATAATATATGCGATCCGACAGTTTCTGAAACAACCTATTTTATTATTTTCCCTCTGTGATTATTTATTTTCAGTAACTGTGATTATTTATTTTTAGTAACTGTGATTATTTATTTTTGTCAAATAAATTATTTAAAATAAAATTTTAACAGTTATTATTTATTTTTTTGTCTAATAAATTATTTAAAATAAAATTCAGTACAAAACTAACCAAAACAGGAAGTTTTTATTATCGGAACCAATTTCGAACGGACACCGTTTCCGGTTGGAGACAACTTTGCTTAGAGTTAGTCGTACTTGAACATTGCCAATATATCATATTGTTTTTTTTGTCCCGTATGTATGTCAGCGAATTGACAAGTAGCAAGTCCTGTGCGGCAGCGTCGGAGTCGATGGGCGACAACTTTTTTTTGTAAACGGCTGACGAACACACAGACAAAAACGCACGACATTACCCAAATAAGACGACGGCGTCGAAGACGGGAAACTTACGTACCTCCGAACCGTCCCGATCGAGGAGACTCCGAAAGGGGTATTTTCAGCAATGCTCTGGAGGCTTTATCCTTAGTTTTATTGGTTTTTATGGTTCAAGACGTACTCTCCCTCTCCTCCACATCTAGGCAGTCACAATCCACTTCGTCTCACGGGTCGTCTATGTTCTCTGTTTTATATGACGTCATCCTTTTGTTCCAGATATTTTAGTGGATGTCATGAAGGGGTTTCTACCTGTTTTAGTGGATGACGTCACTGCTTTTAGTAGTATGATGGATCGATTCCTATTTCAGTCACGTAAATGAAGACGAAAACAATTACCTCCGTAGGAAGAAAGTAAATATGACAATTTATTCAATAACAAAACGACTAAGTTTCATCGAATATCTGCTGACTTGTCAGGCCGAGAGCAGGCTCAAGGCGTTTCCATGAATATTGGCGATGATGGAGAAGTCAATTCATGATTGTCCCCAGTGTGACGCGTCAAAGTCCTGTGGGGTTGGGCCAATCGCTATCAAAAAGACTTACGTATTTTAATCTCTTGCAATCCTCGGCTGAAGCTTTTTTAAAAAAAACTTAGTTAACCCCAAACAAGGCAAGTTGCCACTGTAGACGTTGGGAGCCGTGTTGAGGAAGTCCTGTGTGGTGGGGCCAATCGCTCCACAGTAATTAATTAGAACACAAAATTATCAAAAAGACTTACGTATTTTATAATCTCTTGCAATCCTCGGCTGAAGCTTTAAAAAAAAACTTAGTTAACCCCCAAGGCAAGTTGCCACTGTAGACGTAAGGGGCTACTTACTGGGAATTATGATGAAAGTTTAGGGGGTCATCCTAAATTGGGAGCTGTGCAGCGAGATACTTGTTCACATTAGAAACAAGGAGCAGGGAGGTAGTTCCGAAAGCCGACAGCATGAGTGAAAGAACCTTTTGGAGTAAAAGGCTCTCCGGCATCTGGTGACCTCCACAGTGAATGGATGGGTCGAGGAGGCACCAGGGCAACAAGTTCATCAGAGCACATTCTATTGAAGTACTTGCACAAAGATGATACATTGCGGAGATTATGGATAGTGAGTGACCTATTAGATTAGATAAGACTAATGGATGGTGCACCAGCCCAGATGTGAACCTATATATGAGAAGAAGAAAAATATCCAGAAAAATATACGTATAATATATACAATCATATAATTAATAATATAATATTAATATACCATATAAAAAATCCAGTAATAATACGTATAATATTTATATATAATTATATAATTAATAATATATACAATTAATACATGGACGGCGGCACCGCGGGGGGCAGGGGGGGCAATAAGTTGATATGCATGTGTTTAACCGGTCCCCCCACTTTTTAGGAGAAGCCCCCCCACCACTTCCCGCCGGCACTGTAATAATATATATAATTAATAATATATATAATTAATATACCATATACAAAATCCAGTAATAATACGTATAATATTTATATACAATTATATAATTAATAATATATATATATAATTAATAATACCATATAAAAAATCCAATATTAACAAAATAATAACATCTGACAGAAATAAATGCCAATTAACTTGAATAGAAATATTAATTATTAATAGTTAGTCACCAAACAAACAATTTGAACAACCTCTTCAAAAGAATTGGCTTTTAAAAACATAAAATTTAAACAAAATCACTTACACACATGAATAGTCAAATTCCACACTCTGAAAAAACAACTTCAGAGAAGAAACATTGTATAAAAGCTGTCTGATTTGGGTGAAAAAAAAATTGACCTGGGATTTAAACACTAACAAACAAACGCACTTCTTTTGTTCCAGCTGGTTTGTCTCGTTAATCTAGCAGTCTCCATCAATTCGCTGTTGTTGTTCTTGCTGACTGTTTTTTCCTCGTACTATATATAATCTTGGTCTTTTCAAGACCTGTTTTTGTAATAATCATATTTCGTTCTTGTTAAGCGATTTCTATAAAAAAAAATACTGTTGCTACACATCTGCGGATGTGCAACTCAAAAAACAGAAGAGACGTTGCTGGTCTTTCTCTACTCCATCATTCCATACAAAGTTCTTAACTCAGCTTCAATCTCTCGCTCCATCTTCACAGCAAGAACTCATTTTCCTACCACCACTGCAAAGAACTTTCCGCATTAAACGGAATTTGCACGAACAGAGTTTCTTTCCAAGACAGTCAGTCCCATCCCACGTTGCTACAACAAGATTGATCTTCAAATCTAATATCCTCTCATTAATATTTATCATCATTCAACTATTTTATTAGCCCTTATCCTCGAGTTGCCTTTAGCCTTGATAAGGGGTGGTTCACTAGAAAAAACTACGTATTTATGAATGTTATTCAGTTTCGTGAGTAAAAGAATTATGTGACGACAGAATTGCCTGGAAGTAAAAGCACTGCTAATTTTTTAACAAGATATATTGAGTCATCGTTGAATTTTCTCATTCTCACGGGGCCATCAGTAGGGAAAATAAAATCGAATTTCCTTATTTTGGTATAATTAGTTTTATATCGAAAATGATATATTGTCATTTGTAGACAACAACCTTGTTTGAAAGTGATGATGACAAGTTACCGATGCGAACTGTGGACTTAAATAATTTTTTAAACCTTCATGGGTCCATTCTGTGAGCCGACACCTGAATGAGATTCATTCATGCAAGAGTTTTTGTAATATGGATGACTTTCTTATCCTTGTATCTTAATGTGTGTGTTTGTACAGGGCTTTATATTCAGCGGGAGTGGAGCGGGGGCAAATACATTTGGGACGAAAGAGCGGTGCGCCTCGCTCCAAAATTATTTGATTATTCAGCAATGAAAAGAAAAGAAAGTCTCAGTGTTTACTCTGAGTTATTTAAAAAAATTATATCTCTGGTAAAAGTATATGAGAGAGAGGGAGAGGAAGAGGAAGAGTAAGGGAGAGAGAGGGAGAAAGAACGAGAGAGTTACGCTTGAAAACAGAACATTTTTATTTACATCGACAGATTATGACAAGGATGTTTATTGCTGATTAAATAAATAAGCCAATTTTTATTTTAATTCGTGTTTTTAAATAAAGAATTTAGGTTTATAGGGGCCGTTGGATTTTCTCGCCCATTTATAAAATCGATCAAATTAAACAACCGTACGACGATTAATAGCTGTCCCTAGAAAAAATAATTGTTTTAAAAGGATTTTTATATTTATATTTTTTATACATCTGAAAAAGAGCCGCCCCTTTCTTATAGGAGTTGGGGAGCTCCTTTTTAAAATGGGGAGCGTGAGAGGAGCCAGCTCCAATTTTGGGAGCAGCTAACGTTTTTAAGGATTATCAATATAAAGATTGTAAAGCTCCGTCCAAAACGTGAAAATAAAACCAAGTAAAACAATAAAAAATGCCAAAATTCTGCGTAAAAAGCGAAAAAAACTTTCGTTCTTGCGTTTCGATGGAAAAAAGACGGTCAATGGGAGGTAACTCGGGTCAAGCTCAACTCACGACTGCACGGAAAGTCTAAATACCCGCCTGAGGTTCTCGCCAACAACCAGGATGAGAATAGTAGTCCGAATGATACTAATGATCTAAGATTTTCTCACAATCCCCAAATAAATTTTTAAAAAACGTAAAACATTTTTTAAACGTTTAAAAAATCGTTCATTCTTGCGTTTTCTTAGCAATTCTTTTTGACTGTCGTTTTGGTGATTTTTTTTATTATCAAAAACAACATTTTTTTTAATTTCCAGTGTGTGTAACGAAAAAAAAAGAAGAATTTTATTTTTATTTTTTCATTAACAAAATGGGGGCAAAGGGTAACATTTAGCAGTGTTTCATAAATTCGTTTCGCTGTGTTTAATCATTCTATCGGTTCACCCTCGTAAACACAAAAGACCCCATTAACCTTTTGCCGATTTAAGGGGGCCCGAAAGGCAGCGGACACGTAAATATCAACTATTTGATAAATGAGCGATCAAAGGGAAATAACTGCGAATGACGAATTATATACAGAATCTCATATAACAAACGTTAAAAAAAATCGTTCATTCTTGCGTTTTCTTGAAAATAAAAAGCCGGTCAATGGGAGGTAACTCTGTTCAACTATCGTTTTGGTTAAATTTTTTTATCGAAAAAAAAAGGGCTAAATTTAGTCATGCAGCCTCGTAACTCTCGCTTCCCTTATTTTGTCCTTTAGTCCTCATATTTCATAGGCAATGGTTCTGAAAAAGGGGAAAGAATTGCTGTTTTCTGGGTCGGAAACACTTATCGTTGAAGTATTTTCTTGTCTGGAGCGATTTTCATGAAATTCGTTTCGCTAAACACAAACCTTTTTGCCGGTAGGGGGCCCGAAAGACAGCGTGAGCGATACTGCGAACGACGAAAAAATCTCATGGAAATCAGATAAAACTCCCTTTTGTTCTGAATATAGTTTTTTTTTTAATTTGGTGGTTTTAAAAGATTTTCATTAAATGTTGAATTGTGTATTTTTTTAATAAATTACCGTTGGGAAATTAGTCAAAAACAATTTGTTTGGCTTTACAAAGTTATTTGTGCATTGAAAATAATATTTAATATTTGAAAGGAGTTTAAAGCAATTTTCATTTTCTACCGACCTGTATAATTTTAAAGTGTGGAAACTGATTTTAAGATTTATTATCTAATTTGATTAAGCCGAACACAAGTCAAGATGGTGTAAGTCGGAAGGTGGGGCTTGTCAGTCGGACTTAGCGTTAGTAGTAAACTATTATTTAAGGAATGAAACACCACTAACAGCAAAGATAGGTCGGCCATATTAGATTCTGATTGTATCCGACAAACGGATATCAACAAAATCTTATACTGAAATTAATAAAAAAACTTTAAAACAATTTCAGAACTTTAAAACTATACACATCGGTAGTAATAAAGAAATGCTCTGCTGAACAGGCCCCTGTCCTCTCTCTTGTTCCCTTGATAGTTGGAAAATTGCCTCTGTGGTACCAGTCTTCAAGAATTTTGGAGATAGAACTGATCCTCTACACTACCGCCCAATCAGTCTACTCCCGATCTTTGCTAAAATCTTTGAATCATTAATCAATCTAGCGATAGTCAGGCATATCTAGTTAATGCTTAACTTCTTTCTGATCATCAATACGATCTACTGCAGATATCCTAACGGTCATCTCTGAACGCATGTATCACATGCACTGAACAAGGCAAGTGAAGCTAGGGTGGTAGCGCTTGATGTCTGGCATGAAGGGCTTCTCCTAAAACTGCATTCATATGGTTATTACTAGACAAATATTTAATATAATTAAATCCTTCCTAACCAAAAGAAAAATCCAGGTTGTCCTCGATGGCCGTTTATCTAAGCAACATGACAGGGATCCATCCTTGGACCTCTACTGTTCCTGATTTTTATAAATGACCTCCCTGATGTCATTGAGACTGAGATAGGAATATTTGCTGACGACACCACGCTGTACTCTCATCATGTGAGCAAATCTGAGGCAATGGCTGAATCCTTAGAAAATGACCTCCAGGCTGTAGTGGATTGTGGTAAAAAATGGATGGTAATGCTGCAAAGACAAAGCTACTTTCCTTCAATAACTACAAGAAACCTCTTCAACCACCGATTGTCATGGCAAATAACACCCTTCCTGACGGTTCAACATTCAAACACCTCGGCCTAACTTTCACAGATAACATGAATTGGAATAAATACATTGAAGACATTGCCAGGGCTGCTGCAAGGAAGGTGGGCTTCCTCTACTACACCAGTAAACTTCTCACACCTGCATGGGGCTGGGACACCATCCACCAGTCTCTCTCTCTCTTTGACAAGGTCTAAAAAAGAGTCGCCAACTTAATAGGTCCCTCACTATCCACCAAGCTCCAGCCCCTGTCCCATCGCCACAATGTTGCTTCCTTGTGCCTGTTTTACAAGTACTTCAATGGATTGTGCTCTGATGAACTTGCTGCTCTGGTGCCCCCACGAACCCGACAATCTGCTAAATCCCATCCATTCACTGTGGAGGTCCTCAGATGCCGAAGAGTTTCTACTCCAAAAGCTTTTTTTTGCTGCTGTACTCTGGAACTCCCTCCCTGCTCCCTGTTTTCCTGACGGTACTGACATGCAAAAATTTAAAACTAATATCGCTGCACAGCTCATAATTTAGGTTGACCCCCCCCCCCCCAAAAAAAAACTATCACCTTTTTTCACAGTAGCCACTTACATCTACAGTGGCGGCCTGCCTTGTTTGGGGTGAACTGTTAAAACAACAAAAAAAGAAAATTGAATTTTAATCTGTTTGGTAAAAGTTTGTATATTTTGTTTGTTTTCGATTTCTCGGCTGTTAGCTATACTGCATGATTGGTAATTTATTTGTTTTTTAAAATTTTTTCTTGAACTTATTGTTTTCTAGTACGCTGATAGTTTTATTCTTTTTTTTGAATTGCAAACATTTAAAAAAAATGAATAAAAAATCTCTGCGTAATAAAAAAACAAACTACAAAACAATAATTATGAGAAGAAAAAATTAAATGAAAAGCAATATACAAAAAAACAATTTCAGGAACTCGTGTTTCATTTTGTCCGGTTGCGCCTTTCAGTTATTGTCAAAACTCGTAACCGTATTTTACCGAGCCAATATTGGAAGCCATGGGGGATGATCTGTACAAGAACCGTTGAAACAAGCGATGATTAACTTTCGCCTCAACGTCTTTCTAATATCGCTTGTCAAACCCCCACGTCGAAGATCCAACAACAAAATGCGTTCTTCCTCGACAGAGGACACATCACTCCAGAAATCTCCACAACACACAGGTGTAAAGAGAAATCTGTCACGCAAAGATGAGCACTTTCGGATATTACGAGCCTCAGAGGTGCTTGCAACAGATCTGGGATCTGTAGTCAAAGAGACCAGATTGCCGATTGTGCAGGTGAAACTACTACTACTACTACTATCACCACCACTACAACTACAACTCACTACAACTACAACTCACTACAACTACTACTACTACTACTACTACTACTACTACTGCGCCCATTGTTACCAGTTTGGCGCATAACTGCTGTTTTGGTCAACATACAAAAATATGAAATTAATTGTGAAATAATTTTAATTTTTCGATTTAAAATAATTTTCTTTCAATGAAATTTACTAAAAAGATGAAACTTTGATGTAAGTCTTCCATTTCAGCTCTGGAGTGTGAATGATATTCTTAAGGGCAACTTTTTCCCAATCACAACAATTTCTAAAGTTTGTCACGAAGTCAGTTTTCAACCAAATCCAATGCGTTTTTTTTTTGCAATAGAATTGACTCTTCTCTTGGCCTTCAAGCTGAGATCAAGTGTCTTTTCTGTTCTCGGTCAGAGGAGGAACAATCCTTCTTGACTGGGGCAATTTAAATTTTGGTCCCACCTAATGTAGCTGGATATCCCACATAAACGTTTCGTTCATTCTTGCGTTTTCTTGGGAAATTATCGTTTCGGTTAAATGGTCAAGATAGTAACGTTAACCCCCACTTTAAAATCCAAACTATTTTTTATTAAAACAACATTTTTCTTCGATTTTATTTCCAGCGTATTGACGTGTAATCGCTCGAAAAAAAAGAATACAATCTCATTTTTATTTTTTCATTAACAGGTAACAAGGAGAGTAGAAAGTGACTAACTTGGGTTTACTTTCTCGGCAGCCCTCGCTTCCCTTATTTTGTCCTTTTAGTCCTCATATTTCATGGGCAATGTTTATGACAAAGGAGAAATAATTGCTGTTTACTGGTTCGGGATCTATCCATCGAACACTTCTCCTTATATATCAAGTGGCTGCCTTGTCTGGAGCGATTTCCATAAAATTTGTTTTGCTGTCTATCCCTTTGTCTGCATCTCGGCGATAATGCAAGTTCGCCCTCGTAAACACAAAAGACCCCATGAACCCCCTTTGCCAAGCCAGTAGGAAATCCGAATCTAGGTTTTTAAATTTTGTTGACTGAAAAAGATTGTCATGAATCTCATTTTGTCAGATGTTTAATTAAATTATTGAATAAATTGGTAATTATTAATTGAAAACAATTTATTTTGCTTTACCTACTAATTTGTGACCTATTTACGTAAAAAATTTATATTTAATATTTGAAAGAGATTTAAAGCAATTTAAATTTTATTTTTTAAAGTGTTGAAACATCCAATATCTATTTTACAATGTTCACAAATTCCCCCTTCCCGTTATCAAGCCACAAACTACTTGACCAGCGTTTGTTGCCTTAATCAGCAATTCGATAATTGCCGAATTTTCCTACTTGCCCAAAAGTGACGAATTTTCCGTTGACCAATTTTCCGTTGCCCAATTTTCCGGTGACGAGTTTTCCTAAATTCATATATATATATATATATATATATATATATATATATATATATATATATATATATATATATATAGTTCTTTTTTAGGCGATTACGTATGAACATCCGAAAAGCTTGGCAGAAATAAGAAAAGAAAGAAAAAAACGCTTTGTTAGAATTTAGAGTGGGGATCAGTTTTGTATACAAATTTTATGTATATATATATACAAAACTTATCCCCACTCTAAATTCTACCT
Organism: Sepiola atlantica; assembly: GCA_963556195.1. Lineage (NCBI taxonomy): Eukaryota > Metazoa > Mollusca > Cephalopoda > Sepiida > Sepiolidae > Sepiola > Sepiola atlantica. Next base: position 271,300,346 of record OY744515.1, on the reverse strand, counting down.
TAGCTTTTAGGATGTTTATACGTAATCACCTAAAAAAAAGAATATATATATATATATATATATATATATATATATATATATGAGAAAGGAAGAGTGATCGTAATCCGACGTAATCTAAATGACAAAAGGAAAAACCCAAGATATATTTTTTTATATATATTCATCAACGTTTCGTCTTTATTGTCAGGATGATAATTTGAAGAAGTGAAATGAATATGGAAAGCTTTGAGTGGGTACCATTAAGGCAGCAATTAAATAGAGGGTGGGGTATGTGGCTTGGATTTTGAGAGACTGGGGAAAGAGAAAGGAAGGGGCAACTCTGTCATACCCGCAAGTACTTTCGCATTTTTAAAACACAGCATTTTCCACAAATATCTAATATCATCAGCAAACCCTACTGAAACACAAAAGCTCAACTTTTTTCACGAGGCCAGAACATTGGCCATCAACCTCCAAACAAAAACAACACAACAAAATCACTAACATCACGAAATCTATCAACATATTCAACGCACAACATACAGCGAAATTAAAGAACAAACTCACTAGACTAATCCTAGACAGCAAATGGAAAACCCTAAGACGCCCGGAGTTTATAAAAAAACTCACTACTTATAAACTTTCAGACATAGAAACTGAAGCTCTCAGTTTCCGCTTAAAATTCGCTACCGGAATACACTCTAACACCACCAACAACACAGTTCTAAACAATTACAGACATACTGACACAGACTTTACTAAAGGAATAATCTCAACCACAGCAACTCTACCAAATGACCCTGCTTTTTACCTAAAAGATACACAGACACTCCTAAAACACCTATCCAATAATCATGTCACCATCAGATAAGGGAGGGGCAAAAAAAACACGGTTCTTTAAAATATATATACTCTATTATCCGACGAAAACACATACACTAAAAACTGACCAAAACTATAGAACATTTCAACAAATCACCTAATTACGAACAATAAAAAATGGATATAATATATATTGAGTATATCACTCCATTATTCCTACACTATACGGGATCCCCAAAACCCACAAACAGGACATCCCCATGCGCCCCATAGGCAGTACCACACACAAAATCGAACGTGCCATAGCCAACATTCTCACTCCACTAATAGGCACCATCAGCCCCTCCCACATAAAAAACTCAGGCGACCTTTTTAACAAAATAAAAAAACATGAAAGAAGAAAAGAAAAACATAACACCGCTATACACCTATATCCCAGTTAAAAAATGCCTAAACTTACTCCACACACATCTAAAGAAAATCAAAACCGACTTACCATTCCCCCCCAATAATAGAAATAATAGAAATAATTAGACTCATCACTGACGTAACATATTTCCAATTCAACGACGAATTCTACAAACAAAAATTTGGACTGTATTGGCCTGCCTCTTCTTAGAATCCGGCCCTATCGAATACTTCAGATACATTGACGATATTCTTATTTTCTTACCCTCAAAGACAAACTAAACACATCAAATTTACACATGACACTGAGATAAACAGCTCGATACCATTTTTAGACACACTTATAATAACAACAAACTAGCATTCAAAGTACACCGCAGAAACACTTACAAAAACGATTATATACATTTCTACTCTCACCATAATAACTATATAAAAAAACAGGTATGATAATAGGCTTTTTCCTAATCTGCAGTCCTCAATATATATATAGAGATGAAGAAATCAAACACATCATTAATTCCTTAAAAACATTGCAATACACCACACATTTCATTCTCAAAAAACAATACACAAAAAAACATCAAATACCAAACACCTCTCTCATAGACAGACCTCTTCTCTTATCCACGCATTCCAATAACACATCTATCTGTAACTTACTGTAAAACTAGGTATTCCAACGGTACACACACCATAAAACAATACCGTCCCGTGTAACAACTGCCATCAAATTTACGTGAATTGAAAAAAAAAGATTGAGCGAACACAAAAGAGACATAAAAAAACAATAGCTCTCTCAGTGCACTTTTTTCCCCCCACGTATTAGAACACGATCACGCTTTCAAGTTTGAACAGGCCCAAATCATCAAACACATTCATATAACTAAGCTCGGCGAAGACTACTCATCACAGATTCTAGCACCATTAGACAACGAAATGGTTTCTACAATCTATCCCTCTTAATAAGCAAAATTATATCCTGACCGAACAAAAACTAAATCTAGATCATGGCTAACCCTTCTTCTTATCGTTCTCACTTGCACACAGCCCCCCCCCCCGCATACACACGTAGTGCTGACTGACTCCTTTCTCACGTGAATCACCCACTACGAATCAAAAACTACTTAACCACAAATAATAGCTTTACAAATAAACACAATTTACATCCTTACAAATATTTAGATATTTAAAACTCTTTTTTTCTCTCAATTTACTCTCAAACCATCGACACATCCTGAACGTAACCACATTTTTCTGATCACTCCCCCAAATTAAAATCATTTTTCTTTCTTCTCATGCTCACCCCCTCCTCGTTCCTAGCACACTTGTACACATTCTTTCAAACACACTTATACTCACACATTCCTGACATATAGCCACCTGGTCAATACTCCTCCCTCTCTCCCAGCCTAAATTTCACACCTGACCACAACAAAAATTTCACCTCCCCCTTTCACCTCTTTTGACTATTTTTTTCACACCCACCTTCCGCCCATTTTCAAGTTATCTTCATTTCTTCAAATATTTTTCTAAAACTAAACACACAGAATTTCCCCCTTCTCTCCTCTTTCCCCAGCCTCTCAAAATCCCTGCCACACCTCACCACGACAAAAATCTCAGCCCCTTTAGGTAAATTCACTAATATTTTCACCCCCCCCCCCGATTTAAAACTGCTGCCTTATTCGCCACCACTGACTTGTCACAGCCTGAACTCTCCTCCAACGCTCACAGTAGCCAGCAAGTTAGTTTACGTACAGCCTCAATCGCGGTCCGCTTGCTGGCGTATTGTTTCACCAGCCGCTTGCGGAGCTCCGTCCAAGCTATATCCGGGTTCTCCCCGTACATCCCCCAATGAACTTTGAGACTAAAACCTTCAGCTCCATCAGTACCATCCTATGATCTGCCAAACCGTAGACCATCCTCTTTATTTGGATTACCGCCAGCCAAACTTGTAGTCCGGCAGCATCTCATTTATACAGGGTTATTATCCGTATTCCCCATATGGGCCTATTTTTCTTACTACACTCAAAGGGCTATTTTCTGCTCCCCTTCGCGGCTAAACTTTCAGCCACTGACAGAGCACAGAACTGAGCAAAACAAAATGACAAGAGAACCAAAAACTGTGGTCCGCTCATTCTCAGAGTTCTTATCTTTCTTCTCTTTTTTTTAACGGGTTCGGTTAACTCTCGCTGTATTTCTTTTTAAATCGTTGTTTCTCGATCAAGTTGTGCTACTAAAATTTAGCATCATTGTCACGGAACCAGAATGAAAGCCACAGCAGAACAAGAAAAATAGTAACAATTAAGTCTTCAACAGCCGTTATCGGCATAATCACGCATTTAATCGTTAGTTGTCACTTTCTTCTCTATATCTTTCTACTTCCCTTTCCTTCTTTTTCTAGCTTGATAACTTAATGTTTCTTGTAGAGGATCTGACCGATTTTGTAAAGATGTTTAAACTAAGTGTGTGTTTAATAGATACATATATATGTGTATATGAGTATGCATGGTTATGAATATGTGTGGGTGGTGATGCGGGTATGTATGTACATAAGATGTGTACATATTTATGCTTGCCTATGTACGCGTGTGAGTAAGATTGTGTCAGATTTCATTTAGGCTTGCTCTTCTCTTGAAATTACATTTATCGCTAGCCGGGAAGTGTCATAAGTCAATGAGAATTAGGTACGTCCCGATTGATTTGAAAAACAGGGCCCCTCCTCCTCACTCCCCTTCGGTGTCTGTAGTAAATTATGTAATTCCCCCTCGCCAATTTCCCCTCTCTCAAAAGATGTATCGGATGGGTTGTTACTATCTCTCTCTCTCTAATTGTATTTGAATTGTCGTGTGTAAATTTAATTATTTCCTTTCAGTCTCAAAAATGTAATTGTCTGGATTAGATGCTTGAAAAAACCACTATCTTTAAATAAATTATTGCATCGATATATATATATATATATATATATATATATATATATATATATATATATATAAGGTATGGTGGTCTCCCATTAGAAAGCATTGAATATTTAAATGTAAGAAAGTTGTTTGAAGCCTAAGAATGCATAAATAGTAATTTATTTAAAAGTAGTCCCAAATTTTCGACGTAATACGTCCTCGTCAGGGGTAAAAGACATTCTTTTTTTCATAGCGACGTGTTTATCGCTAGTAGAAGGTAGAATCCGTAAGATGTTGATTCGGTAATAGTTCAAATGTCGAAGTCTTTTAGGGAAAGATGCGCGGAAACGCATTAAAAGATAAGATATGGTGGTCTCCCATTAGATTTAAATGTAAGAAAGTAAGGACGTATTACGTCGAAAATTTCGGACTACTTTTAAATAAATTATAATTTAATTTAAAAAAAAAATGCATTCTTAGGCTTCAAACAACTTTCTTACATTTAAATATTCAATGCTTTCTAATGGGAGACCAACATATCTTATCTTTAATGCGTGTCCGCGCATCTTTCCCTAAAAGATTTCGACATTTGAACCGAATCAACATCTTACGGATTCTACCTTCTACTAGCGATAAACATGTCGCTATGAAAAAAAGTATGTCTTGTACCCCTGACGAGGACGTCGAAAATTTGGGACTCATTTTGAATAAATTACTATTTATTTAAAAAAAATGCATTCTTAGGCTTTATATATATATATATATATATATATATATATATATATATATATATATATATATATATATATATATATATATATATATATATATATATATATGTGTGTAAATTGAAAAAAAAGAAAGTCAACACCTATGGGATTTATTTATTTATTTATCAACGTTTCGTCTTTATTGAAAGACTTCCTCACGATAAAGAATATATATATATATATATATATATATATATATATATATATATATATATATATAGAGAGAGAGAGAGAGAGAGAGAGAGATGAAAGATCATAATAAAAACATATCCATGGATTTTCAAAGATGAACTGTTTTCATGAGAGGATAGAAAAAACCCGACGATGTACTTGTAAATATTATCGGCAACATTTAACTTTGAAAATGTTTACACTTTTTGGTCCTTATTTTGTTTTATTTTGTTTCATTTCATGTAAAATTTTCAAATATATGAAGCTCGTGTTCTGAACTCATCTTTCTTCCTTAGAATTGATTGCTCTATTCAATATATTGAGCTTTATATTATGACGATAGATTATTATTAAACGTTAATTAAATTATCTTTTATTTAATTCAATCAACATTTAAATATTTTATTTCATTATTTTTATTGTTATTTTTTCACATATTCTAAAAAACATAACATTTCTGTGAGATGTATTTTTTACGGTCCGTTTCATTTGTCGTGAGCCAAACAACATTTTTATGTCTCTGCAACACATCAGAAAAATTCACAAAGAGTAAATGAATATATATATATATATATATATATATATATATATATATATATATGTCAGTTTACTTTCAAAGATCGTCGCCCTGTCAAGAGAGCTACATCAAATATTGAAAAGCTGTATTTTCCGGAATATTTTATTTAGCGAGATGATCCCCTGAAAGTAACATTTTTTGTTTATTTTTCTGCATTATTTTCGTCTTAATTCGTTCCTTATTTAGACATGAAAAAGGACGAAATAAGTTTGATTGTTGCCGAGTTTGTTTTGTTTTTTGTTTTTTGTTTTTTGTTTTTTATTTAAAGACGGGCTAGGAATGTCACATCTACCAACACAAAGAAGAACATTTTTAATTTTTCGTAAAACGGCCGGATGTTTCTAGTGCAGGTAAAGGCGTCTGTGTTTTCAATAAAAATCTGCGGCTTATATTTTTTCATTTTACGTACAAAGATTTGTATGGTTGTGTGGTCTGTATATACAACAATAAGTAGCACTGAAGCTGAATTAATCTTAATCTTTTCAGCTGTCGGACATCACTCTGAAATTTCTCGCTTTCTCGCTATTGCAGAACTTGCTTTTCTCTAAGTTTAAACCATAGCTCTGTCAAACATTTTCCACAAGGAGAAAAAGTGTTCTTCCAAGTATATGTTAAATAATATTACGATGTCGTCAATATAAACATCGATGCCTGGTAAATCTTTTATGCATCTGGTGGGGCATAAAGCGAATAGATGCAAAGCTTTCTCTAAGAGTTGAATTTCTTCATGATGCACACACCACAAAAGGACAAAATAGGTTTTGCTTTCACCCGCCACGCGATAGCAATGTAAAAACATGTGCCCTTTTCTATATAATATCTTTAATGTTCAATGGTCCATACAGAGGAGTAGAACCTTTTCGCAAAAATATCTTTCTTTGAGCTCAGCATCAGCATTTCAAGATATAGAACTTTTTAAGAACAGCAATTAAATTGACGTACAGAAATGTTATAAAACTGTCCGCCCGCTCTCTGTATAGCGGGTAACTGACCGTTCATGTTTTGTTTATATGTTATTTGTTTGAAACCTGTTTTCATATTGTATATAATATTTTATTGTTCGTTTTTAAAAATGATATCTTTTTGTTAGGGGTGGTTTCGAAAACTGTTCTATCGGTTGTATCTTGTTACAAGGGCATGTTATAATGTTTGTGGCCCGCGTATGGAATGATATACAACTTTAATGTTCTCCCCTTTGGGGATTTATGTAAATAAACTCTCTTATTCTTTTTCTCTAGAAGGAGACAATTCTAGTAATTAATTCCTTTTATTATTATCCTTTTATTTGCTCGTTTCAGGTTCGTCGGTTTTATTCGGCCAAAGAGCAAATATCGATACTATTGACGTAGAAGGCATCGTAGAATTTCAAACACAAATTTCAGCCATTCAAAATCGAATAAAACGTCATGAATTGCCGGGTTAGGGTTTAAATGTGTAAAATGTGGCATTCGTTTTATTTATTTTAGCAAAATTATGAATACAATTGAGCCCAGACAATGAGGTTACTTTTGCCCCGTAGTCAGAACAACTCTAAGCATTCTGAACAAAAAAATGTACTCAACAACCGTCCACGAAGATGACCGGAAAGATAAAAATCAGAGAACGCACAAGAAAAAGATTCGAAAAGATGTTCATTCAAATTGGCAAATGAGTAGCAAATGAGTAGACGAAAGTGCGTTCTCTCACTTGGCGATTCTGATAAAACTCTTTCTTGTTCGAATTTTCGTCTTGCAATGCGAAATACCATTGATATTTTCAACTACAACCCGGATAATGAGGTTGCTTTTGCCTCGTATATCAGACGTTATGGAGACATATAATACATACTGTAAAAAATTGGACTGAAATTTGTAACTTCAAAAATTTGTTGTTGACAAAATTATTTAGTCCAAAACATTTATCTTTCACAAATGATAATGAGAACTATACAACTTTTGAAAGCATAGTAAATAACCACTGTGATGACTTCAGGTTATCGGAATTAAGTGCTGATCACTTTAAATGGCTCACTTTTGCACAAGGATTAGTGTCGAACATAGAATTTTAAATTAAAAGGAGGGCCTTTAGCAAACTGGAAAATAAGCCAGATCTTACACTCCAGCTAATAGCTTGGGACTGCCAACAGTTAATTAACATGCGTCAGGATTCGGATGGTACCGTTAGCATTGTCTATCGTAAATGACCCACTTTTGTACCTTCAATTTTAACCTAAGTTAAAACTCAAATCGTGTTAACATCAAAATCATCATATTTGCAAGTATGGAGTTGAATGAGAATCTAAAATATAAAAGTTTTCATACGTTAGGAGGATTAAAAAATGTGACCTATGAATTGAGGAACCAGCAGCTGATTTTTTCGATTTAGAGTAATACATCAGGAGCAAATATCTCAAGTTACGCTGATGTGCCAGCCACTCTCTATAAAACAAATCAGCAGCCGACAGATATAACGATTGATTATACAACAATGTAATCTCTATCCCCGCCCTCTTCAAGAGGAATCAAGAATATATTTCATTTGGATAAAGCTGCGTTGTGTTCGTGTTCAAAACACTTTGTATGTCTTCGAGTTCAGACTAAAGGTGTGTATCTGTTGTGTCCTTATTCCATAAAACAGATTTCCTTCTAGAAAGAGACAATTTTAATTTTTGTCCCGAACCAGTATGCCAGTTTTGGGGAGCTAGATTTCTCCCACATAAAAAGCTGATCTTGTGGTTATACCTGCCCTTGTGGACAAACAAGTAAAAAGGCAGACTGGCTATAGAGAAGCGTACTGGAACTTGAAAATGAGATGAAGACTGAGGTTTGTTATGAAAACTTCACATTTTGATTTTTTATTTTAGTAATTTTAGGTAAGATCTGTTATGGGTGATCAAATCCAATTAAAAGTTAATAACGCAATTTAAAACTAAAATAAATCATATGTTAAAGTAGATATAAAACATTGGTATTCCTTTTCAAGTGCGGGGGGCACGATGGAAATATGATTACTCAAAAAACTAAGTATGATGTAATTTATTATTATACTAAATGTGATTTATTTATATGTAGTAAGTCATGAGAATCATCTATTTCCGAATGCAGAGAACCGATATTTTTACAAAGCAGATTTGTACGTAATGTACACTGGGCAACGTCTGGTAAGAAAAGCTTGTATATTATAAGAAATAATGTGTTGAGTAGCGTTGGAGCTATGGTGGGTGTATTTGATCTTGCATCAATTTGTTAAATAGATCGTTGCCATAGAAAGAAGAAAGCAACAGTTTATTTCCTTAGAAGATGCGCTTCTTGCACAGCGTATATCTTCACGTTTGACCTGAGATGACCTTATAAGGGTTGAAAGGTCGCTAAAACCAACAAACAAACATATCTTCACGCAGTACTTGAACAGAGTTTTCTGAATTGGACAGTCATGTTAGGAAAGGCGTAGCAAGTTTTAGTGATGTCAGATTTGCTGCAATGCAAAAAAACTCTTTTTTAGAAGCCGGTAGAAATTAATTGCTGAAGTGACACTTGGCTCCCCGGATATGCAAACAACACGAGCACCAGGTGAACACTGGCAGGGCGTAATATAAGTTTTAAAGGTTCACAGAACTTTCTACTTTAAGTATCGAACTCTGAACATATTTAAATGTAAAAAATTATACAAGTGTAGATATATTCATTAATCATCGAACTGATATCATTTCATGTTTCTGGTTTGGTCTGTTTGATTAAAATGTTTGGATCAAAACTAATCTACCAAATAAACTCAACACAAACTAATTTCTTTGTATGACTCATGAAATATTTGCTTACATAGAATTTTAGTCAGGTAAGTCGTGGTAAAACATTAGGAAAATAAGCACAGCTGAATAAATCATCTGTATTTCTTTTGAAAAACAATACTCATTTTTTTCTTGTGGTATTGTTTTCCAATACTTTGACTGTCCAGAACATTTAATATTGTTTATATGGAAATGCTACTTTTGACTCTACAGCTAGTTTTCTGTTAAGTATCTCGTTTTGCCCCAGGTTCATCGTTGAAACTTATGAGAATTCGGTGAAAGAACTGGTAAAAATACTAAAGATTAACAAGACTCAACGTTGTCTGGCGACACGTCAGTTTACGGATTATTTCATATGTTGGGGATCTTTGAATCTCAGCATTTTAATTTAAAGACAACGTCGCTAAGATCGATCGTCGTTGTGTTCCTGTGCCAAACTTGCCATATCAAACTGACACGAGAACTCAATGGACTTTTCAGTGTCAAAATTACACTGTGTCTGTGAAAGCTTTCCATTTCAGACAGATTGTATATATGTTCCGTATATAGCATGTGTCTGTGAAAGCTTTCCCGTATTTCAGACAGATTGTATATATGTTCCGTATATAGCATGTGTCTGTGAAAGCTTTCCCGTATTTCAGACAGATTGTATATATGTTCCGTATATAGCATGTGTCTGTGAAAGCTTTCCATTTCAGACAGATTGTATATATGTTCCGTATATAGCATGTGTCTGTGAAAGCTTTCCCGTATTTCAGACAGATTGTATATATGTTCCGTATATAGCATGTGTCTGTGAAAGCTTTCCATTTCAGACAGATTGTATATATGTTCCGTATATAGCATGTGTCTGTGAAAGCTTTCCATTTCAGACAGATTGTATATATGTTCCGTATATAGCATGTGTATGTGAAAGCTTTCCATTTCAGACAGATTGTATATATGTTCCGTATATAGCATGTGTATGTGAAAGCTCTCCATTTCAGACAGATTGTATATATGTTCCGTATATAGCATGTGTATGTGAAAGCTTTCCATTTCAGACAGATTGTATATATGTTCCGTATATAGCATGTGTCTGTGAAAGCTTTCCCGTATTTCAGACAGATTGTATATATGTTCCGTATATAGCATGTGTATGTGAAAGCTTTCCATTTCAGACAGATTGTATATATGTTCCGTATATAGCATGTGTCTGTGAAAGCTTTCCATTTCAGACAGATTGTATATATGTTCCGTATATAGCATGTGTCTGTGAAAGCTTTCCATTTCAGACAGATTGTATATATGTTCCGTATATAGCATGTGTCTGTGAAAGCTTTCCATTTCAGACAGATTGTATATATGTTCCGTATATAGCATGTGTATGTGAAAGCTCTCCATTTCAGACAGATTGTATATATGTTCCGTATATAGCATGTGTATGTGAAAGCTTTCCATTTCAGACAGATTGTATATATGTTCCGTATATAGCATGTGTCTGTGAAAGCTTTCCCGTATTTCAGACAGATTGTATATATGTTCCGTATATAGCATGTGTCTGTGAAAGCTTTCCATTTCAGACAGATTGTATATATGTTCCGTATATAGCATGTGTCTGTGAAAGCTTTCCATTTCAGACAGATTGTATATATGTTCCGTATATAGCATGTGTATGTGAAAGCTCTCCATTTCAGACAGATTGTATATATGTTCCGTATATAGCATGTGTATGTGAAAGCTTTCCATTTCAGACAGATTGTATATATGTTCCGTATATAGCATGTGTCTGTGAAAGCTTTCCATTTCAGACAGATTGTATATATGTTCCGTATATAGCATGTGTCTGTGAAAGCTTTCCATTTCAGACAGATTGTATATATGTTCCGTATATAGCATGTGTATGTGAAAGCTTTCCATTTCAGACAGATTGTATATATGTTCCGTATATAGCATGTGTCTGTGAAAGCTTTCCATTTCAGACAGATTGTATATATGTTCCGTATATAGCATGTGTCTGTGAAAGCTTTCCATTTCAGACAGATTGTATATATGTTCCGTATATAGCATGTGTCTGTGAAAGCTTTCCATTTCAGACAGATTGTATATATGTTCCGTATATAGCATGTGTATGTGAAAGCTTTCGATTTCAGACAGATTGTATATATGTTCCGTATATAGCATGTGTATGTGAAAGCTTTCCATTTCAGACAGATTGTATATATGTTCCGTATATAGCATGTGTCTGTGAAAGCTTTCCATTTCAGACAGATTGTATATATGTTCCGTATATAGCATGTGTCTGTGAAAGCTTTCCATTTCAGACAGATTGTATATATGTTCCGTATATAGCATGTGTATGTGAAAGCTTTCCATTTCAGACAGATTGTATATATGTTCCGTATATAGCATGTGTCTGTGAAAGCTTTCCCGTATTTCAGACAGATTGTATATATGTTCCGTATATAGCATGTGTCTGTGAAAGCTTTCCATTTCAGACAGATTGTATATATGTTCCGTATATAGCATGTGCATATGTAATCACGGACAACGCCGAGTAGCCCTGCTAGTTACATCAGCTCAGACACAGTGTAATTTTGACACTGAAAATCTGGTCATAAAATGCCACCAGTCGGGATTGACTTTCTTCCCACTAAGCGAGTACAAAAATAACATATTGCCCTCGCCTTAGCAATATTCCACTCCCTTTCTTCGAAGGAGGAGTTAATGCCTAGGATGAAGCACCTCCAACAACCGAACCACAACCGACAGCTCACTCCGACAAAGAAGGGGTTGATGGTTCAAGTCAAGTCGAACCTCCTCGGCTCGTGTGACAACTAGGGAAAATCCAATTATCCGATGCGTTTACTCTCTGCTATAAACTTAACGATTTTTGCGTTACAGCGTGTTGAAAATCTGTCTTTCTTTTTCGACATATTGTTCGTGACATACGACCTACTTGAGCACCGTCTGACAACTTGTAACCTACCGTGCACAAAGTAGGCATCATGATCTTAATGGTCGTGGGAATCGACAATCAGACGCGAAGACAGACCTTGTGATAGTCAAAAGACTCACGCAATTGCATCAAACTAGAGCTACATTTAAAGAAACTGGTCTTTAACAATAGTTTCCTTCTATTCAATGGGAATAACATATATTTAATGTTCCAAAATCTGTTGTCAGGGAAACGGCTGATGTGATTGATACGTGTGCAGAATAAGTCCAAATCCAATACCTGGCATAAATAGCTTCTTATTCACTCATATGGTCTGCCTAAGTAAAAAGAAACATCTAGGTTGTCCCCGATGGACGTTAATCCAAGCAACATGACATAAATGCTGGTGTACCTCTACTGTTAGCGATTTTCATAAACGACTTCCTTGATGATATTGAGTCTGAGATGGGGATATTTGCTGACGACACTACGCTCTACTCCTCCTCTTCATAATGGCCGAATCCTTAGAAAGTGACCTACAGTCTGTAGTGGAAATTGGATCATAAATGGATGGTAACATTTAATGCTGCACCAAAGCTCATTTTCTTCAACAACTACAAGAAACCTATTCAACCACCGATTGCCATGGGGGAAAAATGACACCCTACCTGAATGTCCAACGTCCAAACTCCTCGGCCTTAACCTTCACAAGTAACATGAATTGGAACAAATACATCGAAGACATTGCCAAAGCTGCTGCAAAGAAGGTGGGCCCCCTCTACCGTGCCATTAAACTTTTCACACCTGACATTATTCTATATCTCTACAAAGCCACCATCCACCCATGCATAGAATATTGTTGCCACATCTGGGATGGTGCATCATCCACTGGTAGTCGCTAACTTAATAGGCCTCTCAATATTCACCAAGCTCCAGACCCTGTCCTCTCGCCGCAATCCTTGTGCTTGTTTTACAAGTACTTCAATGTGCTCCGATGAACTTTCTGCTCTGGTGTCCCCTCGACGTAAGTTCACTAGACCAACCCGACAATCTGACAAATCCCATCCCAGATGCTGAAGAGCTTTCTACTCCTCCTGTTGCCGGCCTCTGGAACTCACTCCCGGCTCCCTCTTTCCCAGACTGTACCGACGTGCAGATATTTAAAACTAATGACATCTCGCTGCACAGCTCGTAACTTAGGATGACTCCCAAAACTTCCACCCTAATTCTCTTACGTCTACAGTGGCGGCCGGCCTTGTTTGGGGACTGGTATATTTAAAATACCAGTCCAGGATTTTCACTTGTAACTCTACGGAACTATACACATTTTATGCAATTTTTTAATCTTCATCTTCCTTTCTTTAAAATATATATGTGTGTACATATGTGTATGTATGTATATAGACATATGTATGTATATTATATATATACATATGTGTATGTATATACACATGTGTATGTATTTATATATATATACACACGTGTATGTATATGTACACGTGTATGTTTGTACGTATATATATATATATATATATATATATATATATATATATATATATATATATATATGTGTGTGTGTGGTATGGTCTGTAAAAGTCTGGCAGGCTTGATATATTTGTGTAATGATTCCATTAATTTCAAAGACTTTATGACCGGGTAACCTGACATTCTGGAGTTCACTTATGTTTTTATCAAACCTTTTTCAAATCCATCAACCTTCATTCTATTTCGTAAGGTAACAAAATAATAAACAAAAAAAATGTATTGGCGGGGGGGGGGGTATGCTAAGTGTTCATGACGAAGACTATTCTGTTTATAAATGATGGCGATTGTGTCACGTGAGGCAAAATGCTGGCGCCCGCCGGGGTCATGGGGGGAGGGGTGGGGTGGTAAAAGTGCTGCCGTAAAAAAAATAACCCTCAAAACGATGCGGTCTCTATTCCGATTCCGAACGGTCGCCATTTGTTTTGTTAGTGGGAAGAAAAAAAACTTGTTTCAAATCTAAAGAAAGGAAAAAAAAAAAAACGAACAGAGAGAATGATATCTTCCCGTTCTTTTTCTTCGCCCCAAAAAGCTATCTGTGGTATGCATTTCGCGGAGAGGGCCTGGCTTCCGACTCTTTTTCGCGCGCTTTTTTCACACAATCCATGTGCCTTGTTAGTGTGCCGATGTACACCCCCCCCTTGTGCAGTTTAGTAAACAAGAAGTAACGACCAATAGATTAAAACATTTTTATAAATTTATTTATTTAATAAAATATAGTTGGCGATTTAGTCGTTTCGCAGTCAAAATGGCGGACAATGAACCGTCTGCTAATTTCTGATTGTTTTTCCGACCTCACAAATTGGATTGTATTTCTTTTAAAATAATTTAAGGTAAATTTGAAATTAGTCCAAAACAATGTATTTGGGTTTACTTACTCATTTGTGAATACTGCACAAGTGCAAAAATCTCGTTAATAATCATTGTTCGCTAATGCGCCAGGAGACCGGGGTTCGAGCCTCGAGTCATACCAAAGATGGTACCTGATGCTCTCAGCAAAGATAAGTGAAGTAATCTTAGGAAACGAGTGTCCCGCTCCCTTAAATCTCGCTGATTTACTGAAAAAAAAAACTATGGTCGAATACTTTACTTATTCTTTTTAAAAGTCCTAATTAGAAAAATGAAATTTAAAAAAAATCTGTATTTTTAAAAGCAAAATGAAAAAATACCCCCCCTCCCCCCCCCCCCCAAAAAAAATGAATAAACGGTGAGGCTTCTATTTCGAACCTCTGCCAAATATCCGAATTCTTCTCGGGACTACGATCAAAGTGTAGTATCTGTTCGTTTGATGAGAGAGAGAGCTGGATGTTTTCCACATTAAAAAGCCGACCCTGTGTTTGAGTCAGCCCTCATGAGGAGGCAAGTAAATAGGGGCCTTGTTGTTTAATACGATAGGGGCGCGTGAGAAAATCGATATGAGCACAAATGAACTAGAATACTTGACTTTTTCCTGATGTCGGACATTTCAAAAGAAAACAAGCAACACCAAATATATAATTTAAAAAATCACCGATGTCTGCAACTTCATTAACGAGTTGAAATTTTCAAGCTTCTGATTATTTATGCCTTGTTGGCTTGAATTAAAAAGGACGTCAGTGTTATTAAAAAACAAATATATCATATTGTTTTTTTTTGTCCCGTGTGTGTGTGTTTGTGTGTGTGTGTATATGTCAGCGATGACAACTAGCAAGTCATGTGTGGCGGCGTCGGAGTCGATGGGCGACAACTTTTTTGTAAACGGCTGACGAACACACAGACAAAAACGCACGACATTACCCAAATAAGACGACGGCGTCAAAGACGCCGTCTTCCTCTAATTGCATCATCATTTAATCAACCGTGCATGGTTAGTTTAATGGATGACGTCATCATTTTTGTGACATAACTTTTATGACGTCATCCTATATGCAGTGGAACAAGCAAACCAAGAGCCAATACTACTAGATCCTCCACATCTAGGCAGTCATCCACTTCGTCTCACGGGTCGTCTATGTTCTCTGTTTTAATAGATGACGTCATCCTTTTTTGTTACTTCATAATTTACGACGTCATAAATGATCTTTCTAATGTCTTCCAGATATTTTAGTGGATGACGTGACACCTTGTGTTCATGGAGACAAACATGCAAGCAAACAAGTTTTTGGTAGTATGATGGATCGATTCCTATTTCAGTCACGTTTAAATGAAGACGAAAACAATTAACGTCCGTAGGAAGTAAGTAAATATGAACATTTATTCAAAACGTCCTTTTGCAAAAAACGAATATGCAAATATCAAGAAGTTTCATCGATATCCTGCTGACTTGTCAGGCCGAGAGAAGGCTCAAGGCGTTTCCATGAATATTGGCGATGGAGAAGCGCTCGTAAAGCCAAGTCAATTCATGATTGTCCCCGGTGTGGCGCGTCATTAACAGACCAAGGCTGTTGAGGAAGGAAGTCCTGTGTGGTGGGGGCCAATCGCTCCACAGAACACAAAATTATCAAAAAGACTTACGTATATCCTCGGCTGAAGCTTTTTTTAAAAAAAAACTTCCCCAAACAATGCCACTGTAGATGTAAGGGGCTACTGAGTATTATGATGAAAGTTTAGGGGGTCATCCTAAATTGGGAAACGCCCTGAGCCTGCTCTCGGCCTGACAAGTCAGCAGGATATCCGATGAAGGAGCAGGGAGGTAGTTCCGAAAGCCGACAGCATGAGTGAAAGAACCTATTGGAGTAAAAGGCTCTCCGGCATCTGGTGACCTCCACAGTGAATGGATGGGATTTATTTACGTCGAGGAGGCAACAGGGAAACAAGTTCATCACAGCACAAAGATGATAACATTGCGGAGATTATGGATAGTGAGTGACCTATTAGTAGATACTCAGTTTTGGACATTGGCTAAGAGGGGCAAACTAATGGATAGTGCACCAGCCCAGATGTGACCTACATGAGAAGAAGAAAAATATCCAGTAATAATACGTATAATATGTGTATATAATATAATAATAATACGTATAATATTTATATATAATTATATAATTAATACACCGGGGGTGAGGGGGAAGGGGGCTGAAGCCCCCTGACTTTTTGACTTGCTCCCCCCCCACACACTTTACGGTCATCAATAATGAAGTTGATATGCATGTGTTTAACCGGTTCCCCCACTTTCTAGGAGAAGCCCCCCACCACTTTCATAACTGCACCGCCGGCCCTGTAATAATAATTAATAATATATATAATTAATATACCATATAAAAAATCCAGTAATAATACGTATATTTATATACAATTATATAATTCTCAGCTGCATGAACAGAGTTTCTTTGCAAGAACGTCCCATCTGTGAGCACGTTGCCACTACTTTGGTTTCCTGAGGGCTACACCATGATAATCTTCAAATCTAATGTCAATAAACCCTTGTCATAAACCATTTATTAATTCAATTATTTTAAATCCTCTCTTATAATAGGCATCTCCTGTTTTTTCGTTCTTGTTAGCTCCTTACATCAAGTGGCTTCATGCCTTGTCTGGAGCGATTTCCATAAAAAATACTGTTGCCACATCTGGGGATGTGCAACTCAAAACAGAAGAGACGTTGCTAGTCTTTCTCTACTCCATCATTATTTCATACAAAGTAACTCAGCTGCACCCATCTTCCTACCACCATTGCAAAGAACTTTCTTTTCCTTCCGCATTAAACGGAATTTGCATGAACATAGTTTCTTTCCAAGAAGACAGTCCCATCTGTGAGCACGTTGCCACAAGATTGATTCCCTGAGGGCTACAACATGATAATCTTCAAATCTAATATCCTCTCATATTTATCATCATTCAACTATTTGATTAGCCATTATCCTCGAGTGGCCGTTAGCCTTGATAAGGGGTGGTTCACTAGAAAAAAACTACGTATTTATGAATGTTATTCAGTTTACAGGCTTTTCGGGAGAAAGGTATTTTTAAAAGAATTATGTGACGACATATTTTGTTCATATGATAAGTAGATAATACAACCTGTAGACACAGGGAAGGTTACTCTAATTAACTCGGTTCATATAAGTAGATAATACAAACTCTGTGTTATCAGTCTTATTAGAATGACACAGGGGAGATAACTCTCATTTACTCTGTTCATTGCGTCCGGTTGTTATCCAGTCCCTAAATTTCGTTTCGGATGCTCAAGTATTTTTTCTTGGGTCCTCAACGGAAAAGCAGCCAAAAAGCAATATCTTTGTTAGGAACTGTATTAAGGACGTTGAAAGTATGATGGAAGAGATAAATGGTGAACTTGGAATCTCAGTCTAATTCAAGAATGTTCATACTGAGAATCCAGCTGATTTACTTACTAGAAGTGTTTCCCCATCAAAATTCAAGCACCATTATGATTCATCCAACATTGGTTGGCCGATTTTGAACAACACTAATAAAAGTAACTGTATGCTTGTTGATGATTCTTCGCCCAAAGGGAATGCCTTGCCCATAGAGGTATCCAACTTCTCATCGCTGACAAGAATGGTTAATGTTTTGCATAAAGTTTTATTTTTTGTCGACAAATTAAAACATCGGCAGACTGATTCTTCTAGCACAGCTTTGGGTGGCGATGCAGAGGGAGGATTTTCCTGAAGAAATTTAATATTTAAAATTACCATCTGGAAGAAATATTCCGCCAGGAGTTGCGGCACTTGGATTGTTTCTGGCCAACGTAGGTTTAATTCGAGCTTCAATATTCATCCATATCAGGTAAAGCACCCTATTCTTTTGGGAAAGTATCATCTGACTGAGCTAATAATTAAGGAAGCACATCTGAATTGTTACCACCTTAGCACAAATTCGACTTTGACCGAGTTGAAGTTAATGGGTTTCTGGGTACCCCAAGGAAGACAGTCTGTAACACCGTCTCATATGTAAAAAAATAAATTCACTGCAATTCGAGGCACCGATGGGCTTTCAATTGCTTGTGCATAAAGCTAATTTATGAACTCCTTCCTCCAGCAAGTGGGTGTGGATTTTGGCTGAAGACAAATTGAGAGGATGCCAAAATGTTTAGAATTACTGCCCATTATGAGTACTCGTTTATTTTTGCTGGCAATTTGTTTGGTGTACGTACTCATGTTTACTAAGACAATGCTAAAACTTTCTTGGCCTCTGGGATGGTGTTGTCTGAGGTATTTATAACTCAAGTCACCATTCCACTTTATTTTGATACTTTTTAAACACAATATCACATAACGCCCCCGCCTTAGTCAACTTAGCAAAACACAATCTCACATTTGCTAATAAATAACATCAGTCAAAAAAAGAAAATCAATAAACAAATCATACCGACGACCGGTGAAATAACAAAACATACTCCCGCCTATTAAAGTTTACACCTGAGATTTCCTAGAACTCATCGTATAACGGGATTTAATTTTTACCTCTTAGAATTTCAATCAGGTTTTCAATATTCGAGCAATTTCACCCCCACCCCAAATGGTAAAATGATGTTTTCTTTTATATTTGGTCTTCTTATATATAGAAGAAAGTCCCAAACATGGTTCCTTGTCCTTTCACACGAAAATTATAACGTTGAGTTATCGCCCTTAGTCTCTTTTCTGATCTTGGTACTTATGCAGTTTACGGACCGTGCTGAAATAATAACGTTATTATTTAGAAAGGCATTCTTAAGATGTGGCGATGGGAGTGGAGAGGCCGTTATTAACTATTCTGTACTTGGACCTAACAATGTAATACAAAAACTATAAAAGGCTAAAACTCCTATGTAAAAACATAGCGATGGGAGTGGAGAGGCCGTTATTAACTATTCTGTACTTTGACCTAACAATTTAATACAAAAACTATAAAAGGCTAAAACTCCCATGGAAAAACATAGCGATGGGAGTGGAGAGGCCGTTATTAACTATTCTGTACTTTGACCTAACAATTTAATACAAAAACTATAAAAGGCTAAAACTCCTATGTAAAAACACAGCCCGGTCCGTAAACTACATAAGCACCCTGATGTTATTACGTTGGTGCAAAAACAATGGCGTTTTCTCACATATGTTATATTTATATATGTTTTCTGAATTAATTTATTAATAAATATAGCGTTGTTATATGTCATGTTGAAGCGCGTTTTTCGCTCTATCGAATCGTGTTATTCGTTTCCATTTTTAATCTCTTCATTTATTGTTTTTACAGGCTTTTCGACAGCATGGCAAAATTGAAATCCGCACGATATTCTTGTTTCAGTTCAAACTAGGCCGAAAAGCTGCCGAGACAGCTCGTAACATCAATGGATGGAAAAAAAAGAAAATTGCTAACACTTTTTTCCTTAAGGCCTTATCTATCGTCTGACCCTCTCAGAGGAAATGTCAGAATAATAAATTAAAAACTAAGAAAATCGAATGAGATATGAGGGGAAAATATTTTTTAAGTTGGAGAAAACGATTGAGAGAAAAAAGTAAATCTCTCAACGTTATGGTGGATTTGAATCATTAAAGATCTCCAACTGATGCTTCAAAATCTTTTGTCTACACAGGCTAGGTATTCGTCTTCTTTGTGACTTGCATCCATCGTGGCAATTCAGTATGGAGGTCGAGGATTCACTGCCATTCCTCGATGTTCTAGTGTCTAAAAGCTGGTTCATCGTTTGAAACCTCTGTGTATAGAAAACCAACGTTTACAGGCCTTTATCTAAATTGAGGTTCCTTCGCCCCAAGATCAAGAAAAACTAAATCTTATCAGTACTCTCACTCATCGAGCACTTATGATTTGTTCACCAACATGACTCGAAAAGTTGCTATATGGTGATAAATTTATTTGCCCGTCCGTCACTTTGCCCTATTTATTTGAAACTTCCATGGTTAGGTTCTGACGGCCTTGACATTGTCAAAAGGATTTCTTCCTCTACTCAACGTTGTTTTCCAGCAACCATATTGAAACTCGAACATTTTTCTCTTGTTTTGCCAGCCATTCAAAAGAATTCTGTTGTTTATAAATTCATGTGTCAGTGTGGAGCTGACTACGTTGGAAAGACATACCAAAGATTAGAAATTAGAATATTCCAACACATACCACGTGATATTCGTTTCCACAGGGTTTCGAGATCACCCAGGAACTTCCAGGCACAGGAATCAGCCATCGGTAATCACCTGCTTAGTACAAATAGTTGTTCTGACAAGTATTCCAATGGGTGGTTTTCTGTTTTACACAGTGCCAGGTCGAACTACCATCTCAATATTATTGAGGCGTTAGTTATTAACAATTCTCGACCTATCCTGTGTAGACAAAATATTTTGAAGCATCAGTTGCAGATCTTTAATGATTCAAATCCACAATAACGTTGAGATATTTACTTTTTTCCTCTCTATCGTTTTCTCCAACTTAAAGAAAAATGTCCCCCCATATCTCATTCGATTTTCTTAGTTTTTAATTTATCATTCTGACATTTCCTCTTAGAGGGTCAGACGATAAGGTCTTAAGGAAAATGTTAGCTATTTTCTTTTTTTTCCACCCGCCCGTTTCATTGATTTAAAAAAGTTTCCTCTGAAATTTATCCTACGATTTTGTTGTACGAGAAATTTACTTACACCCCCCCCCACACACACGCACACACACACACACACACATATATATATATGAACATAGTTTAGATTACTTACTGGAGAGTTTGAATTACCTACTGGTGAGTTTGAATCAACTACTAAAGAGTTTGAATAACCTGCCTCTCTGTATAAGGGTTTGTCAGGAAAACCTGACATGAGGATACTCTACCCTACAAAAAACCCTTACCCAATATTCAAAATAAAATAGTATTTCGAAGCACAAACAACGCGGCTATACACTAGCTCATACGGGGAATAGTGAACCGTTGTAATCTTACCTTAAGTAACAGCACTTAGCTGGATACTCCACCAGACTCTGGAATCCGGTAAGATTAAGAGAAAACTAGAAAGATATACTATAACATAGTCAATTGGGGAGAGGAACATTAATGAAGACCTTTAATGGAATATTTAAATAATAGAGATTAGGTGTTACTTAATATTTCTGTTTAAAAATGAGTGCATTGTCTTGTGAAGAAGTAACATTTGGTTTTGGATAGAATTGACAACAATTTTCATATATATATATTTAACGATATTATTATTATATTGATTACTTTTGAAACATTGTTCTTTGTTCATATTACGATTTAAAATTCTAATTGTGTAGAATCAGACTATCCTTCGGCCTTTTACTCTCTATATTCTGTTACAATGAGTAATAAGTGGCTGGTTACTTTTAACACTTTTAAAACATAATCGCAGATCCCTGTTTTGTACCAGTTGAAATGAATAAAGCTTACATGAAATCTGTGAGTAAGACTGCTAATAAATGGTTCGATCATTCTACCCCTCAACAAAATACCTGACTATTTATGCAATCCGCTATCCTCTCATAGTATTCGTCATTATCCAAGTGTAAATCTCCTTAACCGTTATTCTCGAATTGCTTTTTGGACTTGGTAAATGGTGACCCATTCTTTAATCTATCTGAGCGATAGGATATAATTTGTCATTATCTCTTGCTTACTTATTCAATTACCGAATGCAAATCACTAAAACTGACAGCAGAAAGAGTTCAGTTCAAAAGAAAGTTTTAACTTACATATGTCAAAACGCTGTAACTGTAAAATCACCTAAAATATTGTCAAAATCTACTTTATACTTTTGGTTGCAGTTTTAAAACAAATATCAAATTGGTGTACATTTATTAAATTTCTTTTGCAAACAACCTGGAGATGCCATTCATTGCTTGAAATGTCAATCTTATCTATTACTAGATAATATTCTGATCAAGAACTGTCAGCGATGACTTTGCATGAGACAGTCGGATTTGGAACCCTGACAGGTAAATTTTGAATACGGCACAAATTTATGTGACGTGATACTCTCTAGTTTGTATCTCAAATGTTACGGGAAATATATCCTTGCAGCTGTCACCGTGTCAGATTGTTTGATTAATAAATAGGAGCCTTGAACATATATTCTGGAAAAAGCAGTGAAGTACACTTTTATTGCCTAGCTGCAGTTTCGAGAACGGAACATTTTGTCAGACTAAACTATATTGAAATTAGAAGATTTCTTTGAAACATACGGGGACAAAAAGGTTTATTTTAACTGTTGATTTTATCTAAGCAAGTTCTGTTTTAGAAATTATACCAAAGGGAATCTATAAGTACTAATTGAAATGGGTGCGGTGGACACAATACGATTCTAATTTGACATTAGAAGAACCATTTGTTTTCATTACAAAATTGCAACACATTGTAAATAATTCATTTTATGCGATTAATTTGACATAATGTATTATTTGTAACCTAAACACTGTGTACATGACCCCATTAAAATCATCTTGATCTATGAAGTAGTTCCTCGTATTTTTCAAATCTTTCCCTAGAAGGAAGTTGAAATCTGAGCAACTATCATCAATAAAGAACTCAACAAAATCTCCGGTATTTGCTATTCGTCCATGGAATAAATACAAGTTTACTATCTGAGCAAAGCTCGTGCAAGATGGTCATGTGTAAGCTGTTATGATAAGACATTCTGTAGAGGGGCGAATGATCCGGCTAAATTCTCCCAGCTGGAATGCCATATAAATATATCTCTGTAACTGTGTTTTAATCTTTTCATCGTTTTACAATCCTTTTTAATACCGTCCAATCGCAATATTATATTTCACTGTACATGTCTAGACGCTGAAAATCAGGCTTGAGTTAGGGTTATATATATTGAATTAAAAACATTGCTGTCCGCTAATAGCTGAAATTACGCTGCTCCCAACCCTTCTATTACCGATTGTTTTTTATCCTATTTTTTATTTTTAATTTAATTTTTATTTTATTTATTATTTTTAATTTCAATTTTTATTTTATTATTTTATGTTATTCTTTGTTTCTTGCCTTGGTAATGCTTGCTTTGTGTTTTTTCCTTGAAGTAATGCTAGCGCCGGTCCAACTGTAAACCAATTGAATTAGGATTATTAGAAAAATGGGTTATATGGGATACTGAGACAGGGAATGTTATAATTTTGTGCCTATAGACTGTATGTTATATCCATAAGATTATAGCCTCACAACACACGGAGAGGTTGTAAAAGTATAATGACATTTATGAGTGTGTATATAAATACATTGACAAGAGCCTCTGTATTTACTATGAACGGTGTGTATTTCATAAGAACAGCATGTATATGCGAGGAAGTTGAGTAGATGTATACCCTTGCGCGGGGTGAGGATAAAAGTGTGTGTAGGTGTATAGTATATCTGGGTATCTGTATTTTGATATGTATATTGTGTATGTATAGGAATATGAAAACTCAGATACAGATGCGTTTTTCGATAGAGATAGTTAGATATTGGCCAGTATATATTATATTGTACAAATAGGTGTGTATAAAGTTGCAGGTTTCGTTTAGTAACGTGATTCTAGGCTAACGTACTCATTTGACTGTATAAATGTGAATAAATGCGGGTTATATTCGTATTTGAGGTTAATTATTGTGTTTACGGAGATAGGTGTGTTTAGATGTGAATGCGTGTATATGCATATCTGTATATATATATATATATATATATATATATATATATATATATATATATATACATATATATATATGTATATATATATGTATGTGTATGTGTGTATACGGGTTTGTATATATGTGAGCATATGAATAACGTATATAGGTCAGTTTTGGAAAGAACTTATCTGCTGACCGTTAAAATATTTGGTCTCGCACGAAGATGATTATACTGAGGCGACGTTGAAATACTCTCAAGTGGGTAAGCGGTCAAAGTACTCGATAAACTTACATCATAAAAAGTAAAAGAGATGGAGAAGTCCTATTATGTAATTGGATATGAATCTTGCCCGTTTAATTATACACCCATCGCCTAGCAACTGGGGTAATACACCGAATAAGGAGATTTTTTTATTTCTCATTTAATCTTTTCCAAAGGTGTGAGGAAGTTGGGTCTCGAAACAGAGCGCAGCTGAAAAATGTATGCACATATATAACGAAAAATGTTTGTATAGAAAAAAATTATACTAAAAACAGATCTCTCTCTCTCCCTCTCTCTCTCTCTCTCTCTCTCTATATATATATATATATATAGCTCGGCATGCCATATTTCTTCAGTGTGTGTATGTATGTTCTTTTTAAGTGGTTAGAATAATAGAAAATAAAAAATAATGTTTTTGATCTGCATATATCACCATAAAAAGAAAAACCGCATATTCTACTACTGATACCTAAACTTTTAAAGTTGTTTTGAACACCTTTATTATTCATTTTCCAGTCCTGACCCTAATACTAACGCTTGAGCATAGAAAGATTATTTGTGTAGACTGTTTTCATGTTTTTATAAGGTTTATATGGTTTTATATATATATATATATATATATATATATATATATATATATATATATATATATATATATGTGTGTGTTTGTGTGTATGTGTGTGTGTGTGTAAAATATATGTTTTTCCTTTTTCTTATAGTGCGGTTCTCATTGCTTGTACTGTTACATACGTTGTTTTCCACTGTACATCATTAAATATTGTTTATTACCCAGTCTTTACTTATTTGATGTATCTCCCCTCATTATTTCTAATTTGCTGTATAATTGGGAGTGTTTCTGTTAGCTTTTAAATTGATTAAAACTAACCCTAATATTTACATGAGATAACTTCTTTTTCTTGCTTTTATTTTCTGAACAAATAGAATAATCTGTTTATCTTACAGACAAACATGTCAAGAAGATTAACTGTGTTGATATTCCTTTCTATAATTGGACTGCTGGGTAAGTTATTTGTGATAATTTTTCATTTCTGTAGTGTTTTCAACTGTAAGTGTATTTTGATTAAACAATATTCACAGATGATTATTTAATATTCTCATTATTTTATTGTTTTAAGACTGTAATATATAAGTTCACTAATACGAAAACTAGTACATAATCATATATAAAAAATTACTCTGATACCGCTTCCACCAGAAAATGTCATTTTAATTGATAAACATTTTTATTATTATTTCTGGTATTATATCTGGTATTATGATCGATTCTTATATTGTATGATCAGAGATATTGACGAGATCTCGCGAGTGATATATCAATAATTGAATAACGATGGACCTTTTGAATAGTGAGGGTTCGAGGCAGCCGTTTATTTTGGGTTCGTCTTTATCGTCCCTCAAGCGAGAAGGATCTTAAAAAAATATAACATTAATAGGTATATTATGATGTATTTTTGATTAGATTTTGTGTGGGTTCATGCACGTGTTTGTTTAAAACAATTACTTGCCACAGGTTAAAGAGGGCATTGAATGAGACATTTCGAACCTTGTGGAAAAGCACACATTGCTATGTTTACCTTTTTGATTGGCAGGGATCTCGATTGGATTTCGGATTCTGTTAGGGTTCGAATATGACCTTTGTAATCGACAAATATTCTATATGTAAGAACTGGTGTAGGAATTTCTAGAAAGCCGCGGAAGAGTTTTGTCGACCGTGACAGTGCCTGGTAGGTTTTGTCTTAACCTGTGCTTGTGAATAAATTCCATTTTAAATATATTATTCAATGTTTATAGATCCATAAAATTTAAGGGAGAGATGAGCAAGGAACGTTGTATGACGAGATATCGTCTGCCCTCTCTAATTAACGTGGGATTTTGCGTGCACTGTTTACAACTGAGATTTTTAAAACCGGCTTGATCGTACGGGGGGTGGGGGTGGAATATCCAGAAATCCGCTAGATTTTTATCTTTTCGTCCGTGTTACCGACTTTGATTTTCCAAAACAGCTAGATCGTAACAAACGCTCAAAAAAGATAAAAACGCTTCGTACTCTTTTCGTATACTTTGTATAAAAAAATGTATGAATATACAGAATACTCCGTGTTTTCTCTCTATATATATTTTGGAGTATGCTGAAGCGGTTATCTAAAATAATGCCCGCCAAATTTTATCGACTAGTCGTGTCTGTTCTTCTTTTGTAAGAAACAAATCATAAAATAAAACAGTGTTTAATAAAATTTAAATTGCAAATAAAAGCATATCTAAACTGAATATTGCCGATGTAATTCTCGGTAAAAATCAGGAAAAAGAATTAATATTTGAAAAATAAAAATGATTAAAAGAAAACGGCAAAAATTCGAAAACAAATTAATGGATAGATTAATTACGTTTTTTAGAGATGAGGTAAAAATGGCACAAGTAGATAAATAGGAAAACAATGGTACACAATTATCAAAATCTTGGAGACAATACATAAAGAGAGCACATTAAGAAGTTGTAAAATTAAAAATAAATTATATCTATATTTAAACTTGATGAGGGCCCTAAGTTACCTCCCCAAATATGAGATTCTACCTTTTTTAGGTGATTACGTGTGAACACCCTAAAAAACAGGAGGTAGCGTGGGCAGACAAGGAATTGAATTCCCATTTTCCTTTTTTAAAATTACATATCGAATTCACATCTGCTCGTAACTGAGACATACTGCTAAAACACGTATTTCTTTCAATCACACGATATCATGACGTCACTGTTTCAAGGAGACATAATTTGTAATAATATTTATGTTTGACCTTTACTTGAACTCAAAACCTTGTTTATTCTGAAGGCGAATTTGTTTTTCATATTTCCGTGTCAAGGTAACTTGCACTGGTCCACCTAGATACAGAATCCATCC
Organism: Sepiola atlantica; assembly: GCA_963556195.1. NCBI lineage: Eukaryota > Metazoa > Mollusca > Cephalopoda > Sepiida > Sepiolidae > Sepiola > Sepiola atlantica. Next base: position 271,272,788 of record OY744515.1, on the reverse strand, counting down.
ATTATTCAACACTTGTCACTCTTGAAAAAATTCTAATATCTTGTCTTGATCGTTTTTTGGAAATTTCTTCACTTACAATCTAAAATATAACAACAAAACATTCTTAGCTTTTTTGTCATGAACCCATCTAGAAGCTGTTCTCTTTTGACGAGCCGCACATTTCCCTTGAAATTTAATTAAGAATCTAATATTGGCTCTTATTTCTAAATCATGTTCGTTTTAAATATTAGTTAACGACATAACAAATAGTGCACTAATAACTATAATGTTAAATGCTCATTTAAATTTATTACTTCTCGAGTAATCTGAGCTGAATTAGCTGAAGCTTTGGCAGCGTCGGCTTTTTTATACATGCTAAAAAAACAAGATTTACAAATGAAACAAAAACACAACACGAAAACGCTAATGTATGCAAAAAATGTATTCCTCGCAAACACGACAGGGTTTGCGTCCATGAAAATGTATACGATTAAGTCTGAAAATTATGTGTGCATGTGTGTGTGTATGTGTGGAAGTTGATAGCAATGTCTTACATACAGTGAAATGCGTGTTGCTTAGTATGTCCATCAGCGTCTAGACCGAAGAAAAAGAGTGCATTTTCTGTGCACGAATTGTAGCGATCTCTAGCATCACGAAAGGGAAGATAATTCGTGTCTGAAATGCCCCTGGTGAGTGTTGTAAAGAAAGGGTAGGTAATCCCTTCATTTATGAAATATCTAGCATAAGTTCCCTCGTATTTTCTGTAACATTTTATTACTAATCTTATGTGATTAAAGTTACGAAATTACAATTTAGAAAAAAATTCTGCTCTAAAATATAAGAGAAGTGCTTAGTCATAATTAAGATGGATGAAATATGGTTAACTATTTATCTTCCTCGTCGTAGTCTTAACGAATGTGCAAGCTACCAGAGGAAACGATAAAGTGAAGACATGAGCTTATTATTTAACATATCATCGTAAGTTATATTTTGTGTGGTGTCGATCCTTCATTTTCTTCTTTTCATCGTTCACATCTTCTTTTGTTTTTTTTCTCTCTTTCCTCACTACATTTATATGCCAATCTTTTTCTCCCCTCCTTCCTTTTGTTTATCTTATTCATACATATCCCGGCGTAATTACAGTTTTCTATGTCTGAAGTGGGGGGGGGGGTCATAAAAAATAACATAGCCAGAGTAAAATACTATGCCGAAATTATTTACAAATTAAAACCACATACATCTCAAAATCTCGATTGGATAATAAATAAAATTATACATTATACTTACATAAGAATAGTAGTTTGCATATGGGTCCAGACTTTTGCATCTCCTGCATAGACATCCACAAAGAGACTGCTTCACTGTATAACAGCTCTTCAATGTTGCTACATCGAAACTACGATAATCTAGTTTAAATTCAGTCACACCAATCATCCGGCAAGCGCCGTTACCGAGTAAAATTGAAATGCTTATATAAACATTAACAGCTACCCATTTTTGAACTATCAGCACTCTTTCTCTTTCGCTAAAAGCTCTAATAAACAAAATTCTGTTAAAAAGTTGTTTTTATTTATTACCTACTCACGTCACAAGTGTAGCGTTGCCGCTTTGTCGGTTATTGTGTTTCCATTATTCTCCGGTTCGGGGCTGTAACGGAATCAATACATAACAATTCAGGTAGGAACACAGAATTAACACGAGAGACGACCAATTGATGTGTGCGCTCCGATCGCTCTTTCGTAAGAGGCCGATCGACACGTCAGCATTTATTATATAGCATGATAAATATACAAGGGAGATAACTGCAGAATGACTGATGTTTGGGGGTAATTAGGATACTATTTGGATTCGCGTATCTCGGGGGACACTGTTGCCGATTCCAAATGCACGAAAGGGCACGAAACTACAACAACAATACTTCTCTCATCACTATCAAACATTTACTTCAGACTCGGATCTTATACTAGAATAGCTATTTGTATCTGTGTGTTTACATGTGTTCATGTATGTGTGTGTTTCTATCTGTTTATGTATGTGTTCATATATGTGTTTATATTTGAGAGTGTGGACGTATTCAGCTTTCCCTGGGTTTTATCTACTTTAGCTTTAATGTCATAATCGCATTGTTATGTGTAGCTGTTAGTAGAGATTCCGTTTCTCTGTTCAGGGCCATGCCCATGGATCTTGGTTGGTCTCTTCTCTGGTCATTCTTATGAAATGTCAATATAACTGTTTTTCTTCACACTTTTCTTGTCTTTTTTATGGTTTCGGTGCTTCCGAAGTTGTTCATTGGCACAGTGTCTCTTGCTGCGATGATTAGCTTTTCTATGTTGTGAGTTTATGTATTTCTTCAACTCATTTTTATGTCTTTCACACAGTCTTCTATACGTACCAGTTCTCTTCCGACTTCGCTTCTTTTCACGTATAGTCTGTCCGTGTTGTGCATAGTCATTAATGTTCTTTGTTCTTTAGTCTAGCCTACAACTGGTCCAGAGTATCTTATTTAATGGTATTACATAGGTGTTTATTCATTTTATTAGGTTTATGCTATATGACGTCAGTAAGAGTTTTCACACGTTTCATAACTGGTGATCTCTAACTAACGAACACATGCTTGCGTTACCTGGAGTCGGAGGAACAACAAGTCTCTATAAATCCCCATTACTTCTTGCTTATTTTCCATCACTATTTTGTTTTTACCGCCGTTTATCTTCATGTTTTTGTTGACAATGGCCGGTGACCTTCTCCAGAACATGAGTGACAATAACCCTTTGTCAAAACTCTTAGCACTCTTCCAGTCGAGGCGTGCATGGGTCTTAAAATAAAATAAGTTATCAAACGAGTCATTACTAGTGGGCATTCACTGATAAAAATAAGTAGTGTTCTCTGGAATCGAAGTGACAAAATAGTATTTTAGGATTAACAGTACTGTCCGCTTATTCGATAAACGTTGCAAATAATTTTACGTTCTTGCAACAGATGTTTACCTTTGTGGATACGCTCTTTGTTTTTTTTCTTCTGGAATTTGATGGGCATCTCGGTATTGTATGTTCCATTCTAGTGGTCTGGATGGTGCTTTTCATTCACGGTCTTTCCATCCTCCTTTATATACTTTACTAACTTTTTGTATGGTACTGATGTCAAGACAACACGTCTTACACATTATTATTATTAATATTTATTATTATTTGTACTCACTAGGAGTTCTCACACAGATCATCGTCAGTGAGTGGTACTTCCTGGAGTCTGAATGACAACAAGTCTCCCCAGACTTCCAGTGTTCTTCACCTCTTTTCGTCAGGCCGGCACCAGTTAACAAAATAAATAAATGAATGATATTTCTTTAAATTAATTTAAAAAAAAAAAAAGAAAAAATAAATTTTTCTTTTTAATTTTTTAATTTTTTACTTTCAATTCCTTTTCTTTTTCTTTTTGTTCTTTTCCTTTTCTCTTCCCTTATTTAAAAAAAAAAGAATCTGCTTAATTCTTTTTTTTTGGGGGGGGGGGTTGGGGGGAGAAGGAGGAGCTTATAGTGTTTCTTGTAATTTCTGTTTCTTGGTTCATTTTTGTGTAGTGATAACTGAGGCCGGTGTAATTTATTGGGGGGGGGGGAGATTATGAAGTGCTATTTCTTGCAGTTTCTGTTCCTTGGCTCTTGTTGTGGTGTTCTTCGTGTGGTCTTGTTTTCTCAGTTGTAAATTCCTTGTGACTTGTTAGCCTTTGTAGCTTATGTCTGTTAGTTTCCGCATTCGAGGATTTTCCTTAAGATAGCAGCTGTTTTGATCATTGCCGTCCTTTTGTATGGTTTCGATAGTCCCTTTGATTCCAATCTCTCCCAGTCTTTTCTCCAGGTTTTTTTGGATTGTTCCTAGTGCTCCTACGATTATTGGTATTATACTAACTTTCTTCATGCTCCATATTCCTTTCACTTCTCTGGCTAGTTCTGTGTATTTACTTCGTTTTTCCGTGTCTTTGATCTTCACTCTGTGGCTGCTGGAACGGCGAAGTCTACGATTTTAGAAGATTTTTTCTTTTTGCCTATTATAATAACATCTGGTCTCCTTGCTTGTATGAGTTTATCTGTTTGTATATCCATATCCCAGAGGATTTTGTGTTTTTCGTTTTCCAGTACTGTTTCTGGTTTATGTTTGTACCATTTGTCTGCATATTTGAAATTCAATTGTTTCCCTGTGTATTACTTTCCCAACACAATCATAGCTGTTCTTGTATTCTTTTTGAGCAAGTTTTCTACATTCACTTATTATATGATTTACTGTTTCGTCTCTTTGTCCACACAGTCTGCATTTATTGTTTTCCTTGGTTTTATCTATTTTAGCTTTAATGTAGTTTGTCCTAATCGCATTGTTCTGTGCAGCCATCAGTAAAGATTCCGTTTCTCTGTTCAAGTTTCCTTTTCTTAGCCATGTCCAGCTATTTGCGTTGGTTTCTTCTCTTGTGAGTCTTATGAAGCGTCCATGTAGTTGTTTTTCTTCCCATTTTTCTTTTCTTGTCTGTTTGTGTCCACTTTCGATGCTTACTGCGTTGTTCGTTGGGACGGTATCTCTTGCTGCGGTGATCAGTCTTTCTGTGTTCTGGTTTATGTATTTCTCCAGCTCTTTTTTAGTGTCGTCCACACAGTCTTCTATACTTACCAGTCCTCTTCCCCCTTCGTTTCTCTTCACGTAGAGTCTGTCTGTATCGTCTTCTGGATGTAGTGCATTGTGCATAGTCATTAATTTTCTAGTCCTCTGATCAAGGTGCCTGAGTTCTTCTTGAATGGTCCAGAATATCTTATTAGTGATACTGCCCAGGTATTTATTCCTTTGATTAGGTTTCTGCTATATAATTTTGTTTCTAAGACCTTTCTTGTTCTTCTCAGGTATTCTTTTCATTTCTGTTGATTTGATTGTGTCTGCTTCCAAAACTCCCAAATATTTATAGCTCTCTTGTTCATCTAGCGCTCTCATCTGCTCTTGGTTGGGTAGTTCCATGCCCTCAGTCGTCTCCAACTTTCCCTTTTTAATCTCTAGCAATGCACACTTTTCCATTCCGAATTCCATTAGAATGTCCTGACTGAAGATTCTGGTCGTATTTATCAGCTTTTCCAGTTCCTTTTTGCTTTTTGCAGCTTCAGGTCGTCCATGTACATGAGATGGTTTATTCCTTGTTCTCTGCCCGTGAACTTGTATCTGGCATCACATGATAAACAGTAGTGGTGATAGGGAGTCTCCTTGGAAAATGCGTCTCTGTATTTTTATCTCCGTCAAGTATTGTTCTCCAGCTGTCAGTTCTAATCTCCATGTTTCCATTGCTTTCTTGATGAAATTAATAATCCTGTTGGGTATCTGGTACATTTTTAAACATTCAATTATCCATGCTTGAGGGATTCTGTCGTACACTTTCTTGTAGTCAATCCATGCCATAGATATGCTCTTTTTCTTGCTTTTAACTTCTTTCAGGATGTTTTGATCTATAACAGATCATGCGCCCCTCTTTTCTCTTTCTGGCATCGTTTTTGTTCTTCGGGAAGTAGTCCACGACTGTTCAGGGAATGGTAAATTTGCTCTCTAATTTTCCACATTGTCGGTAAACAGGTTATTGGTTTGTAATTGCTTGGTGTCGGTCCCTTCTTGGCGTCTTTTTGTGTATGAGCGTTGTCCTTCCTTTGGTCATCCACTCTGGTACGTCTGTTTTATGGATACATACTCTCAGTTTCTGTGCTAGCCTTTCATGTAGGGTCGTGAATTTTTTAAACCAGTACGCATGTATTTCATTGTGACCTGGTGCTTTCCAGTTTGCCATTTTCTTTAGTGTTGTCTTAATAGTTTCTTCATTAATTTCTGTGTCCGTTCCTTCTTCAATTTCTAGAAGTTTATCTTTCATGTCTTCCAGCCATTTAGCATTTTTGTTATGATCTTCAGCATTTTCCCATATCTTGCTCCAGAAATGTTTTGTTTGTGTCGGGTCCGGTTGTTCTGTTGTCGTTCTTTCTCCGTTTACGTTTCTGTAAAACTGGCTTTCATTGTTTTCAAAGGTCCTGTTCTGTTTGTACTATTCCGATTTGTATCTGTATCGTCCCAATCTTCCTTCTTTTGCTGCTATCTTTTGTTTTAGTTCTTCGTGTTTCTTATTTAGTCTTTCCTTGCGATTCATATTTCTGCTCTTCCATCGTTTACTGTTCTCCTTTATTCTATTCACGGTTTTAGCTTCCTTTTGAAGTTTGGTGATCTGGGTTTCCAGTCTGATCTCCCATCCAGATTTCGTCTGTCCATTCTTTTGGTCAGTCTTATTTTCCCTTTTTAGTTTCATACTTATTGATTTTGCCCTCGCATATATCAAGTTGTTTAGATCTGTGATAATGTCTATTGGGATGTACGTGAGTACTCTGTTTACTTTCTCTGTTTCAACTTTTAAATTCTTCCAGTCTTCGTTCCTTAGGGATGGAAGTTTTGTTTTGTTCTCGGGCATTAATCGTTTGATGTTTTCCACTTCTCTTGCTTCTACCTCAGATAGTTCTATAGTTTCGTCGTCTTCGCCTTCTTCAGTTTCTGTGTTTATGTTTTTCCCGTCTTCTTCCTGGGAGTTTTCGTCAAGTGGTGTTTCTTGATCTGTCACGCCATTTGTTTAATTTCCGTTAATTATCTTTCATTCGTTTCCGATATCCTCTTTCTGTTGGGTAGCGGCTTTTGTAGTAGCATTCCATTACCAGTCTGTTCTTTTTGTGGTCCTATGGATTTTTGGTCTGTTATTTTCATTCTTGAATTCTTGTGTTTGGTCAGTGTCCTTATCATATTTGGAATTTGATGGGTTACCTACCTGTTTTTTTGTCCATGGTCTTGTTCCTGAAATTAAAGGAGCCAACATTTGCAGGATGCGGACCGGGTCTCCCATGTTGGCCATCGAGGGAGCACCTGCCCATCATTCTTCTGAGTCCCACGGCGTTTATTTGTATCTATAGACATTTATCATGGTTTGGTGTTTGTGGCCCAGGCTTAGTTTACCTGTGATCCTGTCACAGGGATAGTGTTTCTCTCAGTTTCATGAGGTTCAAGGTGCACTATCACACATACATAAAGAAACATTTACGAAAAAAATAAAAATAAAAATAAATAAATAAATTAATAATAATAATAATAATAATGAATAATTAATAAATATATAAAAAATAAATAAATAAATAAATAAATAAAAAGATAATAATTATATATATATATATATATATATATATATATATATATATATATATATATTATATATATATTAGGTATGTGCAAAAATGGCCACCTCTTGTGCGGACTATGCTTATTAAAAAGGGCTTATCATTAATTATTTAATTAGTTTCCGTGTAAACTTTGATTATGTTGAAAGATAAAAGCCTAAACGTAATCTTTAAACGAAAAAAAACTGCATATTTACGTGTGAAAAATAAATTATAATGAAATATGTAATCACGGCGGCTGAAAAACCCAAAAATTCAGTGAATTTTTTAACTTTGAAAAAATTACTTGTAAAAATCCCTTGAAAGATAAATATAAGTTTTTGGGAACTATTTCAAAGATAATTATTAAATTAAAGTCATAAGATACTGAATTGAAAAAAATAAAAAATAAATAAATTAAATTAAAAAAAGAAAATCCCACATTTTACTAAAAAATTAGGAAAATTATCCCCCAAAAGTCATAAATGAGTAAAATCCGGCGTCACATAATCGGCAAACAACTTTATGGAAGACAAAAATGTCATAATTTATCATTTTTAACTTTATGGTTTTGTAATAGTTTATAGAAGTTGAAAAATTATTATCCATTAATTTCTTTTTAACGCTACAAACAAATTTAAGTACCCTTATTTTGTTATAATAAAAATGGAAATGCTTATTTAATTAAAATATTTGTGAGTGTACGCAATTAACATCTTATTTTATTTTTAACTAAAAAGGTTCATATTTAACTTGGTATTAGTTTTTAATTATTGATGACGTCTGTTTACCAATGTTTTTTTCTTAGAATTTAAAATAAAACTTCTGATTATTGTTATTGTTGTCATTATTATTTTTCTAAAATTTCTACTAGTTTCCTAATTACTGTTCTAGTTTCTGTTTTTATATTCTTCATCTGACCTTCTTTCATTACCCGTTATATGCTCTTTTCATATACATTTTATAGAATCAGGTTTAACTCGAGGATCCCACGAATCTTGTGGAACCTGAGAATCAGTCGATACGAACTGTTTTCGTATTCAAAGAGAAAAGAGATGACAATTGTCAAACCGGCTCTTTTCAATTGAAGTTATAACATGCATTGAGGTGTGTGGCGTTTAAACCTTGTGTCATAAATGCAAAAACGTCGCCAACTTCAGCAACAACGCATTGGTGTTAAGGAGATGGTGCAGCCACATGTTTCCATGTCACTGGTTAAGTTGCGTACGCCGACTGTGCAACGTGAATTTGTCTATTTAAAGTTTTTATACTTAGTTCGGAGATACTTGTTCTGTATACAATATTTAGATAATAGGTTTGTTTTGTAGATATTAATGTAACCACATATATATTAGTGAATAGTTATTTATGTTATAGTTGTTTCTTATAAATCTCATGAACAAATGACATAAATAACATGACATAAATAATTCATATATTTTCTTCTTTCTTTAGGAATCCAAGTATGTTCAATTTTGGCTGAAAGTATATTTGACGTTCCTCATTACAGTAATACTGCGGAAGAGGAGACATATGCTACGCATATGTCCATGTCTATCACAACTGACGCCTACGAATCGTATGACTGATATACAGAAATTTTGACCATTTTAACTGTATCGTGAAATGGAGAACTGTTACAACTGTAAACCATGTATTATGAAATAAAACTAATCTGAAAGCAATGATATATATGTATTTTTGTTCAAGTCACACACAAAGGGTCTAAAATAACACAATTGCATCAAATTGTATATAACCAAGAAGTTTGTTAGGATCGAGGGTCGTGTTCCCCCGATTATATACGTGCAAAGTTGAATCAAGCGATGTTGCATGCAAAAGACAGAGTAATAATTAATAAACAAAAATGAAATAGTTCAAATAAAGTTTATTGAACGTGTGTGTACGTGGAATGATGAAGTGTGTGATGTATGCATGTGTGTCGATGGAAAAACAGTTCTTGAAAAAGGTATAAGAAGAAATGAATCCGGCGTAGGAAAAGTCTTTGAAAGCCGTAGACAAAGAAAACGAGTTGAGAACTCTTACCGTTGTTTGCCCACGTGTTGACGGAAGAAAAGTGTGTTGGTTGTTGTTTTTCCGATTGAGAAGAAAAGCGTGAGACGAAACGCTAGTGTATTAGCGTCGTTCTGTCGACCAGAGAAGAGTGAGACGGAACGCTAGTGTCAGCGTCATCCTGTCGAGGCCAAAAGGCGAGTGAAACGGAGCGCTGGTGCCAGCGTTGTTTTGCTGAAGCTGGTCTGTGAAGGAGAGATGGATTTTTCGTTTGCAACGGTTTTTATAGTCAGAAGGGCAGATAACTCTGGTGTCGCTTTACAGTGCCACCTGTCGGTGAAAAAGCGACACCTACCGGCAAACCGGTGTAGTTATGTTTTGAAAAGAGGAGGTAACTGCTACAAGGACTCCCCCCCAGATTGAAAAATATTGAAAATATTATTCAATATGTACAGTTGTAGATGAGAAGCATTCTTTGTGGGTATGTGTGCTTTGCTGTTGAAGATTAGAAAAAGTAGTGTGCACGCTACTTATTTCTGTTTCTGCATCTGTATTGAATGATTGATCGCAAGTGCGTCTGCGGAATTGAGTGTTTGTAACGCATGTGGTCTGCGTGTTGTTTGGGTCTGCATCAAGTTTGAGTGCAAGTGAGTTTGCGGTCGAAAAATGCTGAGTGCAAGCGAATTTGCACTTGTTGGTGGCGTTGTTCATGTTGATTAGTCTGTGTGATGCAGAGCTGATGAACGAGTGTTGAATTGTCAGTGTTGTCCGGGAATGTTTGGTGCTTGGGTCTGCGCGGTTGTTGATGAGTGAGCACAAGTGAATCTGTGCGGTATTGATGAGTGAGCACAAGTGAGTCTGTGCAATTGTTGATGAATGAGCACAAGTGAGTCTGTGCAGTTGTTGATGAATGAGCACAAGTGAGTCTGTGCAGTTGTTGATGAATGAGCACAAGTGAATCTGTGCGGTGTTGATGAATGAGCACAAGTGAGTCTGTGCAGGTGTTGATGTTGTTCATGTTAATTAGTCCGTGTTGTGGAGCTGATGAACAAACATCTAGTTGTTGAGATTGGTGGTACACTATGGTCAAAATCAGATGCACAAATGTCTGCAAGTGAGTTAGCAGGTCCAGGTACAAGTGGGTCTGTACTGGTGTTGGTGCGCGTCGTTCGAGTTGATGTGTCCCCCAGTTGATCAACGAACGTCCAGTTGTTGAGTATTTAGTCGTGCTTGTGCAGTTGTACTCATTTTGAACTGGTGTGATTTCTTCCATAGTGTTGTCAGTGAGGTCCGGAAATGTTTGATGAATGTCCGGGAAAAGTTGGTTGTTCAAGTTGATGGGTCCTCCTGTTTATCAATGAACGTCCAGTTGTTGAAGAGGGTTGGTAGGCCTTGAAGGGTGATGTTGGTGCTTGCTGAGCCTGACCTTTTACAACCAGTATTAAGTCATGAGGCTTGGTGATGTTCGACATCGTGTGTTGTCTGTTTTCTTTTCTTTTATATATATATTTCCAACACGTGGGTAGAAAGGAAAAAGAAAAAAAAATGGAGTCGTAATTTGTTTCACACGAGGAATGACGTTTTTTGTTTTCGTTTGTTTGAATGTTAGTTTCCACGTAGAGAAAGAATGGCGGCTTCTCTTTTCCTTTGTTGTTGAAAAGAAAGAAAAAAAAATTCGTATTTTCTTTTTTTGTTTGAATTTTCATTGCCACGTGATTAAGGAAAAAGATGGCGGCTTCCTTTTTTTTGCTTGTTGTTGAAACAGAAAATAAATTCGTATTTTCTTTTTCTGTTGTTTGAATTTTCATTTCCACGTGGTAAGATGGCGGCATTATTTTGAATTTTTTTATCAACACGTGGCCACGAAAAAAAATGGGCAGCGTGAGCGTTTGTTTTCTTTTTATCTCCACGTGTTCAAAACAAAGGAAGTGGCGTCTTGTAATGGTCCTTTTGTTCATCAAAAAAGAAAGAAAAAAGGATTGGCAAAAGTTTGTCTTTTTCTTTGTATATAATTTTCCGACACGTGGGTGGAGAAAGAAAAAATGAAATTGTAATTTTTTTTATACTCGGGGAAGCCGAGAAATGTTTTTGTTTTTCTTGTTTGGGTATTTCCGCGTGGCCAGGAAAAATGGAGACGGTGGCTTCTTTTCTTTTGTTTGTTTGTATATTTCTACCTCGTGGGTAGAAAAAAAAAAAGGAAAAAGATGGGTGCGTAATTCGTTTCACCACGAAAGAAAAAACGAGAAATGATTTTTTTTTTTGTTCTAGTACGAAATTAATTACTCCGTCAGATACAACAAAGCTTGCACGTCGGGTCACCAATGTTCGGATCGAGAGGTCGTGTTCCCCCGATTATATACGTGCAAAGTTGAATCAAGCGATGTTGCATGCAAAAGACAGAGTAATAATTAATAAACAAAAATGAAATAGTTCAAATAAAGTTTATTGAACGTGTGTGTACGTGGAATGATGAAGTGTGTGATGTATGCATGTGTGTCGATGGAAAAACAGTTCTTGAAAAAGGTATAAGAAGAAATGAATCCGGCGTAGGAAACGTCTTTGAAAGCCGTAGACAAAGAAAACGAGTTGAGAACTCTTACCGTTGTTTGCCCACGTGTTGACGGAAGAAAAGTGTGTTGGTTGTTGTTTTTCCGATTGAGAAGAAAAGCGTGAGACGAAACGCTAGTGTATTAGCGTCGTTCTGTCGACCAGAGAAGAGTGAGACGGAACGCTAGTGTCAGCGTCATCCTGTCGAGGCCAAAAGGCGAGTGAAACGGAGCGCTGGTGCCAGCGTTGTTTTGCTGAAGCTGGTCTGTGAAGGAGAGATGGATTTTTCGTTTGCAACGGTTTTTATAGTCAGAAGGGCAGATAACTCTGGTGTCGCTTTACAGTGCCACCTGTCGGTGAAAAAGCGACACCTACCGGCAAACCGGTGTAGTTATGTTTTGAAAAGAGGAGGTAACTGCTACAAGTTAAAGCCTAAATTTAAATATACCGCTTTTTTATTAATGCTACAGCTATTTCATCTGGTAGAAAGAAATACACAAATTATCGTCCTTCTCTAGGATTCTCTCGGAAATCAAGATAAAACACAAATACTCAGTTTTTTAAACAAAATCCAATATCTTGGAAGATTTCGTATATCAAATCATCTTAATTGATTTTTTTCCGTTTAAACTTGATAGAGACGGTAGTTATGCTATTCTCGTAACTCACTTCGTTAATATAAAAATAATTAAAATATTTAATTAATATTTTCTTTACAAAGTTTAAATCACCCCTAAAACAACACTCCTAAACTAAAATCGCTCTTCGTAAATTCAAGAACACGTGACTTCCTCCAAAATAAAATATGATTGAAGATAGCCGGGACGACTTGTTTATTATTATAAATGTTACACCGGCCGTTCTTACACAGGAGAAACTACACCGGTTGTCACTATAAATAGTGCGAGTCACCAGAGGACAAGCACCACCTTGTAACTAAGCACGACTGATTATTACGTTATTATTCTCTGCCTGTAAGTCCGTTATTATCGTTATTTATTAAATTTGTTGCTTATTTTTTTTGTTACTTCTTATATTTTTTATTTGGAGTTTTGTTAATTTTTTGTTTTTTACACCGTTCTCCGGCCATGGCGAGTGCGAGCTGTGTGCCTTCGGAGACCTCTGCAATGGTTGAGAAGTCATCTCAGCCTTCTGAAAAGACGGATTGGATTAAGTCACCCGCCCTACAAATAGACATTTGCGAATTTGTCGCCAAAGCAAAGGACTGCGCAGAATTCGTTACAGACACTGGTGTAATTATCGAGTTACCAAGATTGGAAGAGTTCGAAAAAAAAAACCATATTAATGTTTGTGGTGGACAGAAAATCCAAAAAACTGATAAGATCGTCCAAAGAAACAGTCGCAAAACTAATTGCAACAACCGGAGTACGTGCTAAGCGAATCGTTAAGTGTAAGGGATATAACACATGGAATAGTCTTTTTAAGACACAGGAAGTTTGTATCGAACTCTCCAAAAAAGAAATAATCACGAAAGACTACATTCTGCGCATGGAATATATGGGTCGAAGGAGAACAACCATCTCCGTTTTCGAAGTACCGGCTGTGGTTCCTGGCGAATATTTAAGCGCCTTTTTACTGAAGTTTGGCGAAATAACGGCAATTACAGTAGATAAATTTAATGGAACGTGGTCATTTGACGTTTGGCTAAATGAATCGGCATTTAAAAAAGTACCTTACTATATCGAGGCGAATGGGGAAAAATTGCCCGTGGTGGTGGCTGGAAGGCGTCTAGCTTGTTGGATATGTAACGAGGTTGGGCACTTAACTTTTACTTGCCCCACGAGGATTAAACCGGCCCAGCCTAACCCCAAGAACAGAGTGCTGGAACATTTGACCCCTAAAGTTTCTTCAGAAAAGACAACTACCCCCCCCCAATCCATCAACTACAATTATTACCCCAGATGAATTCGAAGATTTGTGCAACACTGCAAACGAATCTCAAAAAAAAAAGTCGTTTGGAATATTGTGACTGGAAAAAAATCGCCGAAATCATACGCACAAGTGATGACTGAAGAAGAACAGCTGGAAATCGAAACCAGCAATGATCCAGGTGGTGGAAAATATAAAGAAATTTTAAACCTCAAAAAGACTCTCGACGAGGAGCGTAAAACTGAAATAAAAAAAAAATAAAAAAACGAAAAAAAAAAAAATGGTTTCCGAAACAACAACTAATGCGGTTAAAAACACTTTCCCGGCCAAAGAACGTCGCCCTCCAGTCAAAGGTGCGTCCCCACCAGTAAGGGAATCTAACTTGCCCCCTTTATCAAAAGAGAAGCCCGTTACTCCCAAACCATCTCCTTTCTGCTCCCCCAGCAACGCCATTAAAAATACCCCCCCTCTCCAATGAAGATTGATATGCCCCCTCCTGCCACAACCCAGAAACGTCAGCGAAGCCCCTCTATAGAGCCTCCCCCCAAAAAGAAGCCCTCTTTCTTCACCGGCAAAGATGTTTGCAAAGTAACTTCTGAAACTGAAAACCTGATGATGAACCACCACAAAAAGGATTATCGAAACCTAGCTACGCAGAGGACGGTTAAAAAAAAGACATTTCTAACCCAGAAAACTTTTTAGAAGCCAAAAGACTTTTAACCGTAGTAAGATCGAGCAACAAGGCGAAGGGGGGTTGGAGCATGATGAAGGAGGCGAATAACTCATTTAATATATCGCCTCCTCTGGCTTTCTTTAACGACGACGAGTTAAAACTTCTTCAAAAATCTTGTGTTGGGAGGGTCCCTGTACGTATCCATCCAACTCTCTATAGGGCGATAACTTTCCCCTTGGACATTGGCGGTTTGCCCCGGATGGTCTCATTACTACTGAAATGGGACAAGGTTCTCTGGGGTCATCTGTCGGTGTCTTAAGACCGTCTATGTTCATTTCGGGTTCCCAACTCTAAGAGCACTAGAATGGCACTCAGATTAGCAAGCCTAAATGGCCGAGGGTTGAGGGACACCGCTCGTAAACTTCGAGTAGTACGTGACCTTCAGCGACTCGGCGTGGATGTATGTTGTTTGCAGGAGACCCACTTTATTCCCAGTGATTATCAGGGTGCGCTGACTAGAGACTTTCAGCTCTACTCAGCGTACTTTGATACTAACTCAAGAGGGGTTTCCTGGCTAGTTAAGCGCACACTGAATGCGACGTGTGACCAAATCTATGCGGATCCTGAGGGAAGGCTGTGCGTTCTTGATGTTACCGTAAAGGATGTGGCTTTTCGGCTTATTGGGGTTTATGCGCCCAACGCCAGTTCTGAGCGGGTTCCTTTTTTTCGGCGGATAGAGCCCTTTTTGGATACGTCGCGTCGGATAATCCTAGCGGGAGACTGGAACGCGGTCTTGGATCCCGATTTAGATCGCTTGGGAAATCCTAGGGGAACTAACAGCAACGGGGATGTTAAGGCATTTCGTGACTTTATCGATAAGTTTGATCTTGTCGATAAATTCCGAAATGAGAAACCCCGTGAAGTAGTATGGACTTGGACTACTAGTCGCGGCTCCGATTTAGGGCAACTTTCGAGTTACCTTGATCGGTTCTTAATTAGGAGAGTCGAGTTAGGGCTTTTAGATTGTCCAAGTTTTCATAATATAGTTTACTCGGATCATAGGCTTGTCCGGGTGCGGGTAAACTTAGATAGTCCTAAGCCTAGATTTGCTGGGTACTGGAAGTTCAACACATCGTTGTTCGATTTGAAGGACTTCCGGGAACAGCTTTTACTAACATTACAGAGGGAATTGACGGGTGCTATCATTGGGAATAAGTGGTGGGGCCATCTTAAGAACGTTATTAGGTCTTTCGTTGCTGATTATAGTCGTCGACTCAACCTTAGATCTAGGGCAACGAAAGTGGCACTAGAAGCTAGTTTAAGTCGAGCGGTTGAAGCGGGGGATAGCGTTACCTTTACTGTAGCTAAAACGGAACTGAACTCCTTGGACAACAAGGCAAATCAGGGATTGTTAGTTAGGGCTAGGTTAAAGAGTGCCGCACGAGGCGACAAACATGGCCGCGTCACTGCGTGCGGAGGAACGTCGACGGTCTACTGATCGACACATCGCAAGTGTCACATTATCGGATGGGCGTCTCGTGACGGGATTTTGGAGGGTTTTCGCTCTTATTTTCAGGATCTCTTTACCAAGGAGCCCGGTCTGACAATGGCTCAGTTCGACGCCTATTTAGCTGACTTTTCTCGTCTCGAGGCGACCGAAGCAGCTAGGTGCGAAGGGTGTATAAATGAGGATGAAGTCCTGGGGGTCCTAAGGCAGGTTGGCCTTGATAAGTCTCCGGGTATCGATGGTCTGCCTTACGAACTGTATTTGAGGTTGTCGCCCATTTTTGTCCCCCTGCTGGCTGTGTTGTTTAAATCTTGGTTTAGGAACGGGTCTATCCCCCAGTACTTTACCAGGGGTATCATCAAATTGCTTCGCAAGGACAAAAGTGGTGGGGATGGTATAGGTAATTTCCGGCCCTTAACAATGTTAAATACAGAGTTAAAGATTTTGGCCAAGGTCTTAGCTAATCGTCTGCATGTTGTCTTGTTTCGTCTAATAAGTCCCGAACAGACTTGTTCTGTTAAGGGCCGGACTATTCAAGATAATTTGCACATGATACACTTGATCATAGAGAAAGTCGACACGGAAGCCGCGCTGATCAATTTAGATCAGTCCAAAGCATTCGATAGGGTCGATCATCGTTACTTGGAGGCTGTCTTGTCTTCGGCTGGATTTGGTCCCCATTTCCGCTCCTGGATTCGCCTCTTTTATGAAAACCTCGGTGCGTTGGTTGAGGTGAATGGAATGAGGTCGAAGCCTTTCGATTTGTCCAGATCTATTCGTCAGGGATGTCCGCTTTCACCTATGCTTTTTGTGCTTGCGTTGGAGCCTTTCCTTCGCAGGCTTAGGGTGAATCCGGTCCTTCGTGGGATTACTTTGTCTGGTGCTTGCCCCATGATTAAGTACTCCGCCTATGCCGACGACGTCACTGTGCTTGTAACGAGCAGTGCTGAGATTAGGGTCGTCGACATGGAAATAAGACGGTATGAACAAGTGACAGGGGCCAAAATCAACTGCGATAAGTCTGTTGGCTTACGCATTGGTGCCTGGGGGGTGTTCCCCTTCAGGGGCCCTTTGGCTGGACGTATGGGCCTTGCAAGATACTCGGCGTCTGGTTTGGTCCTGATCTCCAGTTGGAGAAACATTGGTCGGAAGTGTTGAAAGCGGTTAAGGCTGCAGCCCGTCTGTGGTCTTTGAGAAATCTTACTTTAAAAGGAAGAGCGGAGGTGTGTAATTCTCATCCTCTACCGTCTTTCTCTGCTCCCTCTGCCGGCGGACACACTAATTGATTTAGTGAAGGCTCTTTTCGTGTTTTTGTGGCGCGGAAAGCAGCCCATGGTTCGCCGGAAGATCTGCTACTTGCATCCGTCTGAAGGCGGTCTAGGTATGCCAAGCGTTGAGATTCGTCAATATACGCTTCGCTTACACTACCTAGACCGAATGTGTACACCTTGTGAGGGAAACGGTGAATTCTGGAAGGAAGACACCAAGAAAGCCTTTCCAGCTTTGAAAAGTGTGCACTTGCATGGGGGTGAGGCATTTCGTTTACCTCGACGCGAGTGCTCCTTTTATCGCGAGTGTCGACAGTCCTTGAAGTACCTTCTAAGGGTGTCAGGAAGCCTCTCTGACACCCAACTGTTGTCTCGTGAAGCACTATATCGGGTTATGGTGAGGGGATTTGTTCGTGACGGTATTACTGAGGAGCTCGGTCTTACGAAGGGAGAACTTCGCTTGATCTGGCCTTGGGCGCCTGGGTTGAAATGCTTCGATAATTACGAGGCATCACTCACCTGGCTGATAATACGAAATGCACTCTGGGTCGGCAAAAAGCTTTACGCAGCGGGATTATTAGAGACACCGAGTTGTGTTCGATGCGGCGACTGGGAGGAGACGACCAGTCATGTTTTCTTTCATTGCCACATCGTTCGCCCGCTGTGTGAGTTAGTTGAAGGCTACACGGTTCGCATGTTGAACGGACAGTTCTTCGTTTTGGAGTCTTTTTCGACATGCTGCAATTGGGCACCAATCACGAAGTGGGAGGAGCATTATGTGTTTCTTTGCTTACTAGCAGTCATGAGAGGAGTGATTTGGTCGACACGACAGAAGGAAGTCTACGGGGAAGAGACCTTCACTGCTCCCCAGCTTGTCCTCATTTTCCAGTCTCGCCTGAAAATGCGTGTCAGGCTGGAGAAGGTGAAACTCCCTCCGGCAGATTTCAACGAAAGGTGGGTGAAAGTTGCGCGTTTGTGTCGTGTGAATGGAGCTAATTTTGAGTGGACAGAATATTGGGTGGCCGAACCGAACACTGACCCTTTTATTTGACCCGGTTAGGCAAGATAGGTTATGTTTTGTTTTTCTTCCCCACTTTTAGCTTAGCTAGAGGTATGTAAGTTGTCATAGGTCCTACGTTTTTTTTCGTCCTCTCCCCCCCCTTTTTTTTTACCCCGACTTTTATTTTATAATTCCCATTCCCGACCCCTATTAGGTGACTGATATGTTGTTTTGTCAGAGATGCAGGTCTCCTTTCGTAATTTTCGAAGGAGGTGTGAGAATAAAACTTTCGTGACCTGCATCGCCTTTTTTCGACTGGCAAAACTACTTATCGGCCACATTTCTTTAGTGGGAGGTTCTTATACTAACACTTAATTTTATTTATTTTTTCATTGATTGTATATATATATATATATATATCATTCTTGTTCCCCCACTCCCCATTTCATGTATATATTGTCATTTTTGGGTTTTAAGTAGGTCAATCATGGAGTAAATTTGTTTTGGTGATTGTGACTAGTTAAGTTAAGAATGTTAGTTAGGTCAACATTTTCCTCATCCCCCTTGTAGGCCTCGTGCCAAATTTTGAAATTTTTTCAAATAAATATTACCACCTTGTAACTAAGCAACAAAGCACGACTGATTTATTACGTTATTTATTCTCTGCCTGTAAGTCCGTTATTATCGTTATTTATTGTTATTAGCGTTATTTGTTAAATTTGTTGCTTATTTTTTTTGTTACTCCTTATATTTTTTTATTTGGAGTTTTGTTAATTTTTTTCACCGTTCTCCGGCCATGGCGAGTGCGAGCTGTGTGCCTTCGGAGACCTCTGCAATGGTTGAGAAGCCATCTCAGCCTTCTGAAAAGACGGATTGGATTAAGTCACCCGCCCTACAAATAGACATTTGCGAATTTGTCGCCAAAGCAAAGGACTGCGCAGAATTCGTTACAGACACTGGTGTAATTATCGAGTTACCAAGATTGGAAGAGTTCGAAAAAAAAAACCATATTAATGTTTGTGGTGGACAGAAAATCCAAAAAACTGATAAGATCGTCCAAAGAAACAGTCGCAAAACTAATTGCAACAACCGGAGTACGTGCTGAGCGAATCGTTAAGTGTAAGGGATATAACACATGGAATAGTCTTTTTAAGACACAGGAAGTTTGTATCGAACTCTCCAAAAAAGAAATAATCACGAAAGACTACATTCTGCGCATGGAATATATGGGTCGAAGGAGAACAACCATCTCCGTTTTCGAAGTACCGGCTGTGGTTCCTGGCGAATATTTAAGCGCCTTTTTACTGAAGTTTGGCGAAATAACGGCAATTACAGTAGATAAATTTAATGGAACGTGGTCATTTGACGTTTGGCTAAATGAATCGGCATTTAAAAAAGTACCTTACTATATCGAGGCGAATGGGGAAAAATTGCCCGTGGTGGTGGCTGGAAGGCGTCTAGCTTGTTGGATATGTAACGAGGTTGGGCACTTAACTGTTACTTGCCCCACGAGGATTAAACCGGCCCAGCCTAACCCCAAAAACAGAGTGCTGGAACATTTGACCCCTAAAGTTTCTTCAGAAAAGACAACTACCCCCCCCCCCCAATCCATCAACTACAATTATTACCCCAGATGAATTCGAAGATTTGTTCAACACTGCAAACGAATCTCCAAAAAAAAAAGTCGTTTGGAATATTGTGACTGGAAAAAAATCGCCGAAATCATACGCACAAGTGATGACTGAAGAAGAACAGCTGGAAATCGAAACCAGCAATGATCCAGGTGGTGGAAAATATAAAGAAATCTTAAATCTCAAAAAGACTCTCGACTAGGAGCGTAAAACTGAGGGGGAAAAAAAGAAAAAAAAACGAAGAAAAAAAAATGGTTTCCGAAACATCAATTAATGCGGTTAAAAAAACTTTCCCGACCAAAGAACGTCGTTCTCCAGTCAAAGGTGCACCCCCACAATTAAAGTCGTCCCCGCCAGTAAGGGAATATAACTTGCCCCCTTTATCAAAAGAGAAGCCCGTTACCCCCAAACCATCTCCTTCTGCTCCCCCTGCAACACCCCTAAAAATACACCCCCTCTCCAATGAAGATTGATATGCCCCCTCCTGCCACAACCCAGAAACGCCAGCGAAGTCCCTCTATAGAGGCTCCCCAAAATAAGAAGCCCTCTTTCTTCACCGGCAAAGATGTTTGCAAAGTAACTTCTGAAACTGAAAACCTGATGATGAACCACCACAAAAAGGACTATCGAAACCTAGCTACGCTGAGGACGGTTAAAAAAAAGACATTTCTAACCCAGAAAACTTTTTAGAAGCCAAAAGACTTTTAACCGTAGTAAGATCGAGAAACAAGGCGAAGGGGGTTTGGAGCATGATGGAGGAGGCGAATAACTCATTTAATATATCGCCTCCTCTGGCTTTCTTTAACGACGACGAGTTAAAACTTCTTCAAAAATCTTGTGTTGGGAGGGTCCCTGTACGTATCCATCCAACTCTCTATAGGGCGATAAAATTAACTTTCCCCTTGGACATTGGCGGTTTGTCCCCGGATGGTCTCATTACTACTGAAATGGGACAAGGTTCTCTGGGGTCATCTGTCGGTGTCTTAAGACCGTCTACGTTCATTTCGGGTTCCCAACTCTAATAGCACTAGAATGGCACTCAGATTAGCAAGCCTAAATGGCCGAGGGTTGAGGGACACCGTTCGTAAACTTCGAGTAGTACGTGACCTTCAGCGACTCAGCGTGGATGTATGTTGTTTGCAGGAGACCCACTTTATTCCCAGTGATTATCAGGGTGCGCTGACTAGAGACTTTCAGCTCTATTCAGCGTACTTTGATACTCACTCAAGAGGGGTTTCCTGGCTAGTTAAGCGCACACTGAATGCGACGTGTGACCCAATCTATGCGGATCCTGAGGGAAGGCTGTGCGTTCTTGATGTTACCGTAAAGGATGTGGCTTTTCGGCTTATTGGGGTTTATGCGCCCAACGCCAGTTCTGAGCGGGTTCCTTTTTTTCGGCGGATCGAGCCCTTTTTGGATACGTCGCGTCGGATACTGGAACGCGGTCTTGGATCCCGATTTAGATCGCTTGGGAAATCCTAGGGGAACTAACAGCAACGGGGATGTTAAGGCATTTCGTGACTTTATCGATAAGTTCGATCTTGTCGATAAATTCCGAAATGAGAAACCCCGTGAAGTAGTATGGACTTGGACTGCTAGTCGCGGCTCCGATTTAGGGCAACTTTCGAGTTACCTTGATCGGTTCTTAATTAGGAGAGTCGAGTTAGGGCTTTTAGATTGTCCAAGTTTTCATAATATAGTTTATTCGGATCATAGGCTTGTCCGGGTGTGGGTAAACTTAGATAGTCCTAAGCCTAGATTGGCTGGGTACTGGAAGTTCAACACATCGTTGTTCGATTTGAAGGACTTCCAGGAACAGCTTTTACTTACATTACAGAGGGAATTGACGGGTGCTATCATTGGGAATAAGTGGTGGGGCCATCTTAAGAACGTTATTAGGTCCTTCGTTGCTGATTATAGTCGTCGACTCAACCTTAGATCTAGGGCAACGAAAGTGGCACTAGAAGCTAGTTTAAGTCGAGCGGTTGAAGCGGGGGATAGCGTTACCTTTACTGTAGCTAAAACGGAACTGAACTCCTTGGACAACAAGGCAGATCAGGCGACAAACATAAGAGGCTACTGAGAAAAAGGGAAAACGCTTAGGGGGGGGGTTAACCTGCGCAGCGAGATGTCTGTTTACATTAGTTTTAAATTTCTGCATGTTAGTACCGACGGGGAAACAGTGAGCAGGGAGGGAGTTCCAGAGGCCAGCAGCACGAGGAAAGAAGCTATTGGAGTAGAAAGCTCTCCGGCATCTGGGGAGATTCACAGTGAATGGATTGGATTTAGCTGATTGTCGAGTTGGTCTAGGGAATTTACGTCGTGGGGGCACCAGAGTAGCCAGTTCATCGGAGCACAATCCATTGAAGTATTTGTAAAACAAGCACAAGGATGTTACATTGCGGTGATGGAACAGGGGCTGGAGCTTGGTTGATAATGAGGGACCTATTAGGTTGGCGACTCTTTTTTGGACTTTGTCAAGGAGGGAGAGACTAGTAGATGATGCACCAGCCGAGATGTGGCAACAATTATCCATGCATGGGCGAATGCTGGCTTTGTAGAGATACAGGATGATGTCAGGTGAGGAGTTTACTAGCACTGTAGAGTGAGCCAACCTTCTTTGCGGCAGCCTTGGCATTGTCTTCAATGTATTTGTTCCAATTCATGTTACCTGTGAAGGATAGGCCGAGGAGTTTGAATGTGGACTCATAGGTAGGGTGTTATTTGCCATGACAATCGGTGGTTGGGGAGGTTTCTCGTAGTTATTGAAGGAAAGGAGCCTTGTCTTTGCAGCATTAAAAGTTACCAACCATTTATGACCCCAATCCACTACAGCCTGGACGTCATTTTCTAAGGATTCAGCCATTGCCTCGGATATGATCGCGTCTGTTTTGCCAACATGACGAGAGTAAAGCGTGGTATCGTCAGCAAATAAATCAAACTCAGACTCTATGTCATCAGGGTGATCGTTTATGAAGATCAGGAACAATAAAGGTCCAAAGATAGATTCCTGGGGTACACCAGCATTTATGTCATGTTGCTTAGATGAACGGCCATCGAGGACAACCTGGATCTTTCTTTTTGTTAGGAAGGATCTAATGATATTAAGTAATTGCCCATGTTTGTATATTCGTATGTACAGGATTCACTCCTAAACTGATTAACCGATACTCGTTTTGCTATGTTTGAGAAAACATATAGAATGTAATTAACTGTTTGGCGACAAAGGGAATGTAGACAATTACAGGGAAACGAGAAGTTATAGAAAGAAAGATAAAGAGAGAGGGGTAGGGAGGATGAGGAAATTGTAGAGAAAGGCGGAGAACAAAGGAAACAAAGAAAGGGAAACTATTGTATTAGAGTTCTTGCTGTGAATGTCTAACAAAAAAGAACCAAAGAACATTGTATTGAATAAAAGACTATGGATATACAAAGAACGAACACTGGTAGTAAAGTAAGAAAGACAAAAGGAAAGAACTTACCGTATCTAAAGAAAAGAAATAACGAACGTGTAATAGACAAAGAGCCAAACAAAAGAAAGGTAGAAAGAAAAGATTCCAATTAAAGAGACTTCGTCTCATTTCAAAATGGCCAATTCGCCGCCCATTCGGAGAAAGTAATTTCTATTCGCGAGCCATTAATTCAATTGACAGTTTGATTGACGTTTCAGTTTCTCAATGAAGACCAGCTGATGTTTCTGCTCATTCATCTCACTTGAATCCCAAAACCTTTCGGCTACTCTATACCCCCTCATACACACACCGACGCCAACGAAGCCCGCCCTCGCTATTGATGAAAGCCCATGTCAATGTTTCGGGGTCGCCGATAAACACGATTAATTTACTGAGTGAGACGCGCTGAAGAGATATCTACCTGGCGCAGTTCATCATTCATCTGCCGCTCGATTGGATAACAGCCTCGGGATCTGCCAGGATGAATTGTTGTCGGCGTGTGACTAATGGGATATGGCCAGACGCCCTTGGGCTATCCTTGTTTCCGTTGTTTATTTTCTAAGTAAAGCGATCTGATACAACGCTGTCGGTTCCTAATACAACAGTGGCCGTTCCTGTGGGGTAAAACAACAGTTTTCATGCAGTTTAAGCATTTCCTCTTTTTTTTTAAATTTTTATTATCTTTCTGTTTTTGCTGGGGACTGGGTATTATTCTACCGGATGCTAGACATCCAGCGGCTATTTAAAACACTCCAGCCTAGAGATTTTTTAAAGATTCTAACCGTCTCTTTAAGTGCAATTGTTTGTATTTCTCTTGCACTCGCTTCACCGGATATACTCGCCACTTTTGGCTAAGATCAAAGTGTAGTATCTGTTCCGATGGATACTGCACCCCATAGACTGGTATTGTCTTGGCCTTCGGTGCTTGATTTACGCCTGTCTATGGGTCTGTCCTGTGCAGTTCTAGGAGGTCCACCCTCCCAGGCTTTGCCTCCCCTCTTTGGGGGGAGTAAGTTTATTGTTTACTGCCTGAGGCGCCGCTACCGGGGAATGCCGACGGGGCTGCCCAGGCAATTTTTAATGGCCAGAGTGCTCACCTCTCAGGCGCTGGCTTTTCAAACCCCACTTTCCCGACTCGACCTTGGGTCACATCTTACTTGTGGGAGTAAGATAAAAACTGGCCTTGTGCCTAACTCCTGGAGAGGAGTAAATCAATACTCGCCAGCTTTTCCTCTCTGGATACAGGATGATATACACGAGAAGACGAAGTTGTTTCATAACGGAATCGACATGTCTTGCATAGAATTTAGCAGTAATATCCGTTTCAAGTTGCCCTGACAGAGTCCAAAATCAACTTTGAAATCTAGTGGGGCGATCCTTTCCATTCCTTAAGCCCCCTTTTCACTAGTCTCTCGCTTGTATATCGTTACTTCTATGCAAGGTGTTCCACTCAGCTCTAATCGCTGTCCCCTTGTAAAAGATTTACAGGAAGAACACATTTTTTTCTACCACAATAAGAAAAAATTAACTTCTTCTAGTGTGACTCTAACAGCGCAAGGGCTTCACGTCTGTAGAATACATTGCCTAGGAACTTCTACCCTGCTGATCACAAGATGGTCGTCTTAAAATTGAATTTCAAAATATTCCTATCATAAACCTTCTCCATGAAAAATTACACTTAGTTCATTTTACGATCGTTTTATGAGGGTCTTTTTTATCTTTTAACTATGAACCATTCCATTTCATAACCCTTATACTCGAGTGGCATTTTGGACTTGATAACTGGTAACACATTAGTACAAATAAAGTTAAGTAAACCATGGTTGGTACTTATATCGATCTTGACCCAGTTTCCGTGAGTTTCTTGTCGGAAGCGTTCGGCTATCCTACGCAAACGCCCGAGAGATGACGAGCCGATTTGTACCAGACGACAATTTTGATACGGTGCTGCGTCCTATGATTTTAATATTTTGCTTGCTTTGTTTTTTGTTGTTGTTAGGTTTAGGGTTTAGGGTTTAGGGTTAGGGTTAAAAATATTTATTTGATAACAGTAATTTCGCTCTGTGTTGCTTGTTTTATTTGTTTTGTTGTTTAAAAAGATTTCTTGCAAATATAACTAAAAATTATAGGACACTGCAACGTAGGGTTAGTAAAATTTAAAGTTAAGCACTGTCAAAAAGATTAAAAATAAACATTCACCTTACCCTAACCACTTATGAAGGCGAAGAGCCACTCGAGGATAAAGGGTTAATGAGCCGGAAGTATTGTCAACAGAATGACGAGGAACACTATGCGATTACTAACATTTATCAATGGAAATAAGTTCGTTTGATTAGTTATGGGGTGGTTTAGATAATAACTTGTTGACATTGGATTTGAAAAATGACCCGGTTGTAATCAACAGGAAAGCAGTCCCGCTCTAATGTGTTCCACGGAGAGGAAGCCCTTGCAAAGAAGCGCTGACCATGAAAATTATGGCTGACGCTAGGTACATAGAGGAGAAAATGGAAGTTTTTTTTTCCCGTCGTGGTAGCAATATGAGTTCTTACTGTGAATTTCTTACAAGGAGGAACGAAAGAGTGGAGCTCAGTCGAGCAACTTTCCATGGAAATAACGAGCGAGACTAGTAACCTCTGTTTTGTGAGAGTTTGTAGATAGGAGAAAGGGTAAACGTAAAGATTAGATGCGGGGATAGATTGGCGATTAAAAATTGTGAAAAGGACATTTTGTTTAAAGATTATGACATGCTGAACGGTTTTGGAGTTAAAATCTATTTAGTATTAGTTATTAAAAGAAAGAAAAAACACGTACATCTCGTTCCACTTTCTATCTTATAACATGGTTCCGATCCGTCATGCCGCCATTTTCGGAAATACGTTGATAATACTAGCATATTTACTCATTTAAGAAGTGTTTTTCTTCAGATTTCATGCGTAATAGTAAATAGATTTTACTCCAAACATTCAGCATGTCATAGTCTTTATGTAGAAGCATTACCTATACACACATTTTAATCACCAGTTCGAACAATCTGTCCACGCATCTAATCTTTATGTTCACCGGAGATAAGTGCTCACTAGATTTCGTAGTCGATTTTTTATGATATATCTAAAAGGCATGTAACGTGAAACGAGAAAAATATACACCAGTGTATTAAATCATGGGTTTAGCTCGAAAATCGATTCCGACAAGATAAACATGAGTGATGTGAACTAGATGGAAACAAGACACTCACCAGAACTCCCAAGTGTAAGCCTAACTACCGAATTCACTTCAAGATCATTCCCAGGATGGATAGTGTAAACGTCACGGATATAAGTATATAAAGTGGTTATTGATACGTATTTCCGATAGATAATGATAGCTGATTCTTCAGAGTCTTCGTACACAGACTGTGTGTTATCTCTCTAATGATGGGTATCAATAATCGCGATCGATATGGACCGAATTTAGAATCACTGTTTCAGCGATAATTTGCCTCATGCATATTCAGTGTTTCATTACTTTTTCTTCCGTTTTAATTTCCTCTTCATGTGGCCGCATCACTCCTACGTTGACCCCTTTCATATTTCTTTTGTTTCCCTCCGCCAAGAACTATTTATGGCTAACAAGTGTCAGTCGTTCTCAAACAACTAGCTGTCTGTCCCCTTTTCTTTTATGTATCGATTTTATGCTAATTATCGTGGCCGGATACTTCTCTGTCCGCTTGTTACGTAAAAATTAAAATTAGAAGATAAAAAGAACAGAAAATCGATAGAAAAGAGGAAAGTGTATAGTTTATTTGAGATAAAGTTAATTAACAGTTTATTGTTGTCGTTTGAACATTAGGGCAGCTGAATAATCTGAATTTTTATATTGCTTACATGTTTCTCGGACTGTTTTACTTATGTTGGTTGCTGTCATTTTCATAAGTAGATATATGTGTCTGTTAAAATATCTTATGGTTTCAATGAATAAATAGAATATGTGGCATAACTTAACTTATTTTATGGAAGAAACTATCATGATTAGAATAGTCTACTTTTATGAAGAATCTATTTAGGCGAAGATCGGTTGAGGAGGTGAAGAATTGGGCGATACAAGAGAGAGGGCATGAAACCAAGAGGAGAGATGAGGAAAGGAATCGCTTTGTGCTTTTAGGGAAGTAAGAATAAAGAAAATGTTGGAGAGAGATAGAGAGATGCAGAATAAGAAAAAATGATTGAAAGATAGTAGTAGAATTGGGAAAGAAAGAGAAGTTAAAGATTGGGAGGGAGAGAGAAGAATTGGAAGACGGAGAGAGAAAATATGAGAAAAGAATTGGAAGAGAACGAAGAAGAATAGGGAGAGGACGATAACAATAGAATCGAATAAGATGGAGAAAAGAGTTAGGTTAGAGTGAAAGAAAAAATTTGAGAGAGAGAGAGAGAAAAGAGAGTAGAATTATGGATAATAGCCAATATATATCTTACAATATTTTGCCTATTTTGCATGACAGATATTTAAATTGAGCTCACACAATTCCTGTATAGAATTATATACACAGAGGAGGTGAGTTCAATACCTAGCAGAGGAACGTAAAAAAGCAAAACATAAGAAACAAAGAATTAACTAATTCTAGATATGCATTTCTAATACACAATTTTGACGAAGTTTTTTAATTGGGTTTTTCTTATTTTCATTATTGACATGTTTCACACTATTTACCTATTCTTGTTTGATACCAGTTACACAACATTTCGACCGTTGCCCCCTACGGCATTCTACAAGTACATTTGGAAACGCGGTATTAGAACCGTCTTACCTAAAGGGGTCAGTCTGAAATTATCGAAAGCCTACACAATGTACCCGAAGAAGCCGGTAGAGTACAACGGCCGAAACATTTTGTAATTGTCAGCAGTCAAAATGAGGAACGTTACCTGGATATGTAAATGACAATAAAAATCGCCAAGAAATATCGACAAAAACGTATCTTACATATGATTCAAAATACATCATCCATATAATAATACGCTAAGGCATTTCATGTTCGTACGTACGTTATCACCTTTCACACACATTCAATATCTATATAATAATACGTAAAGGCATTCATGTTCATACGTACGTTATCACCTTTCACACATATTAAATATCTATATAATAATACGTTAATGCATGACATGTTCGTACATACGTTATCACCTTTCACACACATTTAAAATCTATC
Source organism: Sepiola atlantica (assembly GCA_963556195.1). NCBI lineage: Eukaryota > Metazoa > Mollusca > Cephalopoda > Sepiida > Sepiolidae > Sepiola > Sepiola atlantica. The sequence goes on along the minus strand of OY744515.1, from coordinate 271,244,442 downwards.
TAATAATACACTAAGGCATTTCATGTTCATACGTACGTTATCACCTTTCACACACATTTAACATCTATATAATAATACAGTAAGGCATTTCATGTGTGTATGTACGTTATCACCTTTCACACACATTTAAAATTTATATAATAATACACTAAAGCATTTCATGTTCATACGTACGTTATCACCTTTCACACACATTTAAAATCTATATAATGTTACGCTAAAGCATTTCATTTTCATACGTACGTTATCACCTTTCACACACATTTAACATCTATATAATAATACGCTAAGGCATTTCATGTTCGTACGTACGTTATCACCTTTCACACACATTTAAAATCTATTTAATAATACAGTAAGGCATTTCATGTTCGTACGTACGTTATCACCTTTCACACACATTTAAAATCTATTTAATAATACAGTAAGGCATTTCATGTTCGTACGTACGTTATCACCTTTCACACACATTTAAAATCTATATAATAATACGCTAAGGCATTTCATGTTCGTACGTACGTTATCACCTTTCACACACATTTAAAATCTATATAATAAAACGCTAAGGCATTTCATGTTGGTACGTACGTTATCACCTTTCACACACATTTAAAATCTATATAATAAAACGCTAAGGCATTTCATGTCCGTACGTACGTTATCACCTTTCACACACATTTTAAATCTATTTAATAATACAGTAAGGTATTTCATGTTCGTACGTACGTTATCACCTTTCACACACACATATTAAAATATACTGCGATCGTCTGATGATTGCTGATTAATTGTATATCGCTAGGGTAAAAATATTCGACTTTATCCATTTTGAATTGTTCCAAAATAAAATTAAGTCGTACCTTCGACTAAAACAGTACAATTTTAAATAAACCCATTTTCAAAAAGTTATTTAGCTGACAGTTATTTTTACACTAAGAAAACAGAAAATATTTATTGTTTTAAAACTAATTTTAAAAATAAACATTCACAACAAGGATTTTTTTAAACAAAAATCATAAAGACACTCTCACTAAAATACCACATTCACTCTGCGGCTTGATCTTACTTAGATGCTCACCAATTTGTTTTTAAAAGATTTGATTGTATTGTGAATAAATACACTTATATGTAAAAAAATGAAAAACAATTCATAATAAATCTTGAACAGAATAAAAGTGAAAAAAGCTTAAACAAATAAACAATATTGAGAGGAAATTTACAGAAAACTTGTTCCCAGGTAACGCGGTATTTCCTCGCTACTGAAGAATTATTCTCATAGATAAAATCTAGTCAAAAATTATTTTCTATTTTAGCGTCGAAAAATAAAAAATGTCCGAAAGGTGACTTTTTTTTCTAATTTAATTATTACTTCTCATGGTTAGCTGATCATCAACTGTTTTCGGCAGGAACATTTTCTATTTATAGAATAACTTGCGAATTTAAAAATAGCTGTTTGCTAATTGGTTAATCATATCCTCTGTTTTGATTGGTTACAAAAGATAACTGATAAAATTCAAATGAATTGCGTTGTTATTTTCCTTTTATATCAAATAGTTCTGGTTGGAAAAAACATAGCATAAAAAGTCCTTTGAAATATTAGCTAAGAATAGTACAAGGCCAACTGGATTAAGGAGAGCTCAGCAAAAAAGGGGGCTTAAGTAAGACTTGTATTGTTGTGGTCCGCATATAAGGTCAGACACGACAATACGCGTTAGCGTCGTAGACCTTAACTGCGGGCGAAGAGAGAAGGGTACAGGCCACAGAGATGAGATGCTTCCGAAAGATCCTCAATATTTTATACAAAGACCACATTAGGAATTGAAGAATAGACTCAGGCAAGCAGTCGGACCATATGAAGATCTGTTGACCACTGTGAAGAAGAGGAAAATGGAATGGTACGGCTATGTCATACGATCACCAGGTTTCGCAAAGACAATCCTGCCAGGAACTGTACAAGGAGAAAGAAGGATGGACAGATAAAGAATGCGGTTTGAGGTCAACAGAGATAGAACAGGGCTAGTCCTGAGTAGCACGCTCATCCAGACCACGAGATGGAAGATTTTATTGTAGTTAATTAGTAATATTTAAACTAATTATCCTCACTTTTTGAGAAAATGAATACACTAAAATTGGTACTCTTATAGATGACGCACCATGCTCTCGCGACTTCGCGTCCTCAACGTTCGAGCAGGTCACGAAAGCGCCCGAGAGTTGGCGAGGCGAAAACGAGGCGAAAATTGCCAAACGATAAATTGAAGATTGGCAGCCGATAAATTACGACGAAGAAAATCAAACTAAAATATATATATACAAATTTAAAAAACGAACAAACTATAGCTAAATAACGTTTATTAATTAGATGTTTATTTTTTATTTTTTTTGCCAAAGAAACCATTGTTAATCAAATGTTTTTAAATAAACAGTTTTTTATTTGTGCAACGGAAAGTTTCAAAATAGGATTTTGTTTGATTTGTTAAGCAACTGTTTTTGTCTTTTTATTTTTTTTTCATTTCTTTTTTACAAATATCGCTAAAAGAGACCTTTGCTGGCAAAACTTAATTAGTGCTTCGGGAGATTAAAAGAGCTGACAGAGATTATAGAAATTCATTTTTTTGTTATTAAACGCGATTAATATGTTCCAAAAGTTATCGGTAGTTTGCTGTAGCCTAGTTGTCTTATGCCTTATTGGTTAATAGTTTCGTCAACTCTCGGGTGCCTCCGAGACCTGCCCGAACGTTGACGACGTAACATGGTGCGTCATCTATAAGAGTACTCTAAAGTTAATTACTTTTGAATTAATTTTAGTTTAATTTAGTTAAATGAACACATGTAAATATATTCAGTTTTCTAGGAGCAAAGTATAGTATCTGTTCTGATACTACATTTTATCTACTGTGTCCTCAATCAGTAAAGGGGAAATCCTTCTAGACAGCCATTTTTTAATATTTTTGTCCCTATCGAGAGTGCCTCTTTTGGGGGAGTTAGATTTTTTTCCACATCAAAAACCGACCATGTGCCTAACTCTGCCCTCGTGGGGAGGCAAGTAAATAGGGATTGTAGAGTCTATAACGTGCAACGTTATATGCATTATAGTTAAACGCAGTCTCGAAATAGAATGATAACTTCTGTAAGTGTATCTGTGCGAAAAGTCTATCAAATAGCCAGGATTGCACAATCCCAACCGCACTTCTTCCGGGCCGCTATTGCTTGAATCATCTGAAAAGCAGAATGCAAAGACGCCACGAAAATTCCGGTACAAGTAGAGAAAGTGTTTGTTATTTCGGATGTTCCTTTCTCCTAGACTAGTTGCACTACCAAGGATTGAGAGTATAGTCTATCCTACTTTTTAATACATAACGGAAGAAATGTGAGTTTATGTAGGAACATGTGGTTTAAAATACTGTGATAATTTGCCTTGGTGACAATATCTGTCAATCGAGTTATCTCTCCTTTGCAGATTGACTGTTTGGAGTTTATGAACATAGATGGCGCTGATTAGTAGTCAATTGCATAGGTGGTGGGTTTTAGTAGTCAATTCGCATAGGTGGTGGATTTTAGTAGTCAATTTGCATAGGTGGTGGGTTTTAGTAGTCAATTCGCATAGGTGGTGGGTTTTAGTAGTCAATTTGCATAGGTGATGGGTTTTAGTAGTCAATTTGCATAGGTGGTGGATTTATTAGTATGAATACTAATTTTTTGACATTGAAGGGGCAGTTTATTTCTGAAATCATGAAATCACCTGGAGATATTTTAAGTAGATTAGTCCATAGAGTAAATGTGGTATTGTGGTGATTGGAACTAGTTTGTAAAGCATAGACCAGTGGACGACCCCCGATCCCCGACCCCCAACCCCCACTTTCCCCCATACCCGTTTTGGCCTTGTGCCACATTTATTTTATATTATTTTTATAAAATTTAAAAGAGATAAATAAAGGCGGTTTATTTCTGGGCAGTAAGCAGTGAAAAGTGAGCAGTGGAGATTGAGATCTTTCGTGGCGGTGACACCGAAGGAAAGTGAATTTAATTCCGTTATCGGATTACAGAGAATTTGACTTTCACATCAAGGCAGCAATAATAGCGATCTTCTAGCTATTTTGATACAAGCAAAAACGCAAAGTAGCACGAGTGTTTTTATTATAATCAGGTAAATAGACACGTCTATGGAAAACATATGTAATTTTCTCTTCTTGATTACAGATGACTAATACAATGGTGTAGGTTTTGGGTAAAGTAAGATTTTTCTATACTGAGGAAATCTAATAGAACACTTTTTATGTTAAGGAACTTAGTTGAATTCCATGCGAGCGTTATCAACCGTCCGTCCGTTCGCCCAAACGCCCGCCCGCCCAAACGCCCGCTCGATAATCTAGCAAACTACAACGTGATCGTCTGTTCAGAAAATTAGCGTTAACTCACTTGTTGTCTGATCTGACACTCGTGGGTAAGGTTTCCGCCCTTCTGTCCCTTTGAAATCCATATTTATTCTAAAAAGTGTTTATATCATATATATTAATACAAGTGTTGTTAAAAACAACAGACCTCTTCTGTTTTGTTAGTCCTTTTTTTATATATTTTTTGATATTTAAAAAAAATACATAAATACATAAATGAATTCAATTCATCCGTCTCATTTCAACAATGTAGACGTTCGTTTTTGCGTTCACGGCTTGCCGTAGTATTTTAAAAACACTTCTATTCTTTCACCCACTTTTAGTCATTTTTTACCATTTTATACCATCAATGATGATGATTCCAGAAGGAGTCGAAAACGTTCGTGTAACATACGGTTCATTTATTCGATGTCAACATAAAAAAATCATTCGACGAATTGAAAAAATAAAAAAGGACTAACAAAACAGAAGAGTTCTGTTGTTTTTAACAACATTTCTATTAATGAAAAAATGCTGCATAAATGCACACAATCATATATATATATATATATATATATATATATATATATATATATATATATATATATATATATATATATATATACGTGTTTTTGTGTGTGTTTATATATAAAGTTTTAATTATTTCACCTGAAAAATGATGATGAAGGATAGATGTTCACATGAAAAAAAAACGTTTTTAATCACGGCAAACAATTGTTTTGGCCAAAAACCAATGATATCGTTTTCAAGAATTTTAAAGTATTTAAAAATATTTACAGATGTACGCTTTAAAGTACGTTTTAATGTACGCTTTAAAGTACATTTTAATGTACGTTTTAAAGTACATAAAATACGTTTCAAAATACGTCTAAAACACATTTAAAAACTCCTCGGTTTGGCCATCGTAAAATAGCTTTAGGCACACACTATAGAGCTATAGCTGACTTTATGTTATAAAATAATCTTACATTGGAAAAACTTTGAATATTTATTAGAACACACACACACACACACACACACACACACACACACACACACATATATATATATATATATATATATATATATATATATATATATATATATATATATATATATATATATATAGGGGTTAGCATCGCCGACTGTCAGCTCGACGGTTGCGTTTCGATCCCGGCTTGAGGCACTAACTGGTCTAGCCGCACTGATGAGCTGTGAAACAGCGAAACAGTCTGTATGTGGATGACTATATATATATATATATATATATATATATATATATATATATATATATATATATATATATATATATATATTCCGACATTTCTCGCCGTTTCACCTTTTACGTGACGTACTTCTGCCATTCTACTCTTTGTCGACGTTTTCCTGGTCATCTGCCAATCCAGCCACTGCCGAGGTTTTCCAGGCCTGACCGGCTGTCGTTCCAACCCTCGGTGACGTACTTCTTCCGATCAAGCCATTGTTGACGTATACATCGACTTGGCCCTCTTAAAATAACTATCTAACCTCAGGGACATCCACGTCTATCAGACCAGCATTAAACCTACCTGAGGCACCTCTCCAACCCCGATGGTCAGGAACCTCTGAGCCGCATCTTCGCTATCCGGTGAGGACACGAAGAAAAAAATGACAATTAAGTAAACCATTAATCTATAAAAAAAGTTCCTAGTTGTCAGATAAAACGTTGTTGTTTATAAATCATAAACTGGTTCTCATGACTTTTGTAATGTTTGTAAACACTTCTTAAAAATCAGTGCAAATGAGTTGAATGTCATTATTTCTGGTGCTACATTTGAAGCTGTGGATCTATTGATAATAACACTCATTGTTATTTCTAACCGCCCTCCATATGTTAACAATGGTTTTCAATGGATTATGCTGCGATGAGCTGGCTACTCTGGTGCCCCCTCTATCTAAATTCACTAGACCAACTCGACAATCAGCTAAATCCCATCCATTCAATGTCGAGGTCCCCAAATGCCGGAGAGCTTTCTACTCCAATAGCTTCTTTCCTCGTGCTGCTGGCCTCTGGAACTCCCTCCCTGCCCCCTGTCTCCCCGACGGTACTGACATGCAGAAATTTAAAACTAATGTAAACAGACATCTCGCTGCGCAGCACCCAATTTAAGTTGACCCCCCAAACCTTCTCCCTTTTTCTCAGTAGCCCCTTACGTCTACAGTGGCGTGCTGCCTTGTTTGGGGTGAACTATGTTTAAAAAAACCAAAAAACATTGTTATTTAGAAACTCATTCTTAACATGAAAACGGGGCTTTGTTAACTATTCTGTTCCTACACCGTCTTCTTATTTTGCATACCACTCGTCAACTATCTTCAATTGTTTATGAAATAATTTTTAAAAAAGCATTTTGTCAACTAACGACGAACTAATGCAAATCGGGTTTGTTTTAAAAGCTATCTCACTATTTTCAATCAATTACAAGGAAAACATTTGAGAAAAACTATTTTGAAAGATCTATTCGTGTAATATACGCCTCCCCCACCAACGTGTATTTTATGTTTACTGGTCATGAAAATGTTCAGATTATTATAAGTGAGTTGTTCGGTAGGTAACGCTAAAAATGGCGGAACATTTGTTGTAATGTTATGTTTACGTAATTTTAATTTTGAATAATGAATTTAAAAAAAAGGTCGAAGAAATTCTAGCATCAATAAGGACATCGGATCGAAGATACTGTTACTAGGTCCGCGGTTAGTTTGACCAACCGTTTAACTCTGAAGCTGCGACGCACATGAAACACACCTTGCTATATGTATTAGGTACGTGTAAAATGAATGGCCGATCTCCAAAATGTATAGAATTTGTTAACATTGAACTTTAAAAACGACCATGTTGTCAACTGGGATAGACAGCTCCGCGGTATCGTATTTCATAGATTAGAAATTCTTGGAAGTAAACGCGGAGGAAGAAGGGAGATTTTTTACGGTGGTTGACGCTAGACGTTTAACAAGAGGAGCTTGAGATTGGTACTCAGTCGAGCAACTACCATGAAACTAACGAGAGATAAAGAAAAGTTATCAACGTCTGTTTTGTAACAAGGGGGCTGTATGAATGGGGAGATCTCACTCCCACAAGATTCTGTACTCTGTCAAGCTAAAAGAGAGTGTTCTGAGCGGCACCTCTTCAGATGTACTCCATCTAAGGACGTATTTGGCTCTTGTGCAGGTAGAGGATTGCGCCAGGGGTGAGGTACTTAATGGATCGAAATCTTTAATGAAACGAAGAAAATTAAAAGGAAGAAAATTAATCAACTAAGATGGAAAATAAAGAAATGAAAGAGAAAACAAAAGTCATGAAGAGTAGAAATAAGAAAGAGAAAAGAAAGAAAAACGAATGAATGAAAGGAAAAAAGAACGAAATGTAGAATGAAATAACGAAAGTAAAGAGAGAAGAACGAAAAAGGGAGGAAAAGGAAACAGGAGGAAATGAAGGAAATGATTAAAAGAAAGAAAATGACAAAGAATGAAACAAAAAAAGAGAAGGGGAGGGAAGTAAAGAAGAGAGAATAAATAAGAAAGAAAGAAAGGAGGAAGAAAAAGAAGAAAAAAATTATGGAAAAAGAAAGAAAAAGTAAATAAAGAAAGAAAGAAAAAAGAAAGTAAAAGTAAAAAGAAAAGGAAATGACAAAGAATTAAACAAAAACGGGGAAAAAAGAAAGAAAAGAAACACAAAGGAAAAAAGAAATAAAGAAATTAAGAAAGAAAGAAAAAATACAGAAAGAAAAAGGGAAGAAAAGGAAACAGGGGGAAATGAAGAAAGAAAGAAAATAACAAAGAATGAAACTAAAAAGGAAAGTGAGAGAAATAAAGAAGAAAATAAAGATAAAAAGAAAGAAAGAAAGAAAGGAGCAGCAAAAAAATAAGAAAGAAAAATAATGAAAAAAGAAAGGAAATTAAAAAAGAAAGAAAAAAGGAAGAAAGGAGAAGCAAAAGAAAAAGAAAGGAATAATAAAGAAAATAAAAGAAAAAAGAAAGGAAATTCAAAAATAAAGAAAACAAGAAAGAAAGGAGAAGCAAAAAAAAAAATGAAAAAAAATAATGAAATAGGAATTTAAAAAATAAATAAATAAATAATAAAGAATGAAAAAGAAAAAACAGAAAAGAAAGACAGAAAGAAAAATAAGATAAAAGAAAGAAAAAAAGAAAGGAAATCAAAAACGAAAAAAGAAAGAAAAATAATGAAAAATAAATTTTTAAAAATAAATAAATAAATAAATAATAAAGAAAGTTAAAGGAAACAAAAAAGGAAATTAAAAAAGAAAAATGGACGGAAAAGAAAAGAAAAGAAAAAGAAAAAGAAAAAGAAAAATAATGAAAAAAAAAAAATAATAAAGAAAGTAAAAGAAAACAAAAAAAAGGAAATTAAAAAAGAAAAAAAGAAAGTAAAACAAAAAAAGAATATTAAAAAAGAAAGAAAGATGTAAAAGAAAACAGACGAAAAATAAGAAAAGGAAGAAAGAAAAGGAAGAAAGGAAATGGAGAAAATGGAAGGCAGGAGAGTGACTTACTCCAGTGTGATGATTATCAAGTCCGTGTTCATAGAAGCGCGTAATGCTTACAACAAGGGCACCTGTTATCGACCCCAGAGTTCGTTAGACGTACACACACGGCGTTGTTACATCGGCGCCACCATTTTGAAAAGCCGGCGAATTGTTTCCAAGATGTTGTCTAAATTACACTTGGCGGGTGGACGGAGAGAGTCATAAACATTGCCTCTCCGAGAACATTTGAAAAACGAGACGTCCTCAACGCAACAAAAATATTATACTATCACAACTATTTTGAAAGTAACGACATTACAGTCTGCAGGAAGTGCTATGACAATAACAAAGCATTGTTGTCATTATTTCTTACTAGGAGTTAGGGTTAGGGTTAGGGTTACTAGGGTCACTAGAAACACCGTACCATACCCTACCCTCTCACAGAAAGAAAACACATTAAAATGTAAAACTAATACTATGTTTATTTCTTATACCAATAAGTGGACAGGTATTCTATTAGTTATTATTTTAACAACTTCACAGATTGGTAGTCTGACATTGATTAGTGCCCTGGCGTACTGGCGTACTGGCGTACACAAAAAGTATCATCCAGTTTCTTGCAAATATTTTATAATATAATCTACACTACCATTGAGGAGGAAAAATAGGTTGATATGTTCCCGGTCTAACAGTCAACAAGTGTACCAAAAAGTATCACCTATTATCTTTCTAATAATTTATAATATAGTCTACACTATTTTTCCCGTTTGATGAAAAGAGATGAGTTCATATGTTTCCCGAGTGAATTAGTGAAAGTGATGCTGACAGAACTGACAGAATTTGAACACGAAATGCTGATCAAACAATCTGCTTGAGTAACCATTGTATCACAGCCACAACACACGTGCTCAGAGACAGATCCGGTAACAATAATACCGACGCTTATTTTACAGATGACCGAAGATATTGAAACAACTGCGTTGGCGGATATTTGTGAGCTCGGTTAAAACACGAATGATGGTGAAATTGGGTTGTGCTTAAAAAGGCCATGTAATGTGGCTGTCGCGTCTCGTATAAGGGCTATAGATAAAATCGATGGAAGAACTACAAAATACAGTTTTAGAATGAACAAACAATGCTCAAAACGTATAAAATCCCTCAGAAATTGTTCCAATTCGTCGTTTCATGACTCATCAGTGTGGTTAGACGTAGCAAACGTTTTAATCGCGATATTAGAAATTCAGACGCTGTATCACTTCTAACCGTGATTAGTGGTGTCGGATACGTTAGCTAACTAACAACTACTATATATATATATATATATATATATATATATATATATATATATATATATATATATATATATATATATTATAATCAATTAAACAGACGAGTGGAAAACAAGAAGGAAAATTGTTAAAATTACCTTAAGGCCTTATCGTCTGACCGTCTGAAAGGAAACGTCAGAATGGTAAATGATTTTGAAGCATCAGATTTAATGATTTAAAGCCACCATAACGTTGAGAGATTTACCCTTTTTTCCCTCTCAATCGTTTCCTCCAACTGAAATAAGTTTTTTCCCCTCATATCTCATTCGACTTTTAGTTTCCTCTCAGAGGGTCAGACGATAAGGCCTTAAGGTAATTTTAACAATTTTCCTTCTTTTTTTTCCACTCGTCTGTTTCATTGATTATAGTAATGCTTCCTCTAAAATTGATGCTACGATTCTGTTGTACACGAAATTTACTTACATATATATATATATATATATATATATATATATATATATATATATATATGTATATTGCGATGATCTGACACCGGTTTTTTCCCGTTTTTCTTCGACCCATTTCGGTCTTCTATTGTTGTCTTCTGATAATGAAAGTTTTTCTTTCGAAAATTTAAGATTACCCTTTGCCGATCTGTTACTTACCGAACAGTATTTTTTACTATTTGGTATTTAATCAGTTTTCGTGAAATTATTAATAAATCGTTTTGAGTTTCACTTTCTCCTTGCGTTTATTTCTTTTCACTTTTCCATCTTACGGCAACCACATCGCATTGCTATAGCCTCGGACGACTAATTTACACTTATATATATATATTTATACGTCGGCATATATAGGTATGAATAATTTAATATTTATTTTTAAATATCATTATTGTAACGCCTTTTTAAGAAATTAAACTTAAGCACTGTTCGGAGATATTAAAAACAAACTGTCAAGGTTCGGATAACGTTCGTCGAACTCTCTAGACTGTTTGCTATTTACTGCCCGCTGTATTTAGGCATAAATAGGGCTTAACTTTTCCTATATCGTGTGATGATTCCTGATGGCCCTTGGGATAGAGCGAAAGCGTGTGGGGTCTTGGTTTACTCTGTGAACTGGGTTCCCTACTTGTGGCCGTCTGACATTGTCAGTTCCTACACTGATGAGAGCGTAAGCTTAGAAACGCTAGCGTATGTAGGTATAAATAACTTAATATTAATTTTTAAATATTACTATTATGAAGCCCTTTTAAAAAAACTAAAGTTGAGCACTGTTCAGAAATATTAAAAACAGACTGTCACTTAGCTATAAGCAAGGTTCCAATAACGTTCGTCGAACCCGGTAGACATTCTGCTGTTTACTGCCCACTATATTTAGGCATTAATAGAACTTAATTTCTCCTGAATCATGTGATAATTTCTGATGGCCGTGGGGATAGAGCGAAAGCGTGCATAGTCTTGATTTACTCTGTGAACCGGGTTCGTTCGATGTGATCGTCTGAAATTGTCAGGTACTACACTGATAAGAGCATAAGCTTGAAATGCCGGCGTATGTAGGTAGACATAATGTAATATGTTTATATATATAGGGTAAAATACACGATATATCATGAAAGTGAAATGTTGTGATAGACAAAATATGTTAAAAAAGACAAACGAAAAACAAATTTAAATACAGGATAAAAACAAGAAACGAGAGATTTGATCGGTTTCGTTCGTATCAACGAACGTCTACAGAAAAATTAAAGATTTAAAAAAATGTATTTCTATGGCAGCACAGACATAGGAAAAGGAACAAAATGCACAGCGAGATATGATTGGTCCATACGGGAAATTTTAACAAGTAACAGGTATTGTATGAATGGGTTAAAATGCATCTAGTTAAGATTAAGATAGACAGAGAATGGGCATCGACCCTCTTTCCATTTTTGGTTTAACTAATGCTTAATTTGCAAGTGAAATTAATTTTTTATTTACGAATAAATAATTCACAATGTAGTATCTGTTTTATCATCGCGAACGAGTGAAGAAATCCTTCTAGACTCAGAATATTTTTACTTTCGTTTTTTTGTTTTGTTTAATTAACCAGTTTTTGAATCAAAACCAATTTCAGTCTAACTTGACCTCTTGTGGAGACAAGTAAATAGAAACTTCTGTCATGTGGTCGTATGTGACCTTGTGTGTTTGGGTGTGTGTCCGTATATGTGCCTGTGTACGTACATTCTTGCGTCTTTTTTTACATGTGTCTTTGGGTTAGTTGAAAAATCGTAAACGTAACATTATACAACACATTAAAGGCGTTAGTTTCTACTCACAATAAACACATTTATTTACAGTAGACAACATATGAAAAACCGTAAGCGTAACATTATACAACACATTAAATACATTAGTTTCTACTCACAATTAACACATTTATTTACAGTAGACAACATATGAAAAACCGTAAGCGTAACATTATACAACACATTAAATACATTAGTTTCTACTCACAATTAACACATTTATGTACAGTAGACAACATATGAAAAACCGTAAGCGTAACATTATACAACACATTAAATACATTAGTTTCTACTCACAATTAACACATTTATTTACAGTAGACACCATATGAAAAACCGTAAGCATAACATTATACAAAACAATAAATACATTACTTTCTACTCACAATTAACACATTTATTTACAGTAGACAACATATGAAAAACCGTAAGCGTAACATTATACAACACATTAAATACATTAGTTTCTACTCACAATTAATACATTTATCTACAGTAGACAACATATGAAAAACCGTAAGCGTAACATTATACAAAACATTAAAGGCGTTAGTTTCTACTCACAATTAACAATAGTATTTACAGTAGACAACATATGAAAAACCGTAAGCGTAACATTATACAAAACATTAAATACAATTGTTTCTACTCATGATTAGTGGCAGTTCTCTATCTTACAAGGTAAGTTAAGGATATCTTCATTCTCTAGAACCATTGTTGAAGAGGGTTGGTGAATTCCCGATTACTCTTTTACCTTCTCGGCCAAAACAAAGGAGAACAACACAACAGTGTATAGGCACTGCTGCACCTCGAAGATGATTTCTATAGATATGTTTTCTAATCTTTTAAATGTATCTGTCGTTCTAATATTCTTCATTTTGCTAATCTTTTCGTCATCATTAATTATTTCTTTCTTTTTTATTTCAGATCCCTAAAGGAGGTTACCTGTCCCAGTGTTTAGCACCATCTAGTTACGCCGTAAATCGATGTTTTGATGATATTAAAACCAAACAAACATTGAAGAAAATCGAAACAACACGTAAACATTGAACACGTTGCTAATGGATTGAGTGGACAAAATGGTGTCTTAAATAAAAATGCACGCAAACAAGTTGTTTTCTTTCACTTGCCAACTTTTCTGAAGCTCGAAACCTAAGGGTATTACCTTGAGCTAAAATGAAAGGCGCAAAGTATAAGAAATAATTTGGAAAAGAAAAATAGACAAAAACGAAAGTTTAAATTTCAAAACGATCAGTTAATTTAACATTTGCAACGATGGAGAAAGAAAAAATCCCGTTGACACCGGACGACAAACCACCGCTACAAACCATCGAGTTTGAAGGTCTCTCCGCATCCCATTCACCCTTGGACGAGAAACGCGAGAAACGCGAGAAACTTCTCCTGGAAAACTACGACAGCATGGTCTGCGTCATCGACGACGATGAGTATACATACGGCAGTAACAGTGTTGGCGGATGTTGCGGTGGGAGTCGCAGTAGTGGCGCTGGGGCAAGAAGCAGCCGGAGAAACAGCGGCGATGGTCGAAGCGCGGTAATGTACGACAAAGTAGGGGGAGGGGGTGGAGGAGGAGGAGGAGGAGGGATGAGACTTATTGATAAAGGAAGTTTGATCGAAGGCGGAGGGAGCAGTGGCGGAGGTGGTTGTGGCGGCAGTGGAGGCGGGGGAAGCAACAATAATAACTGCGAGCGTAAAAAGCCCGGCAAGAAAAGCGGGAAGAACTGCAAGACGCACGTCGTGCAATCGGCCGATGGTAAAGAGCCGGCCGGCGGGGTGGTCGGTCTCAACAAGAAGGCCCGCAAGAACTCGCGAGAACCGGAAATCCGCGACACGAACCTCGTGCTTGCGTTGTTTGTCATCTTCTGTTTCAACGTGCCGTTCGGTCTGCTGGCTACCATGTTCTCATTGATGGCGGGCTCGGCATTCAGAGACGGCAAGAAGAAGAAAGCCAAATGTCATTCGCGAACATCGATGGTCATCAGTCTGCTCGGCATTGCAACCACAGCCGCCCTCGTCATGTGTGTGATCTTCTTCCTAGCCATAAAAGAACAAAGCCGGGGATATTGATGCACAACTGATACGGATGAACCGACCATGTCTTCTGACGACAGAAGTAACTCAACTGAGCAACACTATCACGAATTTTATACATCAGAAATTACTTAAAACAACAGACTACAAAAAATATAAAAACGAATATCAAAACGTAACAAAAAACGTAGAATCTGCTTATTATGATCACGAAGACTTTTTAACCGGATATTATTATCAAAACAAGTCGATTCTCATGACCATTAATTTAGTTAAAATAACATGAAACGTTCGTATTTTATTATTTGTGAATGCTAACAGCCGTTTATTGTTATTGCAAGTAAATATATTTATCTCTATTTATATATATATATAAAAAATAATTTTTTTTTTCAGTTTTGAAGGTTAAAAGAACTTCCGAGACTAATATATATATATATATATATATATATATATATATATATATATATCATAATATAAAATGAAATAATAAAATAAGGTGCCAATCAAATTTTATTAGAATTCAAAGTTCAAGCAAAGTATCTTAACGTTGCTTGAACTTTGAATTCTAATAACATTTTATTGGCACCTTATTTTATGATTTCATTTTATATTATGATATTAATGCTCTATCCAGTATATTGAGCTTCAGTTTTTAGTCGGATGTTTCACTAATTATAAGATATTAGTTGACTCTTATATCTTTTGTTGGATTACTTTATATATATATATATATATATATATATATATATATATATATATATATATATATATATATATATATATATATATATTTATATATATATATATATATATACTTTCCAAATTTGATCTAAGGTTAAGATCGGATTTTTAAACTTCCCTGATGAGATCTCAGTTTAAAACAGCTGTTGATCGATAACATCGATATGCAAATGTCTCAGATGTTGTACATGTCTGTGTGAATAAAATTTTTTTTATATATATATATATATATATATATATATATATATATATATATATATATATATTCTTTCCAAATTTGATCTACGGTTAAGATCGGATTTTAACCTTGCCTGATGAGATCTTAGTTTAAAACAGCGGTTGATCGATAGCATCGACATGCAAATGTCTCAGATTTTGTACATGTCCGTGTAAATAAAAAATAATTATATATATATATATATATATATATATATATATATTTACGGTATAAAACTAAAAGTAGAAATGATTAAAGCTCAATATACGAGATAGAGCAATTATATAGATAAATGAAAGAAGAGAAATAAAAAAGTTGAGAATGACAAATCAATTTCATCTGGATACTTCCCTGCCAACTTATTTATCTATGTAACCCATCTGATGATAAGATTCCATTCTTTGAAATGCCTGGCCTAAGGAAAGAAAAAAATAAATATGATTTTATTGAATACACCTTGCATTGAACAACTGAAGATGAAATTGATTTGTCATTCTTACATTTGTTATTTCTTTTCTTTCATTTATATATATATATATATATATATATATATATATATATATATATATATATATATATATATATATATATATATATATATATATAGGCAAACAATATTAAATAGCACGGAGTGTTTTTGCTTGATAAGACTTTATTTTTTTTTTTCAATTTTCCGAATGGTCTATTTAGTGTTTCGGTCAAATTACTGCATGTAAGTCCTATGTGTTTCTTGTTCATATTTTTTAAGAAACCAAAATTAACATCGCATGAAGATGATTTGACGAATCAAATCGAAAGTATTCGCAAAAAAGGAAAGAAAATGGAACAAGATACACATGGAACTTACATACAGCAATTTGACCGAAACACTAAATT